>CM076265.1:34420850-35020850 GCA_038380795.1 Pyrocephalus nanus
AAGAGCAACCAGGCTGGTGAAGGGACTTGAGCACAAGTCCTATGAGGAGAGGCTGAGGGAACTAGGGTTGTTTAGTCTGGAGAAGAGGAGGCTCGGGGTGACCTCATCACTCTCTACAACTCCCTGAGAGGAGCTTGTAGCCAGGTGGGGGTCGGTCTCTTCTCCCAGGCAATCAGCAGCAGGACAAGAGAGCACGGGCTTAAGCTCTGTCAGGGGAGGTTTGGGTTGGATATTAGGAAGAAGTTCTTTACAGAGAGAGTGATCAGGCATTGGAATGGCCTACCCAGAGAGGTGGTGGATTCAGCATCCCTGGAGGTTTTTAAGACGAGGCTGGATGTGGCACTGAGTGCCATGATCTAGTAATCACAGTGGGGTTGGATCAAGGGTTGGACTTGATGATCTCGAAGGTCTCTTCCAACCCAGTTAATTCTATGATTCTATGATCTCCATATGTATATATTTAAATAAGCATTTATATATATATATACACACATATATATAAATATATATATACTGAAATTTTTCTAATATATATTTATAGTCACACTCAGTTTTAAGTGAGGACACCTTTAGTCACTTTAAAATGCAGTTCAAATTATTTGGTAATTTTAAGGTATCCTTTTTTTAGTTTTCTTATCAGAAAAACAAAGAAAGAACTCTTAGATTTGCTTTGGTATTTTGTTCCTAGATATAAAATGTATTAACTAATTGCTAAATGGAAGAATTGTCCAGATTTTTTATAAATATATCGATTTAACATGGTTTGTTTGTTTGGGATGTGTTTGTTTTTGTTTGCTTCTTTTTTTTTTCTTTCTAATAAACACTCCAAAAATGCAGTAGTGTACAGCTTTCATTATTACAGTTTTTTGCTGTACACTATAGAAAACATGTACCTGGCTCCACTGATTTAAGACATACTTCTGTGTGAGATTTTGACAACTGTGATTTGCCAGATCCTCTTTTATTTCATAACCAATGCGCATAGTACTGATCAGGTCAGGAATAAGTGTTTGTGTAAATTTAAGAGAAGAATCAAAGAACATAAGAAGGTACAAAAATGCACTCTCATAACCATTCACGTGACTGCAGAAGTAATTACAATATTTAATGTCAGGGCAGCATTGTTGCACCTGTAAAATCATAGTTACATATGCAACATAAGCAAATCCAGGTTACTGTAATATGGCTAGGATTATTCTAAAGGATTGGTGTGTAAAACAAAGCAATGGTTTAGTTCAGTCACAAAATTAAGAAGGAAATGTTCTCTATGCAACTAGAAAGATTTTCTCAATAAGAAACTAGCACTTTTCTCACTTGACACCACAGAAGTTCATTAGGTTCACCACTAACTGCTCTAGTTATTCGACAGATTATCTGTCTAATCTGGGGAAAGATAAAGAATGATCTCCTCCTCCTTACTCACCCACTCCATTTTTGTCCAGATATGTTTCTGTGCCTAGCATTACAAACAACATACAAATTATGGAGCATTTTGGAAAAAAAAACACAACTGGGATTTGCTGGACTAATATATGTTTGTCTGCTTCTGGGGTAAATAAAAATACTCTTCTCTAAATATCTCTTTTAGAAACAGACAATTTTTTCTTTCATTGACAACTCTCTTAAATTGTATTATTTAGAAATAAACCAATAATATCCTTTTACCCCTGCCAAGGTGAATATTTCACCTACTAACATATAGGACGTCTTTTTAAAATATATGTGTATTAAAAAAATAGAGAATATGCACTATCTATTTTATACTAGTTTATATATTGGAATATCAACTCTTTATGGCAAACATTGGTTGTGTTGTTATAATAATACAATATCTAACATGTTAGACTCTAGCACGCTAGGTACCAATTCAAATGAAATAATGCAAATACAATTTCTTTTCCTGTTGAAGCCTAAAATCCATATGGCCACTAAGTTAAAAGGTAAAAAATGGTGCAACAAAATTCAGAAATTGAAAACCAAATATTATCCGCTTGTTTTTTTTTACCTTTACCTTTACCTTTACAATTTTATTTAAAGTACTTAACTCCCTGACAGTCAGAGAAATCAAACAGTGCACTTATTTTCCTTCTACAGATAACAAGTTCAGAAATTGATTTGGATGCAGAAGTGAGAAATTTAACTGCTGCTCATAAGAAATGCTCTGAGCTATCCAATAAAGGTATCTTTGACTATGCAGGAAGATTAGGTTTCCAGGTTTGTGTGTATGCTCCTGGCTATATTGAAATTTGTGCTGCAAAAATGAGAGTGAGTATCTAAAGCAATTATGAACGTAAGCTTAAAATACATATGCAATTTATTTTTCCAAATGCTATAGGAAATAAAAAATGGAAAGAACTCGAGCTTTATTTAATGTCAAATAGATTTTATAAAAATTAAGGACTGCAATTATGACATTTGCTTACTCACAAAGCAAATCAATTTCTTCCACAGGCATCACTATCATCCTATTTGTATTAGCATAAGCAAGTTCAAAATCAGGCTCAGCAAGTATAATACTTTTTCCCTGCAAAGGAATCAAATTATAACAATTATAAAAGAAACTAAGTGATTTCACTGCAGATATTTTCACTGAAACATGATTATATCTTTAAAAGTCTCAACAAAGGTGGAAGAGTCCAGGTAACTGGGGACGTAAGAAGGGCTCAAACTGGAGATCAATTTGTTGCCCTTACTTTCCAACAAAATCAGTATAGATTTGATGAAACTCTGCACTTCAGAGGAAGATGTCTGGTACTTGAGGGATCTCAACCAGTGTCCAGAGACCATTTTAACTTAGCATTAGTGGCTCATATTCACTTCTGCATGCTGAAACATCCTAGATCTCTAAACTCTCTATCAGCAAATTTCCTAATCCTTTTCCATTTATTGACAACCCACTTGTATAACCCCATTCTGCATTCATCCATCACATCAGAATTGCCTAAAAGCCCTCTGATTTACCAGACTGAAAGTCTCAGCTCAGTTCTGTGAGCTGAATAGCATCTACTGTGGAATGCCAGATGTTTGGTGATTATGCTATGCCACTTCTCATCCCCTCCCTTATGCTGCACAGGGATAATCTTCACTGATCAGCTATGAATGCATATGAACACATGCAAAATATTTCCATAGGAAGTAGAACCGCAACCAAATCTGCACTACTACCTGCACTAATACCTCATGTCCTGTCTTTCCACCCTCATTCCCACTCCTCTCGTGTCAATACCTCCAAGTCCCCATTGCAAAGTTCCCAACCCTTTCACTTTTCTACTGACTTATTTCCTCGCTCTCCTCTCTGATGACATATGCTCTCTTTATATTATCAGTTCTCACAATCTTTGTAGTTGGGGAGATGGCAATTACAAACTAGCACCTTATGTGACATCCAGCTAATGCAAAGTATTTATGCTGGCAAATGTAGTGGGAGGATTAAATACATGTTGACTAGATAGATAGCAAGAATTAGTACCTGATGTGGCTGTTCTGCCAGTTAAAGTAACTGCATCTTAACTTCAGAAAATATGGTTTTAACTTTCAAGTTCCACATGGTGGCATGACACATGCCTGCACCAACTTAAACCAGAAGAGAAAAAGTCTCAGTGATTATACAAAATAGCATCAAAACTTTGAAAAAACAAACCCATCACTTTGACAGTAGAAACATTTAATTGTATCATCCTATGTTTATTACACCTCACAGAATTGTTTCTAAGAGATTGCAGAGATTAATGAACCAAGGACCTTTTTTCATCTGTTATTCAGGTTCCCTTTTTCCTCTTTTATTTTCACCAGTGTAATTATAACTCATTCCATGACTCTTCTGTAACAGTTGGGTTTTTTCCTTCTATTAAATCTTTAAACTACTTATCTAATGTCATTTTATCTTCTCTTAACAAAGAAACACTTTACAGAAAAGGTTCCATCTAATTTAACAAATTTATCCTAATCTGGCACAATCCTACATTTTAGTCTCCCTAAAGCAAATAACTGCATTCCCTTAAAACTGTATTTAAATTGTTATATTCCATTTCATCTTTTTTTTTTTTCTTTTTTCTTTTCTGTCTTCATTGTTTATCAATTGCTTTAAACTCCATCTGGGCTCTGAATTCTATATCTATGAAAATTTCATGCTATTTTAACTGCTCATATGACTACATGCTTGGAATTGGTGAGAGGGTGTTCTGAATTCACCAATTCCTGCAGAGAGAAGCCAATGAACGTCAAGAATCAGCTGCTACTTCTCTGTGTGGCCAGCTAAACACACTGCTACACCAGGCTTGCGCGTAGTCCCATGCCTTCCATCCTAAACTGAAGTGGCAGTATGATGAAAATCTGGGACAAAAATCAGGAACAACTGGAAGTCTACTGGAATCAAGCAGAAAGCCAACTATTACAGGTAAGATGATGTCTGCGTGCACTTAGAAAGCCATACTCTGTTGTATCAGGCAACGCTTGGAAAGTGCCTGGCTATATCCCCACTGACAATTCAAGGTCAAGGCAGCAGAAGCTACCAAAAGGTCATGTGTCATCCTATGTATACAGTAGGCAAACATACTAGGCTGCTCCGGACAGATGTTCATGTCAGACTAGGGTTCAGATTCTGACGGTAGGTTTACAAAGCGAATCTCTACTTATTGCACATACATCCCCCCAAGGAAATTAGTGGAATTTTTCTCTGTGATTTCAATATCTCTGGATTGGATTCCATATATACATACAGTGAAATATGAATTTATTTTTCCAGAGGTGCTGTGTGCTAATCAAGTTCCTGATAGCTCAGCTCAAGATCATACATTTTGGTTTTAGAGAAAATACTTAGAAAGAATAGAGACATCTTCTAGACACATCTTTCTAATAGTCTCCTTGATACTTATTTACAAAAATAGGCAAATATCCACAAAAAGAGAAGCAGTTCTTCATAAATTTAGCTAGATCATAATGCAAATAAAACCAGACCATAAATTATTTGTCATCTTCCCTGATTATGTTTAAATTCTGTAAATGTCATTCCAATTCAGTTTCTCTCATTCTACAAAAGGATATCTAGTATGGAAACACTATGTGAACAATTGCAATGCATTATGGAAAGAGATTAGCCGCTACTTTGTTCCTCAATATAATGCATATCTTATTTTTTTCAAGTCATGTTTTTGTTCATAAGATTTTCTTCTCATCACAAGCAGCACAAATACTTGTAGTATTTCCTTCATATATTTTGCATGCAATTATTGAAAGATGAATGTAATTTTGCTCTTTCCCTATGTTGCTTCGTGTTATTTCTGCTTTCATAACTATTGCTTTGTTCAAGACAATTGAAAGTTAATCTAATTTATTGAAAAAATAATATTGCAACTATGAGTTCCATCTCAATTAAAATCATATTAAATTATTATAAATATAATGAATTGATAGAGCAAAGAGATACTCTAAGATATTTGTTTGTATCTGCCCTTACACTACTCAGCCAGGAGGATTTTGGGCTGGTTCTCACTCTACTGTTTATCACAAGTGTTGATTTTGCTCCAGTTCTTAGGCCTCCTCTCAGCTGAAGTCACATTTATCATTGCATTTTAGTCATAAAAACTATCATGCAATAGAAACCTAACTTCAACTTAAATACTCGGGAACAATTTGCATCTGAAATCACAAAGCTTAGAAACTCGGAACCAAGCTGGAGAAATACTTACTCTAGGTAACACTGTATAAGGATGTTTTGCACAAATTGCTGCCCTGGTTTAAATCTAGACCACTTTTCAATTAATATTTGATATTAAACTTTTAGTACCTCTTTGAGGTACTAAAAGTGTGCTTCCCACTTCTTTTAGTATCTACCTAATTACATTTCTGCCCACTTAAAAGTATGAAGATTGTGATTTTTCTTTCATGGTTTCATTAAAGACATAATTTGGAATGCAAGTTTCTCACAGCAAGGAATTAACAAATCATGTCTAAAGAAACAAAATTACCTAGTGTCTGTTTTACTTGCCACATAGAATGTGTCTGTAGGCTCTAACTCTAAATAGAAAGACTTCTGCTCTCCAAATCAGTTTTTTAATAAATGTGAGCACATGCAAGTTGTGTATGGAGAGAGAATTGCTAAAACAATGTTAGTTATACAGGTGATTGATTCTATAGTATTTTCTAGCCCTGACGAAAGTATTATTAAAATTTGACACTCACATATACACACATAAAAATTTGAGAAGTTCCATAAGTATCCCTCATAAGTATCCCTCATTCAAAACAATGGGAATGGAGAAAACCAATTCCTTCATGAATTCTCTATGATACATAGTTTTAATAACATAGAGAAGAAACTTAACTTTTTAAATTTTTTTCTCTGTAGCATAAAAACAGCATTTCATATTTAATGCATTAATATTTCATGAGTTTCAAATTACATTTGCAGAGGAGTGTGATGTATTTTGAGTAGCTTCATTTATATTTTCATTTTTTTATAATTAAAAAAAAGGAAAAATGAGCTGGCTACATACTGAATTATACAAGAGAAAAAATAATGGATTTTTACTCAGTTGCAGAGTAAGCAATATATGTAAAAAATTACACATATATATTGACTGTGTCATCATTCAGATGAAACATCTTTTAAAAAGACAGAAAGCAGGCATATTAACTGCTCTGCCCAGTAAAGTCTGACACTTCCAATAGCAGTAGAATGTTAACCCTATTCTCTTGTTAAATTCACAATAGTTTCCCCTTCATCTACCTAAAATCTCCCTTTTTTCTTTTCCTTATCTAATTTGTTATGTGGTCCTCTATGAATATCTGTCAACATTCCAGAGTGAAGGATGGACTTCAAAAATGTAAGAATATTTACAGTACTATTGAGTATAGCAATTTGGGACACTTCTGATTGAAAGAAACCATATAATGTAATTTCATTACTGGAATTGCTGAAAAGACACTTCTCAACACAAAATAATCTGCCAAAAATGTAGATTATGTACATTATTTTAAAAACAAATATGCCTCACTGATGATATCAAGACCCAACAATGGGTATCAAAACACCCACTGTTAGACAGGATCTAACTTATTATCACTTAAAACCCACTCCAGTTTCTAAGGTGAATTGATCTTCCTGATAGAAATAGGGGCAAAGGCAGTCTATCCCTTTTTTTATGTTTTCCCAGTAACAAATCTATAGATGTTACATAGGCTCCTCATAGCTATTAACTCATTGTCCAAAGAAGCATCACACATTGCTTTCCTGACAAATCTTCAGGAGGTAAGTACATAAACAACCAGGACATTTCTGCACTCAAGAGAATCCTTAAAAGGCCACATCCATGAGCTTTACATGTATTCCCCAGTAGCATAATAATAATATTCTATAGTTTAACTAGAAAACTTGTACTCGATGAGAAGCAATTGATTTTTTTTTTTTTTTGGTGTGTTTTTTTTTTGTTTTTTTTTTTTTTTTTTTTTTTTGTTTGTTTGTTTGTTTGTTTGGTTTTTTTTAATGGCCATGAACTGGCAAGCCCAAGAGCAAGCTAAGAGTGTTCTTAAATATTTCTTCTACAGGAGTAGAATTTTTCAAGATAAAGATACAATATTAACATTACAAGACATCACAGCTGTTAACAGTGCCCAATTTTCAGTATAAATGTCAAAAAATGTGGCTAGAATACACAGTGATGTGCTTGTAAAAGAAATACAAGCAGAAAATTATATGATCTAGTCGTGCCACTTAATTAAATTCAGAGGAAAGGATAGCCAATAGAAATGTGCAAAGGGACCTGGTGTTTCTCTATCAATGACACTTTTCATCGAAGCTGACTAAATTTTGAAAGCACGGAAAAACTAAAACCAGGATATTAGAAATACATTGAGATTTTTATGCATTGACATTGCTGACCGGATGACAACATTATTTTAACAACATACTAAACTTCATCCAAATTAATTTAGAATTTAAATCCAAATTTAAAATCAAAACATGTTTTAGCCTTCCTGGTAAGAATACATAAAATCAGTCTCTGAAAACCACATTTTAAAATTAACCTATCAATCCGTAGGACCGATAGGACAAAAGAAGGCTGGTACTTTTACTTTGGTTTTAGATTATCTTTGTCACGGTTGATTTCTACAAGATATGTAGCATATATATTCAACATTCATTTGGCAATTCAGAACAAAATTTAAGCTATCAGCTATATATCATCTGCAGGAGGCCTCTCTTTTTAAAGCTGTGGAATTAAGGTGAGTCAGCAGAACTATTTCAATTCTATTGCATGGAAAATAAGGATTTATAACTACCATTAAAAAGAGAAATTTCTTTCTTGCTCAAAGTTCTTTAAGATCTTTTAGTGAGAGGTCAAAAGACAGAGTTTGATGATCAGCAGAAGAAACTTTATGGTTACTCATATCAACAGGTTTATGATTCCCAAAGGAAGAGGGTGAAGTGCTCAGAAAATATGACAGTCGTTAGTACCTTTCTTAAAATACTCTTTCATTTTCCATATTTCATATATATATGCTCAAAAATCATCCCTAATTTTACTATCACAACTATCATATTCTGATCATTTCAAAATTGAAGATTTAAGTGAGAACCTTTGGGACTGAAAAAATGGTAGATATCAAGGGAGGAGGTAAAAGAAAGTGCAACTAGCTGAATGTGCTCTGTCTAAATGAACACCCCTGAGTTTTCATGACCATAAAATAAAATAATAATAATAATAATAATAATAATAAAATCCTGGGGCCGTTATTCTATTCTTCGTGCTTCTTGGCCAAAAAGAAAGGAAGAGGAAACACACAAGAATTAAATGTCTCAGGTCAAAAAAAAAAAAAAATGTCTGTATTTACACATATACCTCACATGATTTTATACCTGTATTACAAATGTGTAATACTGTGTGTGCATTAATGTGGTAAAATACCTTTCACAGAGTAAATCTGGAGTAAGCATCCTAATAAGCTGGATTTTAATAGTTTTTTTTTTAAAGATTCACTGAAAAAATTTGTATATAACTCTTGCCCTGATCTCAACTCCTATGCACACTATATACATCTTCTTCTGCCTCAACAGATGACAATTAATTTTTATTTTGAGAGAAAAGATAATGAAAACCACACAAATTAAAATGAAAAACTGAAATAAATGTCTCAAAATGAGATAAAGGTGAGGAAATCAATATATTTACTAGCTGGTTTTAATTTCATAATACATTTGTCCTTTATTTAACAAATATTTACTTATGAACCATGTTACAGTAAAGACTCTCTTTAGGTAATCAATGAATGCATTACAATTTATTCTAATCTCAGAAAGTTTACATAAACTGCACATAATCTGAATTAGAGTGTCTATTAATATTATTATACAATATTATTGGTATCAGTAATTTTTATTTTCCTATTTCAAAAGTAAAAGTTATATTTCAAATAAAAATATCCTTTTATTAGTTTTGAAATGAAGAAATGCTCTTGGTGATGTTAAAAAACGCTAATTTTGCTGAGTCCTCTATCATTCAAATCAACAATTTTATTTCCAATCACTTTCATTGATTTCTTTCTTTTAACATCAAAATAAAATTCAGATAGATCAAAAAGAAAGGCTTTCCTAATTAGTAGTGTATATATTAGGAAAATTAGTAATATAACACTTTTATATTTCACAAGCCATACATTCAGTTAACTTGTCATTTCCACATTATATTTAAGTAATTTCATTTTGAATAAAAAGTGCTGAATAGTACAGAGGCCATAAAATATAAATACTTTTACAAAACATCTGCTGCAATAACAGCATTTGTAGTTAAGGCATTTTACAGCTCATTTTTTGTAACTAGGCTCTTAAATGAAAATAAACCTAGAGGAAAGGTATCTTTATATTTAAAAAAATTTTATAATAAAACATAAAAAAATTATTTGCATTAGTAATATCTAAATAAAATCCTTAAATTCAGATCTCAAAACATAACTTTCATCCTATCAAAGCTGTAATCTCCTCCTTTTGTTATCCTGATTCATATCTCTCCCTATTAATGTAAGGTAGGCATAACTTACAATTTACTTAAAAATTGCATGCAGTCAGGACAACCCTTGGTGTACACATACACAATGTGTACAGCCAATCAGTCTTTTTATTATTTTTTAATTACTTTTTACATAAGTAAAGCAGGAATTCATATAAAACATCCTCTAAAATGCTGACATACAAGTAAAATACAACCTGTGAGATGTTTTTAACAAACAACTGTTTGTTCTTTCTGTTTCTAAAACTGAATGTGATAATACTGGTTCTAGGCAATATTTACAGTTATTTTACTAAACATTTTAAATATTCTGCAAGGATGTGATTATTTTTCTATTTTTTGACTTTTTTTTTTTTTTTTTTCAGAATCACTTAATTATACATGAACACTGATCTACAGAAGATCTGGAGGAACTGTAAACTGTATTTTGGTTCAGAACTCTTTACTCCAGAATGTCATTAATCACTGTCTAACCTATTTCATAAACCAGTTTAACTCTATTAAAACTGTAACACTTTAAAAGAGCCCACACTGAGGCTGCATTTCAGAATCTCATGGGTAGGGGGCAGCTGTTAATTTATTATCACAATTATTACAATTACTATGGATAAAGTCAATCAAAACACTCTTACCACATTTATAATTTTGCTAAGTGGACAATAAAGGTCACCATAAAAACCTGAGAAGCATCGAGATAATGTGCTATCATATATGAAAGAAGAATTTACACTGCAGTGGAACTTCAGGCTTTCAGAAACTTTAAAGAAATAGAATGGAAAAGAAATAGAAAAATCCAGAAAGACTCTGATCTCTAAGGCTACATTTGCTGAGATGCCATTTGAGAAGCAGGAAAAAACAGAAGGTAAAACAGGCAGCAGACCCTCTGTACCCCCAGACAAATACTCTTCAAAGCTACCAGCTGTAAAGATTCAAATGTAAATCACTGGGAGGTAACAGATCAGTGAAGCCTGGGCATTTCTAAGGATACTTTTTAAAGCTTATGGTCACGATACTACCGCTGATCCACTAATTGCAAACTGTGTCTCTTAATAACTGTTATTACTCATATGGAGCTTAATTTACTTTCATGGAAAAAAAAGCAAAAAACAAACAACCAAACAACCCAACCAAACCAGAAAACCAAACCCAAACACATCAAATGTAAAAATAACTACAGGCACAAAACTAAGGAATAATACTACTGCCGAATAAGATGTGGTTACATATTGTTTTGACTACAGGGTAAAAGAGAAAGTCTATCTGAAAGCTAGGATATAATACTACAGACAAATATCTCACCAGATGCACCTTACCTCTGGAAGAGGAAAATCCTCTCACCTCTTATTCCCTATAGCGCAATAAGTTAACCTGCTTCTACAATTTGTATTCAAAGAACACTCCTTTTTCACTCAAATCAGGAAGACACCTACTCTAACTGGTTGGTTTGTCTCACATCTATCTATGGGTTCTCACCATCTCATGCATTCTTAAAGCTTGAAGAAAGCAGGTGATGCATCCAGCATTCAGCCTTCAGCAAAGTGTGGTGCTGCACTGTTCCTACAAATTAGCTTGTGAAAGTGAAAACATTTCAGATGGTACAAAGAAAACATTAACTAACACAGGTGCCAAGCAGAGTCTTCTAGGACCAGGCCTAATCATGACTCATTCAGCTTCTGACAGGTCAGAAAAACATGGTACTGCCTTTTCTACCTGTACAGGATCTGTCCTGGTGTGACAGTAAGCTCTGTAAGCCCAGTATTTCTTTCCGCATTCTCATACAACTCTTTATCATATAAATTCTGAGCTCCTTTAAGAGCCATTTAATTAAATTCCAAATAATTGATAACTTGTGGCTGATACATTATACAGTAGAGAAACATCAATAAAGATGTCCAAATTTGCATTCTGGAAATTACTCTGACCTTCTGTTTTCTCTGGATTGTTCAAAGAGCAAAGAGGGCACTAAGTGACTCTTTGCTTGTATACCTTAGAATATGATTGGCTTTTTCAGCCAATAGTAGTTCTAAATGTAACAGTGTATCATCAAATCTGAGTATTAAGGACTCAAAGTCAAAGCTAACCTTGTTTAGACAACAGAGTTACATGCTGCCAACTTTCAGTCTAGCTTATATGGGATGGAACTTGAACACTGATACATCTGAACCTTTAGAACATACTATTTTTTTTCATTTTGTATTGATTAAGGAAGAATTTTTAAAACAGTCAGAATAAAGAAAATTAAAAAAAAAATAAACACCCTTTTGCAAAGGACATTTGAAAACCTTTTCCATATTTTGGCAAAGAGAATAATGTGTATCTTTTTGAAAGTGGGACGAAATGGGAAACTAACTGCTTCTGGTGATTACCAAGCATAAAATCCAAACAAGATACATGAACATGAAATCCCATTTTTGCTTACAGGACTGCAACTGGCAGATCATTTATGACATCCTATGAATGATAGCAGTATTCAGAGACTTAGCAGTGAGAATCCCTATGTCTCATGAATGTTCCTGACATTTCTCCTACCTTTAAGAAAGCAGCAGTACACAGTGATGCCTAAAATTATTTTGCAGTGGGAGAGGAGATGAAAGGAAACAAGTAAGAAATATGAACACTAATAATTATCTACATAGTTGTCTAAAGGGAAAAAGTTGAAATAGAAAATAGGAAAAGTAAAAAACCTCAAACTGATTTTCAAATGATATTTTTAAAATTGTTATTTAAACATCTTTACAGTCTTTAAAAAGTATATATAGTTTACGGAGACAATGCAAACAAGAGCACTGAGCTCAGATACTCCACAGTACTGGGGAAAAGTGGTCACAGGAAAAGAGAAATATATTAAAAGCAATGTATTAACATGAAAACCAGGAAAAAAGTCTACAGTTAGTCTATGGAATATAGGTTAATTATACTTAAGAGTTGGCCATGAAATTAAACATTTTAGCTGAAAAGAAGCAGGAAAGGTTACCTCTGAAGCACTGGAACCTCTAGTGAAATCCTCTAACATGAACTGAGGAATAATTCTCCCTAGCCATTTCTAGATATATTATCTCAAACTTTATTTATTATGTGCTATTCCCAGTGTGCCATAGGTAACCTGTGATTAAAATAGAAAATCTGCCTTATTAATATTAAAAAGGTCACTTTATAGAGATATAACACTGATAAAATTATTTATGAATTTGAAATGTAAGGATTTTCTCACCCTTCTGGAAAGAGAAGTGTTTTTCTAACAAGTAATAGATACTTTCATTCAACCTTGTTACAGGTTCAATGGGGAGTCAAAATTATTACTGTGTAATAATCAAAGCTATGAAAGCAATAGCAACACCTAAACAGAACTCTGAATGCAAAGTTGAGTAATTATGAAAACTGAAAGTCTTTGCTGAGACTTAACCTAAAAAAAAATGCTATGTTGAGAAAATATGTGAGAAATTTTTCTCTATATGACCAAAGTATATCCTAACTTTGGGGACCTTACAGAAAAAGTTAGCAAAATATGGGACCTATTTCTTCAACTCTATTCCCCTAAACATCATAATAAGGTTCTTACAGTTACCATACACTTCTGAACACTGCTGCTACATCAAACCTGATTTCCTTCTCATGTCTCTGCTTGTGAATAAAAAATTAGTTGTATTCTATAATTAGAAGAATGTATTTGTTTAATACACTAATAATTTAATGTATGTGTGGTCTTCATATATTTAAAATTTTACAATACAGTTTACTAAATACTTTAGTGATGGGTCAATATACATCTATTATATACAATATAATATATTCACTATACAACATAATCTATTATATGAAGTGTCTTTCAAATAACATATTAGTTTTGTGTGTGGAACTTGGACAGAGTCTTCTGAATGTAAATAAAATGGTTGCATTTATCAGAGACCAATCAGATAGGCTGGCAAAGGTATCCATGGCAACTTGTTATCTCAGAGAATTACTATGGCAAATATTCTTAAGAATGAAATAAAAGTAATAAGAGATTTTTAATTCTGTGGCACCTTTTATCAGAACATTAACTATTTTATATTGATTTTGATTTGAAGTATATGGTACTGAGATTTGGAAAGACCAAGTGAAACATCCAACATCAATCAGTCTGTGACACACCTTAAAAGAAAGCAGATCTTCTCAACAGCACTGTAATAATTGATACTAAATTAGAGAATAAAAAATAGATGAATACTACAGCTAAAATATCTGAGACACAATATCTTAAGTAAACCTCATATCAAATTTTCAAAGGCAAATGAAGATAATACTTCACTAGCCTAAGGTGCCTGTAGGGTATCTTAGAATCATCACCAAAACTCACTTTTTGTACATTAAGATTAAAGTACTGATAAAAAAATTATAATTTGAAGCTGGATATTAAACATATTTTAAAAATCCATGTCCTAAAGATAACAGAAGAGTGAAAAAAAAACTTTCTTATTTTTTCTTCCACCACCCACAACAAATTATGTATCAAATATGAGTTCATCAACCCTTTAGAAGCTGTCAGTATGCTTTACAGACAACCTCTGTTTTCAGATTCTACCTTTCTCTGAGGAATGAAAAGACTATACTTCTGCAAGTAACTTTACAAAAAGGGCAGTTCTTTTAACACATAGAGGGAGATCATGTACATCAATTATTACAATTTAGAAATATTAATTAATATCCCAATCGCTAGTTATATATGTGCTATTACATTACATTGCAACATATAGATTTTGCATAAAATAAAAAGATAATGTAATCCAAAAGCACAAATTCATAATACCAAGATTGTAACAGCCATATGGTTGTGCTGTACCTGCTGGGTACAGGCAGTACCAAGAAAACTGGCTCAGTTCCATCATGTGAAAAGGTTGAAAAGTATTATGTATTACAGATTTTGCAGCAAGCAGATGAGATAACAATGCTTTAAAAATTGTAAACCTTGAGGATTGAATGAACAAAATCTACACCTAGCTGCACACCACAAAATTTATATTACGCTGTAGTAAATGATAAAATAAGAGTTTCAGGTGCAACAACAAAGCAGCAAAATAGAAGGTATAACTGTAAAAAATACAAATGCCATGGGAAAAATAGTGCACTAAAAAAAAAAGAAAATAAAAGCTTTATTTAGGAAGTAATAGACACAAAGTTTGCTATGATAAATTCTATTATATTACTAAGCTTAAGCCTATTTAAATTTTAAGGCAAGGGGAAAGGACTCCTATCTATTTCTCTCCTGACTCACTCATAAACATAATGTATGTTCTGGCCTTTTATTCTCTTAAGGCAGTAGCAAAGCTCGGCAGTGATATCAATCTCACAGAAAAAGAAGGATTGGAGAATGAAACATGCAAGGGTTCACAACTGCATTTACAGGTGTAGAAGAAGATAAGAAAAAATAATCTTGTAAACAAATAAAAATATGTAAACAGTTTAACTATAGAAATACTTGTCTATCTAATATCACTTAAATGTTAAAATAAGTATTAGACTTGTACCTTTACAAGATACTATATAGGAAAAGCAAGCATGATTTATATGATGTTTACTGCATTATTCATCAGTTTTGAGATGAAATTCCCTCTTGAAGTGTACTGTGGGAAAGTCAACTTGATTTCCTCCTTCTGGTGAATAAAAGTAAAGCTATATTCTGCCAGTTCCATGGAAATCATTAGACCAGTTTCACCACTGAAGCTATATGTCTGTCAGTGTTAAGCTATAAACAAAGTCGACAAAGTTCACAAGGGGGAAACACAGAAACTCTAAAAGTATAGAAAGATTGAGTTCTTTTCAGCAGATAGGAGGAGAAAAAAAAAAAGTTACTGGAAATGTCCCTAATTCTATTGCCTCTTTGGTTCTTTCTTCCTTGGGAAGTTTGTAGTGTGTGGAATTTCAGTGCAAATAAAAGTGCAAGGAAGTTCTACTTAAAAATTAACAAGAGATTTACAAGAATAATATTGACGGATGTATAACTTCCTGGAACAAAGAATTAAAGAGAAAAACACAGTGCAAAGGTTTCTATTGTATCTGTGGCAACTCAGTGTAACACAACACATGACAATCATGAAGAAACTGTTTTCTTCCACTAGATAAGACATTTTTAGAGATTATCCTCTTCTTGAAAATCATAAAAGAAATAGTTCATCAACACTGGATTTTTCCAAAAACAATTCATCAGAAGCTGAAACTGTCATACAAAGGAGTTATGATCTCATCTGAATGGAGGCAGAGTGAGTCATTAAAAGGAAGATCTAATACAATCCAGACTTCCTGCCTAGCTTCCTCTGACCTCTGCTGGCAGAGCTATTTCCTCTTGCAATAAAAAGAGTGTCTAGAAATTCTTCAAGCTCTGTCAGGGGAACACAACTGACATGCTCATAAAGTGGGAAGGCTCACATAGCTATGCTCGTCAACACACAAACTCGAGTCAGCAGTGCCCTGGCAGCCAGGAGGGCCAACTGTGTCCTGGTGGGCCCAGCAAAGCATTGCCAGCCAGCCAAGACAGGGGATTGTCCCACTCTTCTCTGCACTGGGGCAACCTCACCTTGAATATTGTGTGTAGCTTTAGGCACTGCAATATAAGAAAGATAGTAAGCTATTAGAGAGAGTCCAAAGGAGGGCAACAAAGATGGTGAAGGGCCTTAAGGGAAAGCCATATGAAAAGTGGCTGAGGTAACTTGATCTGTTCAGCCTTGAGTAGAGGAAACTGAGGGGAGAAGTCATCCCAGCCTACAACTTTCTCGTGAGAGGAAGAGGAGGGACAGGCACTGATCTCTTCTCTCTGGTGACTATTGACAGGACCCAAGGGAATGGCCTGAAGTTGTGTCAGGGGAGATTTGTGTTGGACATTAGAAAAAGGTTCTTCGCCCAGAGAGTTGTTGGGCCTTGGAACAGGCTCCCCTGAGAAGTGGTCACAGCACCAAGCCTGACAGAGTTCAAGAGCTATTTGAACAATACCCTCAGGGACATGGTGTGACTCTGCTCCTGTGCAGAGCCAGGAGTTGGACTCGATGATTCTTGTGGGTCCCTTCCAACTTGGCATTTCCTGTGAATCTGTGACAATTCTCTAATTACAAGGACTTATTGGGAATCCTCCAACCAAGTTTAAAAATCTCACTCAAATAGCAACCCAGCATTAAGTATTGCTTAAAGCTTGCTTAATCACCTTACTAATCTTTAATGCTAAATATCATCTTCTCATGTTTAAAATATTACAGAAAACTGAATGATCTTAAGCCTGATATGCTACTACCTGATATGCTACTATATGCACACAACAGAGTGTGCTGTGAATTTATCTTACACCTTAACACTGAATTTCCTGACATCCGTTCAGTTAACTAAGCTCTCTCCTGTTATCATAATATAGCATCTTGCAAGAAAACCCATACCTGAAGGGTTATTTTCTTTGAAGAGTCATCTTACAACAGCCATATGTCGAAAAAAAACATTTGTTGTTCTCTAATACTCTCCTATTGGGTGCTTACATGACTACCGACAGGTCTGAGATTATTGTGTTGGAACCTATTTTTGTGTGACAGCCGCAGTGCAGATACTTGTCGATATACTGGTGCTGAATACTAATCACTACTACAGTCTGGGAACAATTGCCAGCTACATCACTTATCATTAGAATGAACAGAAAGGCCTTAATTGCCTTATCATGTGCTTTGTGCTTCCTGCTGGAGTGGCTAGAAATCACTTGAAAATAATAGAAGGGATAAAATAATCATAAATGAGTAGGAATTTTAATGGTTAATAATAAAAGAAGTTCCAAAAGGAACTCATTACTCTTCTTCATGTATACAATTTTGATGCTGTTCAAAAAAGGTCTTGATTATTTTTATGAAAACTGAACTGAACAAAGGTTATGAATAAAATGCATTAAAATATGTAATGTGGGATATAGACAGGACACAAAGCATACGTTTCACTTAGCTTGTATATTCAACTATATTACTTGACAATATTCTCTAGAACAACTTTCTATACACGTAAGCATTTTTAGCTATTGAAAAGTCATTTAAAGTTTATACACTACACTATAATTTTGATAATTTAAAAATCATAGAACAGATGCAAAGTATGAACTTCTCTTATGTTAATTAAACAGCATACCCAAATAGTATTTCCTGTAAATAAAAGCATTTCTTCCTTTTTCTCCAAATAATGATCAAGATATAATTTGAAAAAAATGGGAATGAAAGAAAATAGTAAGAACCCTTTAAAAAATGATCTCTGCACTCAACATTTTCAAAATCTAACTAAAATAAACAAAGTACTAAAATTAAGAGAGAGTGAGAATAAGAGCTGAACAGAGAGTCCATAAAATATCCCTAGCTGTCGGCAAAGATTTTATCTTTGTCATTTAATGATGATGAAGCCAAGTAACTGTTGCTGGAATGGAAGCAGGCTGATGAAGAAGGCTTTCAAATTGAAGTGAAGGATATCACAATTTATATTTTTCTTAGTATTTCTTGTATCTCTAAAATTTCTTTCCAAATTTCATTAGTTTCTGTATTAGATATCCCTTTCAACAGATAGCCATGTGTTGGTCAAAGATATAATGCTTTAATATGCTTCCGTTCATGTTAAATTGTTTGTTCATACACCAGCAAGTTCTAAGCAGTTCAGAAAATATCAGAGGATTAGTAATTCATAACAATGTTAACTTCCAGGAGAAATTAGCTTGTGAAGAAAACTTTTCTGTTTTTAAGTGTTTGTGCAAGATCTGATAACAACATTCAGCTAACTGAAACAGACTGTGTGCACTCTTAGCACATACTGAATACTTACATTATTTGAACACAGAATATATTAAGTTTAACAGTACATTAAAAATAAATAATGTATTAATTAAGCATAAATAAGTTCTAAAGATCATGGTAGGTGGTAATTTTAACAATTTTCATAGGGAAGAAAAAGATACACAGTATGATAATTTGTGGACATAATGAACTGGGCATATTTTTTCCAGTTTAAATTGAAATAAAATAGTATAACTAAAAGAACAGTTTATGCATTTACAAAATAAAAAATTAATTAAACTCACTTAGATGTGTTTAGCATGTTTTTAGAGAGATTTAATTTTACTTCATTCTTCATCAATAAATTTTCATTTATATTACATTTAAATAATGCTCCTATGTTACTGTCCACAAACACATTTCAAAATTTTCAAAGTAAATAAAGAAGTCTGTTTGTCATTCCTGGGTTGAATTCCAGCTATTTAAGCATGGTGTTAGTGTTAATTCTATTATGATTTATAAACGGTCCAGGAAATTATCCATATGTGTGTGCATATATACATAAATATACATAAACCAAGAGTTATTCTGTCTACAAACACACAAGTTTTGTTTCTTAACAATTTATTAATCAAATCAAATGCAAAATAAACCCCAACTATTTTAAAAGATACTTTACTTTCATGAGAGATTTTAAAGAAGCCAAACAAATAAGTTAAAAGAAGTAAACCATTTTCAATTAAATTTACCAATTTCTAACAAGAGTTAGATAACTATGGTTATGGGTGTATATATGTGAATGAACGAATAAATCCTTAACCCACCATATCTTTTTCTCCAGTTTGCAAGCTGTCACCCGTGAAAAGTATGGTGTAGATGGTAGGATGATACTGTACCTGATTGGCTCTGGAGGTGGTCATGGGATCAGATGGAGAGGACTTGGTGGTAGTTGGGGAAGATGGCAATGTCTGGGAACAAAGCAGTTCAGGAGCAAATCAACCTTTACAAGCCTTAGACTGAACAGTTAAAAAAATAAATAAACCAACAAAATAACATAACTAGAAAATTAAAATAAATAAAAATGCCTAAGACAAAATCTTTCTCCTACTCATTGGAACTTAATGGAATTTAAAGTCAATTGGATAAATAATGCATGTAAATATGCATGCTTATGCATGTAAAAACAAATTCATGACTTGAAATCAAGATGGTGAACTCACATAAATACTCAAAAATATGCTGACCACATGAGGAATATATTCTTTCCTCTCTCCTCCTCTTGGGGAAAATGAAGACCATTAGTAAACAAAAATTCCAGCAAGTTCAATGAGCACACTAGAAACAGTTATCAGTCTACAAACAAAAAGGGCCAATGCCTGAAAGAAGATAAGAGACATTTACTTTGGCACTTTATAATGCACCATTCCAAAGCAAGGACTACAGCCAGCAAGCTGTGTTCCATACCTTACAACAGTTACGCTAAAGCTACTGAGTTTTTGGTAATAACTAACTGCTAAAATATTCATTGATTTTTTTTTTAATCTAGAAGCAGGTGAAAAAATGTAAGCATCAGTTTCATGATGGATGAACTTGCAACTAATACCTTCACAACAAATAACTACAACATATTTATGATTAACATTAAAAATGTTCATTTAGTTGAGCAAAGGTTAGTAGCTTATTAGAGCCCTGTGTTCAAAATAAACACAAAAAAGAATTAAGAGTCATATTTATTGATCATGTTTTCTAAATAATATACACACACTTAACATTAATTCTTGAACATATTAAAAAAGCACTGCTCTGTTTAAAAAATTTATATACACATTTATCCTTTAAAAGTACTAATACTGACAGAAAAACTCTTCTTTTTATAAATGTAGTGAAAAAATAAAATTCCAATTGTCAAAACATAACATACAATACTTATTCGAAGCATAATTTTTGACATCTTTGCAATATATAAATATTATAAAATATCCAAAATTACACTACTTTTATGTCAAGAAATAAAATGTTAGAGTGCTATACAATGGAATTTATCATATGCTCATATAGTTACTAACCAAAATTATTTAGAAATAAATAAAGGAAAATTTCACACTTTCAGCAGTTCTGTTACTTACAATCATTGACAGTCCCTCATAAAATAGGTATACATACTTTTGCACTAAAACTCTTAATGCATATGAGAAAGCTGGGACACTGTGAATGCATAAAGTTGAGTATTAGCAAAATAAGGGCTTGTACATATGCACACACAAATATTTTAGAGATATTTTAAACAGTATGAAGATCCATTTTTCACAGTTTGTACATAAATAAGCAGTCAAAACAGGAAAAATAAAATCTTAAGAAACAGATCCCTATTTTGTGTTTCCAACTTATAACTCATTGTAAAGCAATTAAAACAAAAGAAAATATGCACAGCTTAAGCATCAACTGGGACTCTTTCTAGAGGGTTAAATAAAAAATATTACTATGTATAGGAAATTTTAAAAAATATGCAGCTTGTCAAAATGCTAATGGTCAGCAGGAACCACACATTGTAAAAATCAAGGCAATTATAAAGGATTCTCCCACGTCTTTCTATACCAAACATGGGTCCTTTCACGAGGGGTTAATTTGTGAGGGGCTAAGATTATTTAGCACTACATGTTCTGATTCCAGAATAGTACAGGGCTAAGCCCATTCAACTTTAGAATGATACTTCTGATTTTAACGAGACGATGTAGTATTTCTCTTACCAAAGTTCGAAATTGCAATGAACTGCTTTTTGTCATTTAAGCTTAAACTTGAAAAACAAAACAAAACAAAAACAACCCAAACCAAAACAAACAAAAAACCCCAATCAAACCAACATTCTCTAAAGAACGGAGAATTTTGTATTACCCTCAAAAGATTTTCTTTGTTATAGCTAAATATTAAACTCCCATCCTTAACTACCAAAAAAAAAAATAAAATTATTATCTCTTTTGATGAAAATATTTCAGAAAACTGATAGTTTCTGTTATCAACACCACTGCTAACTAGGGCATTTGGTACTGTATATTGTTTCGGTATGTTAGGCTACTTATTATAAGGGAAAACAGTTTGTTCTTCACAGTTATTATTAAATCTAATTAATGTATTTATAGGGAAATAGTAGAATAATTCAACACTGAATAATGGCTCAACCACTGATACCACAAATTATTTAAGAAACTGGAAACATCCTAGATTTCAATTCATGTCAGTCTTCCTAAAACACAGAAATATATGGCTGTGGTGAAAAAAGGAGCAATAATAATCTTTTCACATAACAGTTGAACTATAACATCTATTAAGTAGAAGCATTTATTTTTTTATTTTAGTAAAAGCTTGTTTAAAATAAAATGCAAAGAAAAAGAGATTAATACATTTAAAAGTAAGATGGTATTAATGAACAAGAATCGAATACGGGCATATGTCTGTTTTACCAATATACACATATCAGTGGCAAAGTACTGAAAATAATAATAAAGTTCTTTGATTTGTATTTTTGGTGTTTTTTTTCTTTGCATATCATATCAGGTTTTTTGCAATTGAGGCTTAATCACTCTTAGATTGCTTACTGACATAACTGCTTTTATTTTATATATATATATATATATATATACACATACATATATATGAAAGAATTGATAGTGTTTTGTAAAAATTAATCTCTTTTTCAGCTTCTATATAATTTTCCAGATACACCTATTTATTTCTTTGATAGCAAAATAACACAAAGTGATTTCTCAAACATAAAGAAAAACAAACAGGCATTTAGATTTTGTATTGAATTTCCACTAGCTGATAAGTCATTTATTGATAGACTCTCAATTGCTTTGCAAAAACTTTTCATCAGAATTGCTTCTTAAAGAAAGTTGAATAGAACTCAATATTTTGATTTATTATGCAGCATAGAATGATTTAAAAAAAAAATAAATTGGCAAGTCCCTTGCATTAGGTAAGCACTTGAATTTAGTAGTTATTAGATTTCTGGGAATTAGATGTATTAATATGATTAGGAATCTTAAGATGAATTTACATTACAGAGTTTCAATTTTTGAGACTGCTATATGCATAGAGTAATTGAAGCAGTTATAGAAAAAAAAAAAGTCAGAATTTCTACCACACATCACTTCTAAGACTAGTCCAAGCCATGATGTGATTGATCTTCTCTGTTTTCTAAATATTATTTTCTTTCCTACTACTTATGAGACAATTAATGAAACACTACATTTACAGGTTAGGGTGTGTTTCTTGTTTTAATTTTACACTTTTAGAAGAGATGTTTGAGAAGGCAGATTTTAAGTATTTAAAAAGGAGCTTAACTTTAGAGATAAAATTCTGTTTGAGCCATATTTTAGTTGCAGTATTTTCTGAAAGTCCAAAGAAATGCTTCTTTCTGTCACTTACAAGCATTGATTGTACTGTGAGAGACTGGTCTCAGGCTGCACAACACACTAAAGGGTGCAGAAATATGGTCAAAGCATCACATATCCATACTTCATATTTTTGATTAACAGAGTGAAGACAAACCTGTATCATGGCAGTATAGATTACATACAGTGCATCTACATGCTGTTCCAAAAGGTCTCTGAGACTTCTTTCAATGACCATGACACCCTTATATTCATATATATACGCACTAAAAAAATTTCAATACTTACTTAAGGGTACTAAATAATAAAACTGTACTGAGACAATTAATTTAATTTTCAGTACTTATTATTATATTTATATAGATAAGAGTAGAAAGAGAAGGCATAAAATTAAACACTAGTTGAATAAGCATTAGAAATATGAAGGCATAGAAAGAACATAATTTAAAAGTGAATGTGAGACTGTATTTACAGCTTATCAATTTCTAGATTCTCACTAAAGGGCTTGCCAAACAAAGGAAATCTTTGTAATAACATTACCTGCAATAAATTAGTATTAATACTAACTTAATACTGAGTTTCAGCCTTGCTTACATTAATGCCAGTGCTTTTAAATAACTGAAATTAATGTGATGACAAAACTGATTTGCTTAAGTCCATATTACAGTGGACTTTAAGAAAAGGTGTTATCTTTTTAAAATTATATCAAACAGGTGAATGCATTGTGCAGCTAAAATGAGAAACAGAGAACACTGCAAGGTCCTGCTGTGCTGAACAACCTAAAATACTGATTATTACTAGACTTTCAACAGTATCAGAGATAAGCCTTTCTAAACATACCACTTGCTTTGCTAAACACAGAGTCTTCTTTACATGCTGTGATCTCCTTTAATCTGTAACTTTGGCAAATGTTTCTCATCTCAAATGACTGTATATAACACATTTTGAAAAATAAAATTTGGAAAAAGAAATTTTCAAGGATTAATAATTTGCTTACAATCTGGGTTGTTAAAAAGCTACTTTGATGACTTCAGTGATCTATTTTTTCTTTCTTCATTTTCATTTTTGTGAGGAAGAAATAAATTTTGATGATATGTCATTCTCTTTGCATTTGGCTTTGCTTTTGTGTAGAAAAAGAGACAGAGCATAGGGAAATACAAAAAGACTAAGAGGTAACTTATCTGCATTTATGAACTCTTGGAAACCTGACTTTGAGAAAGGAAAAAAGGTAGGGTTAAGTATGATGTCAAAGAAAAATTATCTTATGTGAGGACAAGAAAGGATAAGAAACTTAAAGCAAACCAGTAAGTGCCATTTGGATCATCAGAGCAACTCTGGATGGAGGAAATGATTTAGGATTAGTATTATAGCAAAAGAGACAAAAAAGAATCAGGACTTTCTTCAAAACTTGTCACAGTAACATAGACCTAATACAAGATCTGGTTTATTCTGTTTCATAGAAATACCAGAAAACTCAAGTATATTACTAGGCATAGGCCTAAAAAAATCATGTAAGATATGGATCTAAGATTCATCCCAGAAGAAAAGGCCACCTTTTCATTCTGGTGTATTCTTTGGAATTCAGAAAGATACCACCAAAACTACAAAGATATACCTTCATAATTTTCTTAAAAGCCAAAACACTACTGAGAATTTCTGCAATGTTGAACGCTGCAGTTCATCCCCCAACAAAATATTCTATTCTCATTCCACTTCTGGAGTACAGAAGAATTAATAATAAGCTACAGCATTAACTGCATTCATATACAGTTTTTCATACATATTGAGATTATATCCAACACTGTTGAAATGAAACCCAGAACAGTGATCATCTACCAGAATTAGTCAAGAGCACATGAGGGACAGGATATAGTATACATACTTTTATAGAATGCTAAACTTTTGCCACTGGATCCAAGGTACAGAACTGTCTCCCTAGTAAATAATGGCAACTTGTTTTGTTTTGCTCTTGCAACTTGTAAAAACACCTGCATATCTCACTGTACATTGTGGAATACTGGTGTGATTTTTCACCTGCATTGAAAAGTGACAAAAGTTTATGAGAAATTGATGACTAGATGAAAAGACACTAATCTATGAAGCTACTTATTACTTTTTATTTCAAATGAAAACTGTGAGAGTTATTTTTTCATATTCTTCAGTTTAGTAAGTTTCATCTAGGTTGACAGACTGTTGCCTTAAATGAATGATAAAAAGAAGAAAGGCTTATCAGAAGGGAAAGGTATTTTAGGAAATCCATGAAGGTTTCTTAAGCGGGAAGAACTTTGGAGTATTAGTGAATGAAAAACTGAATATAATCCAGCAATGTGCACTTACTGGCCACAATGCCAGCTGCATCCTGGGCTGCATCAAAAGTGTATCTAGGAGGTTGAGAGGTGGGTTTGTTCCTCTATCTGCTCTGGTGAGACCCCATCTGGAGAGATGGCAATGGACATCTCCGCTTTCACATGCTTCCTGGACAGGCTGCTAAAACACCCACTACTTGTAAAAACAACTGAAGGCTGGAAGGAAAATACAGCAGCATCCAGCTCTGATGCCCCCAGCAAAAAAAGACCTGCCTGAGAAGATCCAGAACAGGACCACAAAGATGATCAGCAGCTGGAGCACCTTTCCTGTGAAGATAGGCTGAGAGAATTGACATTGTTTACCCTTGAGATGGGAAGGCTTCAGAGAGACCTTATAGCAGCCTTTCAGTACTTAAAGAGGGCTTAGAAGGCAGATGGGGACACATTCTTTATCAGGGAGAGTAGTGATTGGACAAAGGATAATGGTTTTAAATTGAAAGCAGGAGGATTTAGAGTAGCTATTTGGGAGAAACTCTTCACTGTGAGGGTGGTGAAGCACTAGAACAGGTTGCACAGAGAAGCTGTCGATGCTCCATCTCTGGAAGGGTTCGAGGTCAGGTTAGATGAGGCTTTGAGTAACCCGGTCTAGTGGAAGGTGTCCCTGTCCGTAGCACAGTGGTTGGCCCTAGTCACCTTCCAACTAAAACAATTCCATGATTCTATGAAGTCTATTGAGTCTTTATAGTCTGAAGAACTCATAACCCACATTAAAAAAAACCCTAGCCAACCAAACAACAAAGACCCTATGATAAAAACCCCTCCATTTAAGCCAATATTTTCAGATGTGTATTCTTAAAGTGAGATTCTATTTAAGCACTTGAAAGAAAAACTTTTTATTTAAAAATTATGAACATTTCCTTTTTTGTTGTTTTGGTTAGCATTTCTGAAGTAAAAGCAGTTGTTTTCAATAGTGGAACACAAAATTACAAATCTGAGTTTAGATATTAACTTTTGCAGATTTTGACAGAAATGTCTGAGACCATGACTAACAAACAGAAATTTAGCTTATGAGGCATTAATTATCTACTGAAAAAGCTAAAGTGAAACTGGTTCCAATGAAAACTTTAATTGGAAGTTCTATATGTGAAAATTTTACTCTAGATTTTCAAGGAAGAAATTCTAAATCCTTTACTATGCTTTGACAGCATAGAAAAATTTCATAGAATCAAAGAATGATTCAGTTTGAAGGGATCTAAGAAGGCCAAAGAGTGCAAACTCCTGTTTGAAGCAGATATTATCTTTAAGATAAGTTGTCTTTCCTTCCACATCATGCACAGTTCTGCAATGGACATCTCTGCTTCCATGTGCTTCCTAGACAGACTGCTGCAACACCCACTACCTGTAAAACAACTGAAAGCTGGAAGGAAAATGCAACTAACCTGCAAAGAAGCTGTAATAGTTTCTGAAGAAGGTGATCTGATAAGACCAATTTAAGAAGCCTTTTCAATCGTTTACAAGAGCTGCTATTAATTTAGGGGTGAAATTTAAAACTTTGTACACTAATTACAAAGACAAAACAACTCAGGCTCATGATCATTTATGAAAAGAATGTGGTTTGTAACTCATGAGTTACAATGTGGTTTGAAAGAGTTGGTATGACACTGCAATTAATAAAGAGAGAAAAGAGAAGTTAGAAGCTCATAGCAGTTTGTCAGAAGTAAGAGGTCACAGGAATCGGTTGTTGTTGGATGATACTCAGTAATTGCAGATGGCTGACATCTTTGAAGAGATTGTCTATATTGTGTAGAGTTAAAGATGCAAACATTTGTCAATTAAACATCTATCACACTTTCTTATAGAAGACAACTACCTGGTATCTACTGATAAGTCCATTGTTTAGGAAATACAGAAAAATGCATTGGAGAAGGCTCAAAAGGAACAACAAAGACTTGCTTGCAAATCTTCTGAAGCTGAAAAAGCTGAAGTTAAAGAGACAGAATGTTCAGAGAGTTACTTCTATTAGTAAGGAGAAACGTCAGGCCAGACTCAGCCTCCTTGTGTCCCATGCCTTTCTTGAAGACAGAAGGTGCTGAAACTCAAGCAGTCAGCAAGAGTTTTACCAACTGTCTTTCTTCCTTAAATCTATATCCAGAATATATTTTCTTTCTTAGCTCTTTTCTTCAGGGTGAGTGTTGGTATAAAGCAGCCCAAGACAAAGAAATACGAATAGAGAAATGAGAGATGCATGCTCATATAGACACAGTTGGTATTGCAAGCCTTCAACTACCGGTATCTTTATTCATGGGGAGAAAACTAGCTTTGCTTTTTGGTAGAAACATCTTCAGAGTTCCTAGATGAGGGTAAAATTTATTTCAAATCAACTCTCCATCTCAAATCTTTCTTCAGTTTCCAATGTAATACTTCATGTGCCAATGTTCTTGGTTAACACTCTGAGATAGGAAGAACCATGTAAAAGCTTGTATAAAAGAAGAAATTGCAATTAATAAGGCTTTTTAAAAAAAAAATTCTAATTTACTTGTCATGGACATCATACTGATCATTTTAATAAAATTGTGATCTGTCTGCTATTAAAAAAAACCCCAACAACTGAGTTATAAATCATGATAACCTGTTATAAAATATCCTTTTAAATACTTAAAATGAGGTATTAGAACTTTCATTAAGATACAGTATATTCTGACACTGGAGGGCAGACTAATTCACTGCAAACTCTACCTAATAATTAAGCTAATAATTTAATTTCTTGGTAAAAGTAAAGAATTTTATATTTTTTGAGTCAATATTTATAGTGTATTAACTTATCATGAACAGATGTTTCTTCAATAAAAGAGAAGTTAAACAATTCGTTGTGGTTAAAACTGTTTAACATATGCACATGCATATTCCCAAATATTTGCAGTTATATTATTATGCACCTGTATGTATATAAGTAATACATTTAAATTTTAAGATGTGGAGTACATTGTACTTTACTTTGTCTTAACTTCATTAGCAGTGCCTGTGCTCACTAATCCATCCCTCCAGAATTTAATTAAACTTAACATTCCGAACCAACAAACCCCAAACTAACCAAACTTAAACAAAACCAACCAAGCAAAAAAAAAAAAATCAACAAAAAATGCAAACAAACAAACAAAATCCAAGCAAAAAAACCCTAAACCAGTAACAACTAAACAAATAACCAAACCAAACCAACCAACCAACCAATCAAAATCAAACACCCAAAATAAAAAAAACCCCAACCTCAACAACTTTGCAACTACATTTTCCGAAGAAGTACTGTAGAGGACAAGATAATCATCTTCAGGTACAAGACAGGAAGTATTTAGGCATGTCACTAAACAACTATATCATCTAGTTTATCAGGATCTTACTGGCTTATTAAAAATTAGCTTCATTTCATTGCAAAGGGGAAAAACACTTTTTATTGTAATAGAGAATACTCATTTCCCATTGGGTTAAGAAATACTGGTATAAAATCTAATATTTTGCTAGCAGAAAAACCACTTAAAATGTAGATCACTTCAGCTTTTTCTCTCTCTTTCAGGCATAATGATTTTCATGTCTAATAATTGAGAAATTATTCCTATAAAATTGGGGCTTTCTTTTTAGTTTTTTCTTCTAAATTATCTTGAGTAATTTTTATATAAAATTATTGTATACAGAAAAAATAATATAGTAGTAAATATTAAAAATCATTAATGGCTTATGCACAGTTTCATCCATCTAAAGCAGTCTGTTCAAAACTCATCCCATTCTAACACATCTTCATATAAGCATTTTGTGTATGTCACTATATACAAGGTAAGGTAATTGCACACAGTTACCAAACTACAAGAAACTGAATCTTGCTAGTGTGAAGGACTAAACAATCTTTTCCCGCATGAGAGAGGTGAGAAACTAAAATCTATCCTATATAGGATAGAGAGAAAAAATTTTACTAATGTTCATTCATTTCTTTTTTCATTTTTTCTTATTCAATACAATAAAAAATATTTTAAAACCCTGTATGATGCATATTTCCCATGCTCCTTATAGACCAACATTTTTTTTTAATTAAAATTTTTATGGAAATTGAAGAATAGAGAATACTAGGCCAATAATACCTTGCAAATACATTTTGCATTGTCCAAAAATTTTGAAAGAAGTCAGTGTGAAATAGGTAAAAAGGTGTAAAAATAACATAAAATGGATTTGTAGAAAACATCCCAAGTTTTTATAGATAAGATTTTAAAGTATCTAGTTTCGGGTCTTAAAAAAAATTAACATTTTAGTTTTTATTTGTATACACAAAAGTAGGAAACATTGAGTTAATCTGTGATTTTTTGGTAACACTAAGGATTTACAGAAGTTCATCATTTAAGATTAGAGTTCAGCAATCTTTAACTAAAACCTGTAAGTGCATTATCACCTTATACAGTAAAGAAAAGTTTATCAAAGAAACACATTAGAGCATAACATTGAAACTTATAAAGCACTGTCTAAAAGAACTGCTGAGAAACAGGGAACACGTAAATACAAGGAAAAAGAGTACCAGCAGGTTACTAGTGTGAAACAACATTTTTTTAAAGAACATGTTATCTTGACCCCTCGCAGCCCTAAAGTTTTAAGACTTCTAAGGAGCTGCTGTGACTCTATTCCCAACCAAAGACTCACTTGTTTGATGCGGTCTGGATTAACAGTGGTCTGAGGCTGTAGAATGCTGACAGGTTCTGTCTTCGCCACATTCTGAGGCATTTCTCGAATCTTCTCTGCAATGAAGCCATGAACTGCATTTAGTGCTTCCACCGTTCCCTGGATCAGACACACCCGCTCTGTAGTACCTGCAAATACAAAAGTTGATCTGAATGAAGTGGATTCTTCAAGATCCCACAGACTGCTTCAATTAGGGCACAAAGATGGCACTTGTACCAACCTTGTAAAAACAACTAGCAATACCTTGTTAAACATATAAATGAATAGAGAGATTGCCATAACCTCTTTCCAAACTGAAATTGTTTCTGTTTGTACTCCAAAAAGAAGCCAACACCAATTGTTATTTATTGATTTCTTAAAAACATCTACAGGATGGCTAAAGATGGATGCAGAACTGTGGAAAAATATTTCCTTTTTTGTGATGAGGCTGCTTTTAGATGATTATGTATGACTTCAATGTATAGCAAAAAAACCCTTTTTTACATATTGGATTACAGCTTGATACATCCTCACTAGAGAAAGAATGTAACACCCATCCCCCAGTATTGATCCTAAGGATAAAAGTATGACACTTCACTGAAACAATCCATGTTCAGTATTCTACATATCAAACCACTTGAATAGGTTCCAGATAATTAGTTTTGATTTGAAAAACAGGATCTAACAGGAGCTGGAAAAAAAGATAAACAACTAATAAAAAAAACACACTAAAAAACCCCACCAAAAACAAACAAACAAACAAATCACCACCAAAAAACAAACCCCTAAACCACAAAAAATACTTAAAAGGGAATATTGTAGCTTCCACTTTTATTCTGCAGGAATACCAACACAAGACAATCTAGATGTCCAAGTAGAATTGCTTAGAAATTTCATGTAAAACATACTTCCACAAACACATCTTTTACACTTCCAACATATATAATTGAATTATTTTTATTGCCTCACTATTGCCTTCAAATTCCAGTAAACTGTTCTACTAACAGAAGAAAATTATAACATGAACTATCAAGATAATACTGTGCCTCTAAGATATGCCAGATACATATCTCTATTCAGTGTCAGTGCATATTTTGCTTCAAGACTATTGGGAGGGGGAGCAAAATAGCAAATCTGAGCCATGGAATTACCAGAAAAATAAATATAATAATTCTTGTCATTTGACACACTTCTAGTAAATACTATTGACAAGACTACAAATTAATTTTTCCTCATGTAAAATTCATTCATCCACCTAAAAAGATGAAAATGACAATGTAATAATGTTGTAAATACTACAAAATTTGCAACAATTTCTGAAGTTCACAACATGTTAGTTGGCATCATTACCATTGTACAGTCTTCACAGAATCACAGGCAATGTACAGATTAGAGAAATGTGCCAGGGCACTAAGCAATCTTATCCCTAAAATTCCCCTTTTATACATTTTATGTCTATATAATCAACTGTTATCCTAAACATATCTTAAGATACTCTCGTTACAACAGTGCAACATAGTCCTTGACAGAGAATAGTATAGTAACCTTAGTATTCTGCAGGAAACTGTTGGGTTTTATTACTGCATATTTCTCACCTGCTTCTGTGGATGATCTCTAATATTAAATATTTTATTACCAAAAGATGAAGGATCACACTAAGAGCCTTGCCTGCTTGTTAACTTAACATATTCATGTATGACTCAAAAACCTGCCTTTTGAGTATCAGGCATCTCTGAAATTTAACAATTTGGAAGCTCTACAGCAAAAATGACAATAAGAAAACCTTTTTTTTTCTCTAATAAATATGTTATTTAAGAATAAATAAATTTAGAATTAAAACATGCCAATCAATATTTGAAAAAATGTCAGTTTAATAATCCCTGAAAAAAATATAAAGTTAAAATGATTACACTTTTAACAGCAAGTTATACAAGTATCACAATCAAATGCATATTTCTCAAGAGGAACATTTGGAATATTTATGTGACCTCTAACAGTGTCCTTTCAACAAATTAACTTAAAAATACAGGCAATTTTCTTTTCCAAGTGCCCCATCAGAAAAAGTTGTTCGAATGACATAAGTGAAAGTCACCACAGCAAATGGAACTTGGTTCCTAGACAAAGCTTTCTTAATGCCTTTTTTCTTTTTCCTACTTGGCTCCCTCCTCCTTTTGCTCCTGTGGTTTCTGCGTAAAGCAATCCAGCTCTAAGAAAATGCTCTGGGGAGTCTTTACAACACAGTATTAATTGTCTCCTAAATGATGAGATGTGAGGTGCACTGATCAATGCAGCTAATGCATGTGTTCTCTAGGTCAGCAGACAACACACTGAAACAAAACACAGATCAGGTTACAGACAAGCTACCAGAGCCTAGCTCGGAAAGCACTTAACAGGCATGACTTCTGTCAAAACACTTGAAAGGAAAACAGTCGATGCTAAGTAAGAATTTTGTTTAACTTGACACTAAGTGACTAAAGGGTATTCTGCAATCTGTGTTATTTCAGAAAGTGCAGTATAATAAAAATATGCTTTATGTCATACTCCAGACCAAACACGCTACATTTTGGTATGTATAAACCAGGATGCAGTGACTGGAAATCACTGTTCCATGAAGAGATACAATTCTGCAAAAAGCGCACTTCACTACAGAGTTAAAGTTCTAAATTGCATCACAACAACAGCACATTTAAATTACATCACATCAGTAGCACCTTTGCTTAGAGAGTTATGTCCACAGGAAAAAAAATAAAATTAAAAAACTGTAGGGAAATTGTACTCATGTATAGTTTGGAATTGTTTTAATCTTCTGAAGTGATGTTGTCATATTCCTTCACAAAACTGGAATAGCTTTTCACTTAATTAGTAGAGTACAATAACTTACAGGAGTCCTGCAAAAGGAAAACTGCTAGCTACATGACCAACCTGTATAACAAAAATAAACCTATGAATCACAAAAGCTGGTGAAATTTCTGTCATTTTAAAAGCTTTTAGGCTCCATTAGTGTATGAATTAAATTGTCAGATTTGCTTATCATTTTCAGTTGTTCAACAGTTTTATCCACTTCTTTTTTCACATTGCTGTGAACAAAAGCTCAGCCATCTATGAACATGCTTTTTATCATATGGTTTTCAAAGTATATATTTAAAATACATTAATCTCATTTTTGAAATAGCTGACTTAAATAAAATCCAAGTAATCAATGCCTTTATTTAGAGTAAGCATAGCCAGTATGAAGCTAGTCTATTTTTTTTAATTATCTACAATTCAAAGAGGTGTTAGGCTCATATATTGTACACTACCTTTTACATATGAAGATATAAAACATACATTAGAGAAGGATAATTTTGACAAGAAAATGGCCAAATGTAGAGTAGGCGATCATCATCCCCGTACACTAAATAAACCCAGAAAAATATTTTTTATGTATGTTCAATAATAGAGTCCATGACTGTAGCATATGGCTACAAAATATGAAAAATATGAAAATATGAAAAAATGAAAATATGAAAAAATCTAAATACATGCTTCTGATGTTGCTACATTCATTAAATGATTGTTTTTTTCTAAGGAAACCAAGTAAATTACTCAATATTTGTATGTGCTTTACTTTTCAGCAAGTGTAGCATGGTTGCTTTCCCCTTATATCAGAATTAAAATTCAATTTGCACTTGTGGGTTTTAACTTTTTTTAATTAAATAAAAAAGGCAAAATGTAAATGCACAAAAAAACTTGTCTGTACTACTCATCAAAAATTGATTGTTAAAACTAACAGAGAAAAACTCCAAAGAAATATGAATCAGGTTTTTTATTTTGTTTCGCTTTTAGGGGGAACTTTGTGGGCCTGTTTTGCCTTTTTTTTTTTTTTTTTTTTTTTTTTCTAAATACGAAGCCAGACTTGGCATTATCTCTATAGTTCCATGGGAGAAGCAAAGATGAAACCATTAGCAGGCATCAGACAATTTACACATAAGGAAATAAAAAATTGCTTTGAAATCTAATAAATTAGACCTAAAATCTAAACAGTTTGCAGTAACTTTATTTTAATTGTTAATTTTTCCTTCCACTCACTTAACTATCAAAAATTTTGCTGGATAAATATCCTTGAACACCACACGAATTTTGTCAAGAACTTCAAAACTACAGACCAAGAGCTTTTTCTTTGAGAAGGTTATTTTTTACTTATTAGATAATTGATACAGTTTTTAAAGCAAACATTAGAATAAATGCAGGAGAAGCAACAGGATAAATGATGCTGATGCTTTTGATGCTTGTATTTCTGTACTTAACTGGCAAGTGTCTATATATGGTTGCCACTAAACTTTTAAATGTTTGCTTAAAGACACTGATTCAATGTGCAAGAGTTCTTCAGTACTCACAGGAATGCTCATTGAATGTTAAATGTGCTTCTGTATTTTAGAAACCTTAGCTGAAATGTTTTGGGGAACACATCGTACCTTTCAGAAAGTTCTGGTGTTTATATGGCTCTATAAGCTTTTCACTGGGCTTTTACATCAATCTTAAAGAGAATTTTAAAACCTAAAGACTAAAATGCAATACCAGCCCAGGGTAATACCAGTACACCCACTAATTAAATCTCCTTGTAGTTTTTCCAGAGCACCATGCCAGTTTCTTTGACATTAAGAGAGAACTTGAAAGAGGAGCCAAAACTAAAACCTTTACTAAATGAAAGGCTGCACTAGTCTCTTATCAACTGATTTCTATTATGCTTTTTATTTGACAACTCCCATTACAGCAGTCTACTAACCCCAACTTCCCATACACGTATTTCTTGTGACCCATGATCGACTGGTGGATAGAGTGGCATTCTATATAATACCACAAAAATTGCTAGTCTTGCAAAAGCACTTGGTAAGACAGGACTGTGCTTTGACACCATTCCCAAGAAAACTAAAAACTGTCAATAACTTACTTAACATGAAATTATGATAAACTCCTCCATGCATATAACGTTTCCACTCTACATTTGCATAAAACCTCAGGAATTAAAGTCAGACAATAAAAATGTTATATATTCAAATGCATTAGCAGTATTTTACATTGACTTAAACAGATAAGAAAAACCTTTGCCATACAAATGATAAAATGTATTGTCTTAAATACAACACATGAGAACACCCCATATATGTGTGAAGTGTCATAGAAATCTCAACAGGAAAGTTTTCTATTTCGGTTCCTATCTCTCTCCTATGTTTTTTACCTTTGTTTCTTGACAGACCATTATACTGGTCTTAATATAAAGCCTGTGCCTATATTCTTCAGACAGAAAGACATTTCTCTCTCAAAGCAAAGCTTGATGATCTTAGACTTCCCAAACTGAAAGGAGAAAAAAAGGCTGGTAGAAATTTTAGGGCATTGATGTTCTGCACAAAATAATTTTGGAACTGTTTATCCAGAACACTCAAACAAATAGGGAGGTGTTCACAGAAAGCCTTACTACCCTTAGCAGAAGAACCTAACTGCTGAATTCATGATGGTAACACATCTTTAAGGTGTGACATATGGGCAGCTATGCATATATATGTGCACATATATACTTGCACCCACATATATACCAATTTTGTTTTACTTGAATTAAATAAGAGACCCCCCCTCACTAGAATTCAGATATGGAAATGGATCAAGTTTAATAATATTGTAAAATTTATGAACTATATGAATCCTCAGAATCAAATGAAAACTTCAAGTGTACAGTCCTTTGTGATTTGGTCAGAAGACTGAATTACACAAATCCAAGTTTACCATAGTATGAGTCTTAAGAAACAGATTATTCTCATGTGAGAGGGAAACCATTGAAAATAAAAAAATTCAGGCCTTATATTTATTAAAGGCTTAGAAGAGATGATGAATCATCTTACAAAGCAAACAACCCCTTGAATGTAAACCATTTTGTTATGTATCAGCTAAGGATTTGATAATGATTTCCCAGAAATTTAGTTATATAAAGAAAGATGAAGAATTCCCGATTATTATTGAACTGTTTTGTGTAAGACAGGATTACAACTATTACTCTTTGTTTAAAATTATTCATAAAATATTATAGATTCCACTGAAAAAGATGGTGACTTTCTCCAAAACCAAACAAAAAGACAGAGATTTTGTTTTGGTATGGTTTTATGAAGGACTGTTACTTATATGACAAATACTCAGAGAAAGTATGTGTGCAAACCAATGTCAAAGGGATGCAATAAAAGTGAACACAGCCTAATTATGATTTAGGAAAGCATGTTTCTGGAAAATAAAATCCTGGAAGTAAGAAAGACCTCAAATCATGGACAGAAGCACTATGTTTTTATTAATTTTGTTTGCAGGAATGTTTGTCTCAAAATGCTATTTGTAAAATGATCTATAAAAAAGGAACTACTTTTTAATCAAACAAAACCCACATGATTCCATCACAACACAGTGAGAAAAAAAAAGGGAATACAAAACATAGAATTTAAATTAAATACAAAATAATAAATTTATTCATGTGTATTTACATGTTCCAACAATTAAAAGAAACCCATGAGTTAGGGTCCCCCAATTATATGGTATTCTCTGCTAACACAGACATCTGCTTTAATTTTTCTTCTTAGCAGTTGATAATATGGTTGATGTACATTAATATACTTCTGAGCCATGAATATGTTTTCAAAAGGAAATGAACTGGCTACTATGGTACTTACAAATCTTTTATCATAATGGAATATAATAATTTGCTTATTCACACACTTTTAAGGTTACCATTGCCTAGAATATTGCACAAAGTTACTGTTTTTCTCCTACGAATGAACAGTAAGCATCTAAATAAGGAAACGTAATAAAATCACAATACCAAAGTTTGGTGAAAACATGAAAGTCTCTGAGAAGCAGTGCTTTCGAAATCATTAAAAAACAAGCTCTCACAATACTACCATAGGAACCTATCTGCTGAAGAAAAGAAATAACTGACCTTATATTTAGAAGAGGACTGCAGAATAGAAAGAAAAAAAATGACATGTTTTTCAGGATATCTGGAATTAATTTTCATCTTAACAAAAGAACTTGAGAATATTTTTCATGCAAAGTAATGTTCAGTTGGCAATTACTGCTTTTATGCTTTGCTATAGGAATATGAACCTCTGTTCATAATACCTCCTACATGTACAATTACCAAAGGGAAAACCCCACCCATTTAAACAGTAAAATATATACTTTGAGAAATTGTAGGAACTGATACATCTTATAATTTAGAGTGATATCAGTTGAAATCACCAAGGGAGCTTTTCTGCTCAAAAATATTTCTCAAGTTCCATAGTTTAAAAGCCAGTGAATAGCTTTGGAAAATCCTCTTGGATAAACTGAGCTTCTCAAGAAATCAAATCACATAATGCAGTCATTACTGCTTATTGGTTTGGCGGCAGCAAATACCAAGCTTCAGGTAAATGTGATATACTCAAGATCTAGATTCTTTTAAAATATTCATAATTGCATGAATATTTTTTCCATATATTGCAAGTAAATATTGAAAATGGAAATATGATCATGGAAACATAATTTTTCAAGAGTATACTTATTACTATTGAATACTTTTTACATTGTCATGACCCTGAAAGACATCATCCTTATCTGTAGTGTTCAAGACAAACATTAGTAATTCCAGGTAGGGATAATATGTAGAAAGACATGCTATAGAACCTGTATCAATAGAATTATTCTACACAGTAGTTCAGAAATGAAAGAGACAAGGACACATACATACACCCTTTGCTTTTCAACTAAGTAGAATGTTGGGATGTCAAAACCAGGATGAGTTCCCATTTTGATGCAGACATTATAGCCCATATGCAGAATAGGCACATACACACAAGTGTGCAAGCACAAAGATTTTTTCATATCTAGCTCCTTTCTTTTATTTCTGAAGTGCCAGTCTAAAGCCATGTTCTGCCCATAGTAGATTTTATCTGCTCTATGTTTAATTAAATCCATTGCTTTCCAGCAGTAGAATTCTAGTACAGAGTTTATATGGTAAGTAAGTAGAAAGAGTTTGCGACTATGGTTCAGGCATTCAGTATGTCACACTTATTTTTGTTTGTCTTTCAGGCTCCTTCCTGATTGTCAGATTGGGACCCTTTTATAGCAACCCTGTTGCCTTTTTCCATGAATGGCATTTGTCTCCCTCTAAATTTGTTTTCTAGAATTCATGCACTGAGTCGATGGTAGCTGATTAAGAAAGACAGAGAAGTTCATGAACAGTGCACCCCATCTACCTTTAGATGGAATCATCCCACAAAAATAAGAAACTCTCTCCCTTACCTATGTAAGAACTGTGAGAGTTAGTTTAGACTAGATACTAGGATCCTTAAAGTCTCGCTATATACACATGTAACAGGAAACTCTTCCAGAGACAGCTACAACATAAATATTGAATTATTCTTAAAACTAAAGTTACAGTAAGTAGTACAGCAAAATTGAAAACATTGACTTGGTGTAGGAATAAAGCATTACATAAAATGACGCAGTAAGAGGTAAACAGAAGTGTAATAAACAGATATTTTCCTGAAAAGCAAATGTCAGATTCATTTCCACCCATCAGAAGATTTATATAAATTCATAAATATTTTGCCATATAACATGTCTACAAGTAAAAGGAGTAGAAAATGTTATGTAGGCAGAACTCTTTCTAAATAGAACTTGTTCACAACTTTTTGCACTGGATGAGAGTAGCTCTTTCTCTATTTTTACAGCTACATATTTTTCTCTTTTAAGCACTCGAAAATTCCTGCTTCACAGGTATTTGCTGAACTCTTTTCATTCATATACAAATTCCTTTTAAAATAGTCAAGGTAAATATAATGGCCTTGGGAAGTTCAGTACCAATGTGAATCAGATGAAGTGAATGAAAGATCTCCTTCCAGTACTGTGATTGAGCCAGACAGGAGTCTTTTTTAAAGGCCAATCATTTTGTGAGCATTCTCAACTATTCAAAAGAATAATGTAGCAACTTAATGTTTATACAAATGGTACATTCCAATGTGTTTATTATTTAAGCTATTATATTTATTATTATTATTTTTAATAAAATTTAATAATTATTTGTTCATAATTATATTCATTATTAGAGTTCAAGAACTGGCTGTTACTCTCAGGCACAGGTGGGACTCTTGGGGATGGTCCTAAGCATTGCCAGGAGTTGGACTCCATGATCCTTGTGGGCCTCCTCCAACATATTCTCTGATTCTATGATTTGAAGAAAACTGACTAGCTATCTTGTGCAACTTCACTGATCAAGAACAGTTTTTTCACCCTGCTTTTGAAGAGTGGGTCAAGCATTCCTGTTTAAAAACTAAATGGTGTCCGAGTTCACCTTGGGTATTTGCAAACAAATTTTATCAGATACAGTGTCAATATGTGATCCTTAAATCTGCAGATATTGCCAATTAAGTAATTGAAACTCCATAGACAATAAGCCTTCAACATAAATCAGATTGTGAGATAAGAACCTGGACTGCATGTGTTACTAAGCTACAGAATATGCTGCTGGGTTTCTCTCTCCACGTTTCTGTTCTGTATTAAGCAGATAAATTTAGGCCAATAAATAAACTATCAGATTCTTTAAAGTCATGCCTTTTCTTGTATTACATCAAGATCATAAGACTACTTTAAGGAATATCTGAGTTTTTGTTCTTTTGCACTCCATCATGTCTACTCCCTTCCTTTTTTTCTTTTTTTTTTTTTCCTTAAGATGGAAATTCTGAAACTCCCTTTTTTTAAAAAAAAAAAAAAGAAAAACTTTTCTAACAGGTCCTGGTTTCAGCTTTCCCATACGTTCTAACATAGAAAGTCTTTCACTTCCTTAAATGTGCTTATTAAACATCTAGCAGACATCTCTTAATCTATCAAAATCTATCTCAAATCAGATAGAATTTGATAGGCTAAAAAGAAGAATAATTTCTAATACAAATCTATATAAGATACTGTCTCCGATGGAGACTGTCAGGTTATTAAGCAGTTGCTACAGAAAAATTATAAATGATTTCACATTAAAACAGTAAAATCAGATCTAATCACACATTCAGATTGTGATTAGAAAACTTTTCCTGGAAGGCAGAGTAAACACTTACCTTCATTTTGCAAAGAGAACATTGAAACACTGCGCATTAATGTAATGCGTACCCAAATACATAAGCAACCTGTATAAACCACCACGAAAAACAAATCCACTTGAAATTAAACTACTATATAATTGCCTGAAGATGAACTCTCCCCACAAGTTAAACTAGACACTGAACATCATGCTCAAAAAGCCTCCTCAGAAATCAGTGGGAAAGAGGAATCTGCATCTCATATGACTCCAAGGCAGCGGAGTTTTTTCCCTGCTACTCTTCAAAAGAGTCACCTCGTGGGCTGGAATTTCTAATGAATCTGAGTAAGTTGCTGATGCTCAGATACTCCTCCATGGCCCTGCTGTGCAGTGACACAAAACAAACTTTACAGAATTAGTAACCTGACCAGTTCTTCTCCTGAATAGGCAAGAAAAGACAACTTCCCCTCTAAAATTCAGACTCTCTATAAATACTTGTGAAATTTTCCCTTTTTTCTATTTGCCTTAGAGTTCATTTTTATAGGATTGCAATGGATTTATAAATGAGGCATGTAAACTTCAAAACCAATATCTATTCTGTGCTAACTTCCTGTTTGAATTCTGTACCAGGAATAGCTGAGCATTAAACAAACATTTTAAGTCTGTTTTTTACCCCAAAACTAAACCAAGGATGCTCACAGAGCTTCTCTACTTCAGCAGCAGAGGAGCACTGCTGGTACATGTTTTGAGACTGGGGAAGAGGGAGGGTGCAGTCACTATTCCTCTGCTCTCCCTACTCTTCTAACTGAATACCTTCTTCCTTCTTTCAGGAAAGAAGTTGAAGCCCAGTAAATCTCCTGAGGGAAGAGGTAAATACTAACATTGTTTAATCCTCCTGTACCACTTGGGACTACATTTTTTATCACAGGATTTAGAGCCTTAGGGATAGGCACTCCTATAGCAGGATCACACTGGCCAGCAAGAGTTGGATTATTAAAGAGCATTTATGCTCACAAAAACTTATGATCTCTTATCTCCAGAAATAACAGCATCAGAGTGGGTGGTAATCCTCTGATATGTTTTTTAATGTTATTGTGACAAGCTCAGATGGCATCATCTATTCAAATAAAGTATCATTTTTCACATTCATTAGCAAGTCAATGAATGGCAGTAATGTGTGTGTGTATGCATATATATATGCCTGAGGGGGCCTATTCTTTTTTTTCTCCAACATCACCTGCCATCAATAAAGATAGTGACTTTTTCTTGCCCTCAAAACTTAAATGCTTGCAGAGTCTTTCAGACTTCATAGTTCATTATTCACTAGCCATTTGCTCACATCCCTTTCTGGGGAAAAAAAAAAAGTATTTTTGGACTGTAGAGAGAAGATCTAAATATGTTAATCTGTGGAAAAGGTGCAGTATGATGGCTTCTTAAGATAGGGAAAGTTATTTAAATGCTAACAATATGCATTTTCAAGAATACATTTATGTATGAGTAAACAGAGAAAAGTAGTTAAATTTTCACAATATGAAAAGTGTTGTATTGAAATAAATTGAATGGGAATATGAATTTTAAAATTTGTACATCTAAAGCACTGGCAATTAAAACTTTTAATAACTCTTAACTAACACTACTTAACTTCAAAGGAGATGTTACAGATTGAGATAAATTGTCTAACAGAAGAATTGATTAGAAACAACAAAAGCTGAGGAAAAGGCAGAAGAACTGGCACCAATCAAATAATTTACAACAGCAGAATACCTACCAGTCAGTAATACATTTTGACCCATACATAGTCAAAATAACTATACCCTAAAATAAACATGGCTCAGCTTTTTCAATAAAAAAATTTAAATTGGAGAAATGACTGCATATAAGAATATCCATGTTTTATGCCTTTTTTGATATAGATATCTGAAATATGTCTAGCACATTTTTCTGCAGGTACATGCAAAGAACATTAAAATGGCTCTCCAAAGTGAAACAAATTCAGCTACAAACAATGATAAATGAGGAGTACTACTTTCAGGCAAAAGCCTAGCATGAAGCATTTATTCTAGTCTAGAAATAAAAAAGTTGCAGTAAGTAGTTTCTAATCACAAAAAGACACAAGTATAAACAAAGTGAAAACTGTCCACTGATATCTTGTATTGATTTAGATATTTCACAGCTGTACACAATAATATTCTTTTCTGAAAATTTAATTTGTACCTACTCAGAACAAGCCACAAATTGAAAAAGTTTTATTATTAATAACATATTCTCTATTTTCCCATTGTAAAGGATGTGCTCCTTATGCTGTTATTGACCAAGTATATCAGAATTGTGTTGGGTTTTAAAATCTACAAGCTTTCTCCAAATCCAATTTTAAATTTCCTCAAAGCTAATAAACCAGATAGAAATGAAATTCTTATTCATTCTGAAATCTTTTTTTAGCACTAAATAAACATGGAGATTTTTAAAAGACATATAATCACTTAATAATAGACTAATAGCTCCTAAAATGGGAAAGAAACCCAGATGCAGTAGAATCTTTACTTTTTGATTATTCATGAGATTTTGCTGTAAGTCAAGGAAATTTTTTTTGCCCATTTGAAAAAGAACTTAGCAGCCTAATTAGATTTTCAAATCTTCTCATAAACGACCAATCTAATCCATGCATTGTTTACTCCTGTATGATACAAATACACTTTTTTTGTTTAATTTTTCTCTCTTAAGAAAAAGCATGATCAGAATAGCAATATAAATACATAACATCAAAAAATCCAGGTAATTTCATGAAGCTGGAATTAATAAACGTTATTTCCCTACAGATTTGCATCTTCATGTCTAAGGTAGAAAGATGCAGCCTCTGATGGGAGCTTTTCAGAGAGTCTGGAGACAGTGAATATAGGCATAAGTTGTTGCCTTCATTTAATTGCCTTCATAGCATCATTCTCCAATCCACAGATTTTTATTATCTGAGAAAAGTTCACATTTTTTTCAAATGCAGATCATGTTCATAAAGGGTCCAACATTGTTTCACAAAAACATCAGGTGAGGTAACGCTGAGACTGATCAAACAAATTAAGTATCTTATTCAAAATCCTCTCAAATATCATTCAGAAGCCATGATATATGCATGTATTTATTTTTAAAAAAATCAATGGGGTAAATGGCATATATTTAAAAAAAAATGCATTTAGCCTCTTTGTATGTTTTTGATAAACTAGGATTAGTACACTTTGAATGCTGCATTTCAGTGAAGTGTGTAGACATGTTTATGAAACAGACCACATGTCTTTAGAGGGATACTCGCAGCTCTAATTCTTCCTTAAATCTAGTTTTAAACTTTTTGACTAGTAAAAAAAAACTGAGCAACAATACAGGTTCCAGGTGTAGAAAACAAATATTTACTTCTATTGAATTTGCATCTCCTGCTCAGAATACATGGATAATTTTTTTCTGTATTGTGACACATTCTGATAACAAACTGCCTGAATTGCATTCATGTTAGTTATATTCAAAGATGAAGAATTATGAGACTGTAATCATATCCCCCAATCCCTTTTTGTACCACTCCCAAGAACACACTGCAGACTGTAGGGTTCTAGGTAGGATTAAATGATTGAAATTATAGGAAAAATGTAATAACCAAGGTGTTTATGCATGTACAATGGAAAGAACAAAAACTGAGTTAACAACTCAACACTAAGGTGAACATAAAAGAAAAAAGAGAAACAGCTTAAACAATGGGTGCCACTTCAACTTGAATAACTAATTTATGAGATGCACAGATGAGGTAAAGGAATACATTTTCATCTAAAATTTAAGTTTTCAAATACAAGATAAGCAAAAAATATACCAAATTACTCTGCTGATTATGACGCGCCTTGTTACTTGGTACACTTTAATTTCTACAGTGTTTTTCACTGCAGTGTTTGGTGTAGGGCTGCATTTTGTTTGCCTTAGTAATCATGAATATTACATGCATTGTGCTCAGTTTTAGAACATGACACTTTCTATATTTGTAAGTTTCTTGCTAACATGCTATGGAATTCAAAACCTATGGGACTTTGGGACCTTAATTTCAGCCTGGCAATGAAGATGCAGCTGTTCATTTACAAGCCATCATCACAGCTACAGAAGTTTTAAGATTAAATTTGAAAAGCCACTTTCTCGAACTTTTAAAATTATTAAATTATAACAGAATCAGTGCTATTTTTATAGGAATTATTTTGACTTTTCAACTTTCTTCCAAATTTAAAACAAACCAAACTGATTTTACATAGCACTCCACCTGAGCTTGCACCACTTTAGCATCGCTGATTACATATCAATATTTCATTATTAATGTAATGTTTGCTCCTCACATACATAATTACAACACATCTTCAACCATGACCCCCTCAAGATTCTTTTGAAGTTGGTGTTATAAATTTTATTCTACATTTGCTCAGGTGCAATTCAAAGCTGCTAGCAGAATTCAAAATTTCTTTAAATGAAACTTCTATCATGGAACTAGATAATTATAAAGTAGCGTTACTCATTGGTTTTATAGCAATGCCCTAAATAAATAAAGTTATAAACTAAGCAGAAAATTTTATCATCACATGAAATCTACATGTCTCTGTTGACATCTACAGATATCTACATATGAAAGGGTCAACATGGATCAAGAGTATGGAGAGTCTCTCTTATGAGGAAAAGCAGAGTGAGCTGGGTGTGTTCAGCCTCAAGAAGAGGGGACTGAGAGAGGACCTCATCAATGTGTACAAGTATCTAAAGGGTGGGTGCCAAGAAGATGAAGCCAGGCTCTTCTTGGTGGTGCCAAGCAATAGGAAAAGAGGCAATAGGCAGGAACTGATGCACAGGAAGTTGCACCTGAACATGAGGAAGAACTTTACTGTGTGAGCACTGGAACAGATTGCGCAGAAAGGCTGTGGATTCTCCCAACCTTGCTGGAGATATTCAAGAATCATCTGGATGAAATCATGTGACATGTGCCCTAGTGACCAACTGTGCTCCCTTCCAACCTGACCAATTCAGTGATTCTGTGAAATGTATTTATTTTAACTGACATGACAGGACAGCTGAATACCTGTGCTACAAGTAACTTTTTCAAATAGGATAGTCTATGTCATAGAATTAGGACAGTAATCCAGGGTGCAGAGGGCTGATCATGATAGAGTCCAGAAACTCTGTAGTTTAGTGCCAAAGTTAAATTTCTTCAGCTAAAATCCAAAATTCTGCTGTATTAGGCAGCAACACCCTAGAAAGGCTTGCAAGCAAGCTCTCAGGTCAGTGTCAAGATGAGCAGATGAAAGTAACAAAAGAAGCGTTTTCAGATGGCTGATAGAAATGATACCACATTACCACAGTTCTCTCTCTCTATAGTAACAGGAAGTTTCCTTACATATGTAGCAGTTTAAGTCCTAGTAGCTCCTTAATATTTTGTCCTAAGTACAGTCATACAAATGAAAAGTTTCTTCTCCACTGGACAATATAAGGATCACCAAGATATTAGTCCTTTATAGATGCTCAAAAGCTGTAAGACAAGAAACTTATTTTTCTCTTTCACTCCTCCTCCTTTACCCTACAAAATTTTTCTCTTCTTTAAAAAAGATAATATTGGAAGGCAGTGTTTCCTAAAGCAGGCCAGGACTCCCAGAAGACAATCACCCAGGTCTTGTGATTTTCCTACAAAGAAGCAGCTCTAGTTTTGTTTCCCTACAGATCTAGCCAGTGACAGGAAACTGCAGCAATAATCCTCAAGGAACTAAGAGTAAAAATTATAAAGTTTTCCAAAGGAGACAGGTTCCTTTCAAATGCAGTTTTACCTTTTCCTTGCAGACACCCTGGGGACTTCCTTCAGTAGCACCAGACAGACATAAAATGCAAATAAATGTAAAAGACTAGAAAGGAGTGTGCGGTGAGCTGTTGGTTAAGAAAAATGATATAATAGCTCAACATCTGAAGCTATATGATCTGTATTGCTGTAGATGCCACAAATTCAAGTAGATGAGAATTTTTGAAGTAGAGTAGGCAAGGAATTTCTACTCTTTTGTATGTTTCTCACAAACCTCTCCTTTTACTCTTCAGAAGCTCTCTGCAGTAGTGGTGAAAATCAGAGAGAAATACAACTGAAAAGCCCCATATTTTTTTGTACATTTATTTACAGTGCTAAGCAATCACCAGGAGAACTGCTTTCTCATTATCAACTAAGTAAAATTTAGGAAGCATAAAAGATTTACAATTATGAAGATGGCATTAGAAGCTGTATTTCATTATTTGTTACATCACAACCTCTGGAACACAAAATCCAGAATAAACTTAATTTAAGATTATATACCCTTCCAATAAAATTTTATCATGACACAGTATTTTGTTGTATTACTTTCAGATAGGTATTGCTCACATTATTAAAGACTGTTTTGTATGGCATGTATTCAAAAGAAATCTAAGATTACAATTCATGCTTCAACTTTGACTTTTCCTGACATGTATGTAGAACCACATATAAACACACTCCGAAAAAGTGCTATTTTAGTTTTATTAATGTTAACGTGACAAACTTTGAATGCCGCATATCCTGGTGACTGATTTCTGCAAGTCCGCTCCAGAGTTATGACTCAGAGATGTAAATTTTATTTCCCTAATCAATTTTATCATTTTGTCCTGTTAGAATTGCATTTCTTTCCCAATTGTCTCTAAATCAAATACCTGAAAGGAAACATCTTCAAGGTAATTCTCTGATGCAGTCACTACAAGGTGGTTATAGTGGTAGCATGTATGTGACTACAATGCTGGTGCTCATTCCGGAAATTGTCAAATGTCACCTGACTTCTATCAAAGTGAAGGACTTGGCAAGCAAGTGTAATATGCAGAAATTTCATATGCTAGTGGAGAGAAGAGGTCATTGGTCCCAATCATGAAATTAACCCTGCTCAACTATCTAATACAGATCTACCTATAATGTAAGTCATGAAAAGATACTAGGAAATGTGCATCTCAGATCTGTAAAGTGATAATCAATCAGAAAGTAACCAAAAAAGATTTTTCCTCTACTCTTCGGGTCTATGCATGAATATGAAAGTTCTAGGTTGAAATAATCAAGGTTTCTCCATCCATTACTCAATAATATCCTTTAAGTCAATTGCTATTCAAATGCTTAAGGAATGCGTCCTAAGTAGGCTGAACAGATGTGATAAAATAAGGCAGCGCACAAGGAATACATCAGCATAAACCTTCAGAATTTGAAAAAGATCACCAATGAGATTAAATTTTCTACTGGGAAAAAATATTGATTCTGTATCTTTTTAATACACAAGATTGAGATATTTTACAGAAAATTCAACTGTATTCTAATAATAATCTAGTATCACTAGATTATCCAGTGTGTCTAGATCACAGACATCACTTGCTTAAGAGAGCGAAGATTTAGAAGGAACTTTTGAGCTTAGAGTATTTCTTACAGTATGCAAGATAACACTAACTTTTCTAATCAACACTACAGTATCTCATCTAACAGGTCACCTGGAGGATATGGACAAGTAGAGTGAAATATAGTTTGCTGTAAATTCACCACAAAGGATTCAAACAGTTTGTTGGGCTTTTTTTTTGTTTGTTTGTTTATTTGGTTTGATTTTTTTCAGTATCATTATTTTTCTCTATATTCTTTGGGTCTTGAAGGTTTATTAAAGTAAATGGATGTCAAAAAGAAAGTAGGGCAATCAAAAATAAAAAGGATGAATGTTAGACCTCCCTTTGTCCATGGGAAAGATATTTTTATAACTTTATATTTTTATATAAATATGTATAGATACATACACACCTCTCCAGAAATATTTTATAAGTAAAAAAGGAAAAAGCTGCTGTCTAAAATTCTTTAAATCTTTAATATGAATTGCCTAATAAGAATATAAGAAAGAATATAAGAAAATAAGAAAAAAACATTCAGAGACATTGAAGAAAATATCACTAACAAACAATAAAGCATATTTGATAATGTTAATATCTCAAGTCTTTTCGTTTCAACAACCAGGCCTTCTTGCAACTGCCACTGTAAAGCTCCATTTTCATTGTCTTTGACCAAGAAGTATTTAACGTAACAACGAAAGGGCAAATATGGAAGTAAACAGCCCAGTAACTGCCACTGCTCCTTTACTCTGCTTAAAATAAATAATTGGACAGGACACGATTAAACAGAATTACGCTAATAAATATAGTTTACATGCACATATTTTCATGCATATAAATAAGAGGCAATGCCATATCATCTCTGTCAGGAAGTCACCTTCATTTGCAAGGACGTGAATTTGAGCCATACAGCTACTCAGTGGATCAAAATTAAAATGGAAGCAAGTCAATTTTGTGATTATTAGAATAATGGGAAAGAACTGGGGTGGTGAGCCATCAATTCTAATTAAAGGCTGCAATTAAAGAATACTTCAATCAATCATCTCTCTGAAAGTATACTCTATTGATTGCTACTTTAATTATTAAAATCATATTAAAATAAAATTCAGATTTAGTTATCTGCCAGCTACTTCAAGATATTATTCTGTCTTATAACTAAATCAGTGACATCATAACTAGGACTAAAATTTATTTTCTTTTTTTTTCATAAAGAAACTATAGACAGGACACAAAAGAATTTTCCTTTTTGACCCAGTCTACGTAACCATTAATTCCCCATGACAGTCCTTTAGTACTTTTACTCCAGCAGTACTTGTAAGACTACCTATTTGTGTGTTATGTACATCAAGTACATAATCCAACACCAGGTGTTTTAAGAACTTTTGACACAGACAAAACCCAAACCTAGTTCTCTAAGTAATAGGGAGAAATGTTAAAATGCAGTTCATAATTTTGCAGTTCAAACTGAAATACAGGCAGATGAAAAGCAGAGTTCATAGTTAATGACAACAAAGAAGTACTTGACTCAGTCATGTTTATGTTCCTGTGAAGAAAAAGAACATATGTAAGAAAATAGTTGAAAAGATAATGAAGATAATTGAATCCTGACCACAAATTTAAACTTAAAGACAGTCTCAGTTAAGAAAAACATAGAAAAGATTCAAGGAAATAGACTGTCAGACACAAAAGAAGCAGAGCTGTGGGTGTGGCAAGTAATAATTGCAAAAAATTGCTTCCCACATTAGTCCTTGCATAAACAGAGCTTTTTACTCCAGTATGATAAATATATAAAAGCCATTTGCTGCATTCTTAAGTACATCTGTTATTGGCATTGTCACGTACAGTTTATTAATATCTGCAGTAAGCTGATGTAATGACAAGAAAGTAATTTACAGTTGAAACACTCATGATTTTAACTGCACAAGTACAATATCTGGTGCATCAACACAATTGCTTTGTTACCTTCTCAAAACAGTATCTAAAGCATTATTTAAATGTTGTCTGAGTTAATAGATCATCAGATGCTTTCAAAGACCATATCCACTTGACTTAAGAGAGAGCTGAGCTACAAAAGCGAAGAAAGAATATGCCCTTAAAATCTTGAATTCGCAAAAATCTGCTCCAAATTGTCAAATTCAACAGCTAATTTTCAAGTTGATAATTCCATCAGCAGGTGGCCAGGCTACAGAAATCTATGGATTTATGAATGCCACCCACTGCTCTGCAACTGTGGCCTGTAATCAGGAGAAAAAAGTAATTAAAAACACAAGAAGGGAAAAAAATGAAGAAAAATAAAGAAAATATGTTGATAATAAAGTACCTTATTTCATTAATCCAATGCCCGGGCTAACAGAAATGTAAGCATAACCAACCCCTAGAAGCCAAAAATTCCAGCTGCTTCTTCAAAAATAAAGATCAAACATTACAAAATAAGGTTTTAATTAAAGAATCTAATGAAATATCTATCAATCAAACTTGCTTTTCTCAATTGTGTTCCACCAACCTTAGCTTCCTTTGAAAGTCAAGTAACAGCAGGCGATAGCAGCAGGTGAGAAGGAACAGGCAATGGCAGCAGGTGAGATTACCCATAGGTATCGTGCAGTCTGGCTGAACACATGAGCATAGCTTTCAAAAACCTGCTATTGATTTAGACTCATTAAACTCAGGTTACTAAAACTGCTACAGAGCCAGGATTTTTTCCATTGAAAATATGTTTCTTCAGAAGATAGAAATGTCCTAAAATATCTTGGGACATCAGTGAATTACCTGCAACCTTTTATAATAAAGTCCAGATTTACATGGTGTTAATTCTCTAAGATTTAAATGCACATCATATCATCTAATCACATTGAAGAAAGACAATTATAAAGAGTGGTGCAAAGGAAATTAACTATACTGATTTATGATTTTAGACAAAATATTTTACAATTAATATCAAAAATGTTGTTTCAGATCACTTATCCTTTGAAATACTTATTTGGAAAATTTAGGCAGTAGTTGATGACAAGAACTCTTCTCTGCAATCAACTTCTTTTTTTTTTTTTTTAAATTACCATGAGTTATCAATGCTTACTAAAAATCACTAAAAATTAAGAAAATACAATCATATTAGATCATATTTTGAAGACAATCACAAAAAATATACTGAAGTTTTTTTTCAAGAACAAATGCATTTGCATCAAGCTAGCTATTAAACTTCCCTGCCAGTGTGAGAAGAATGTTTATGCGTTTATATAAAAACAGTAAGCTCAAAAAATATCTTTAAACTAATTACCAGGCAGGAGGGATGGGGGGAGAATATTACAAGAAAGTAACAACTAAATAACTACTATTAATTTATACAGCAGGACTGTTTTGGTCCTCCAAGTGCCTCAGATTCTAGGGACAGGATTCTAAGAGTTACACGTGAACAGTAACTGACGTGTCCAGTTTTCCTCACAGCAGTGATTTAAATTACTCAGAGAAAGAGTTGTCATGCTGACTGTAGTTAATCACTGAGGATTAGGCAAGCTGGCTTACAAAATTCTGGCTTTTCCTATCATATGAAATTACTTTCAAAAATTAAAACTATACAAAATCTGATTCCACCCATTATTAGCAGTCCTCAAATTTGACTGACTTTGCCAGGAGATGTAGGTATTGACGTGAAGCCCAAGATTTATAATTTAATAGATCAGGAATAAAATCCATTTACCAAGTCTTACTGTCATTTTATACCCTCTGTACATGATGTTACTTATACTTTTACACCTCATTAAGCAAAGCTTTTATTTATTTGTTTATTTTAAGTTGTTTGGGTTTTTTAATCAACCACGGTTTTTTTACAAAACTATTTCTAAAGCTGTTTTTAGAATAACACTATTTTTTAAAGAGGCACAATCACATTGCTTGGTACATGCATTATAAGCAGAGACAGAGTAAGTATTAAAATCACCAGTAATGATTCTTATTTATTTTTCTTTTTGTCTTTGAAAAACAGTATAATCTATGCTAAAAAATATTGAACATATTAGAGTATAATTCTTACCAAAATGCATTTAAAAGCAGGTTTGTTATGTTACAATTATTTTTTAAATGATTCAGTTTTAGTAACTGCATTTTCATAAGTGTACTTGCCAGAAATATATAGAATATTACTCTAGGATCACTTTCGTAGCCTCCTTATTGAGATTCAATACTATTAGTTTTATTTATATTGTGTTTGTTGTTCTCAGTCATGATATACAATATCTGTCAGTATTAAATTACACATGGCTAATTTTCAGTTTATTTGTCATACTAATTCATAATATTCTGTCTTAATCTCTATGTACTAATTTCTCCTAACAAACACCAGCATTTCTAGATTAAAAGAACAAAGCCCTTTTACTGAAGTAACTACTATTAGAAACTTCATTTTGAATTAAGATTTCACTAGATTGTTATAATACAAAATGAACATTTAAAGTTAGAAATAGTTACATTTAAAAATAGAATAAAACCAGATCTTATATATCTTTATAAAACGGTGGGGGGGGGGGGGGTAGGAGGGTGTTGGGGTGATGTTATCCTGATTATGTACAAAGCATATCTTAGCTCTGGGCAAACAGACTGTTAGCAGTGGACTGTTACACTGTAGATGTGATAATCTGTATTTACTACTTAAAGTAGTGCAGTGAATGAAAACAAACACTGGGGAGAGCTTTACATTTTGCCTATCACTTCAAAAAAATCAGAGCATTGATGAGATTATTAATAAAATAAAAAATCCAGTAATTATGTGTACAGATGCAGACATTAAAGGTCCTGACAGACACTAGGAGACTAAAACTGGACAAACAGCTAAATCAGTTATTACCCCAGTTGCACACAACCCCCTTCTGACAGATGCTGCTGCCCCTGAAAAAACGACATCTGATCAGATTAGAAATGAACTCCTGAACCTTCAGTTTTCAGCCTGACATGTCAGGCTAAACCAAATTTGGAAATGCTTTACTGTAATATGCTGGGCTGAAACCTGTGGTAGTTCAGGAATTGATTTGTGAGGGGATCATATGCTCCTGTCTTGAGGACAGAAAAGTCCATTGCCAGGGCTGTAGGCAACAACGCCTTCAGAAGACTGATTTATAAACCCTGGGCCACATCTCTGTCAGATAATTTATATACAAGAAACATTATAAATGCATACACAATTAGAGTGAACACTAGAAATGTAAGAATTACCATAGCAGCTAAAATTACTGGTCTACCAATTCCCAGAGATGGTTAGTGTTAAACATTTGAAAGAAGCATAAAGAAACACTATGTGAGGCACACATGAATTTCTATCAATTTTAATGTCATATTATTATATTTTATTCTTACTTCAGCTTGGAAACCACTAACCTTAGTATCCTAATTTATTCAGCTAACACTAAGAATATATGTGAAACTGGAATTTTGGTAGGGTGAGAAATGTCTATAAATCTTTGAACAACAAAACTGTTCCTATGAAATGAACATCAGGACCAGTGAATATAGAGTATGCTTACACATGTACACCAAGCAGAAGTATGCCCGTAGGAACAGTCATTTTTCAAAGCACTTTTAATTTAAGTATGCCCTGACAAAGGAAGGACTGTAAGAGGTCAGATTTTGAAGAGAGAAGTTTTAATAGTCTAAACAATTAATTCATACCCTGTTTGATATTATCTCCAAGCCTATTCAAAGCAGTTAGCAGGTGTGAACTAACTACTATAGCATATGTTTCCTGTTGTGCTGCCTTTTGTTCATTTTGTGTATTATCTATAGCGTATAAACAATAAGTAACTCTTACAGCCATTAACAAAAAAAAAAAAAAAAGCCCAAATCCAACCCCCCAAACTTTCTATAAGTGTATTTAGTTTTAAAATAACAGATAAACCCCTATATTTTATGGCAATGTATTTGTCCTGATTTATGGTAATGGCTATTTTTGATCTCCCAGAAATATATCTGAGCAGCTCTGATACAAAGGAAAACAAAGTAGCTAAAACAATCTAAAAATAGCTTCATTTTCACAGAAATATGATTCTATAGTTCTCAAACTATTGGCATTCAAACAATCAGATATTTTTAAATCATATCAGTAAATTAAAGAAATGCAATCTGATTAGTGCAATATGTTCAAGTGATTCACAATGAACACAGATTTCATACATGCCCTAGTTTCCTTGATGGAACGTGGTATTAATTTCTTTTTAAAGGAACAGTGATATGTTTTCTTTTCTTCCAGAAGATGAATTTTAAAAAATAGTAAAAAGTGGCAACAAACAGATTATTGGATTTTCTTATTGCTCTCTTACAGATGTGGTGTTTGTTTTTAACAGAAATCGTTCTATTCAAATCAGTATTATTTTCAGATGTCACAGTAGATCTGAGATTACAACGTTTACATTGTTTTTGAAAACAGGGCACACTCATGAAAAATGTGGATTAATAAGACTTAGGTTTTAAACAGTGGGCTTCTGAATTGTTTCGACCTTTAAGCTCCAACATCAGACAACACTGTAGAGTGAGTCATACCAGCATTCTAAAAATATATATTGAACTCAACATACTGAATTTTTGCCAATAACACATAATTCACATGTGTTGAAATTTATTTACTTTCTATATAAACTAGAGCTCTTTTCCACATCAACAGAGGATTAATTATCAGTCACTGGTCTGATTTAACTTCCGTTCAAATTTTACTGTTCTAAGGATTTTTCTGGGCTGATTTTATGTTGAGAATGCAATTATTCACAGTTTCTTTAGGGGAGGGCAAAAGCAGGCTCTGTTTAGCAGCACAGCCAGCAGCCTTTTTCTTCTTGCTCAAAAGAGATGTTCCACTAAAAATATAAGAAAAAAGTGTTCAAAACTATGAATCTGGTATCATTTTTCTCAGTAGTTCCTTAAGTGCATGGTCCACACAAACACTTTGTGAGAAGAATATGGTCATACCAAATTAGATGGACTTAGTATTACTTGAGGCAGAGAACAGGAACAGAAACACTATTATCTAAATAGTTGTTATGTATCTATCACTGTATGATGGAGAATAATGCGTGGCAGATGTTTTAATTCCAATGGCAATGAATAAAGTAGAAAAAATAAGGGAATATTATACTGGCAAACTTTAACCTTCTGAAACTCTTATCAGATAGAGACCATAGTATCAATATGTTTCTAAAACATTTAATCCTTGTTTAAGATAAAAAACGCTTAGGAAAACACCAAACAAACAAACAAACAAACAACCCAAAACCCAAAAACCCCACACTTATTTTAAATCTGGAATTTAGTATTTGACTGCAAAACCTGAAAGTTTTAATTTTGTTTCAAGCTGCACTGAGGTTTAAAACTAAAATGAGCTCACTTAATTGGTCTACACTGAAAATATCCCTCCCAGCCCAAGTACTTATAAGTGAGTTTTAAGTTCTTCAAAGCAGTCATCTGGGAATAATAAGAAAAGGAGTCAAATTCTGCAAGATAATATGAAAGTTATCACAGCTGAAAAAATCTGAAAATATATCAAGGTATAAAAGCTACTTTTCCTTGGTTGATGCTGAGCACATGGCAAAGCCATGTCAGGTGAATGATTTCTCTGATAGCCCCAACCATTAAACACAAAGTCAGTTATAAAAGGTCAAAATCATGTTGCCTCAGCAGAAGAGTATTTTGCTTATTCCATTTCACTTGCTCCAGTTTACAAACCATTTTTCAATATGGTGAAGGATCATATACCATGATGTCACACTGCAAAATGAGTAATGGTAGGATGAAACTAAAAATTTCAAGAAGTAATTTCAGTAATGCAGAAGAAGCTTCAAAAAGAAAAAAAAAACCAAACAACTCAAACAATTATTTTCAAATATTTAGCAATTTTTCTCATTAGTCATGCACATTTAAATGTAGATTAAAAGAAACCTCATCTAATCAGCTACATTAAGGATTTTAATTGTATGAAATATGTGACTGTCTCACCTGTTTTTGTTTTGTTTCTGCAGCTGGTAAGTACAGGATCAGGTTTCCATATTTGACTTCCTCATATTGTTCATTATGCTATATGAAATGAGTCAAGTGCCTGCCTAAGTTTGAGTTTATTCAGCTGTTCAACTGACTTTGCAAAATATACTATATTCATGTTATTTTATATGATTGCTATGTTTTGAATTATTTTTAAGATGCAATGAAAAGATTTCAAAGTTAGTATATTTAAAATGGGATTTTTAGCTGCTGTGAAAACAAAATATTTAAACCATATTAATGGTTTTGTTAAAAAAACCAGTTCTCTAATGTTCTGGTGTCTTCATTCAATAAAGAGGTCATCATATAACTATGTGATAGTTGCTGGATAATTATATAAGCAACAATAAAATCTTTAGGGAGAAAAGAGAAAGCTCCCTCTTGTTGTTAAATGGTTATTAGTTGTTCACTGAAGACAAAAAGTTAGTTAAAGTTTGGGGGGTTTTTGGGTTTTTTTGGGGGTTTTTTTGTGGTTTTTTTAACATCAGTACATACACAACTTTTCAACAGCCATTTTTTAAAAGTTCTTGTCTATTTTCCTGAGAAAATTCAAGTTATTTACTGAACTTTTAATACAGGTACTATTAAGAGGATGTAACCCCCTTTTATTAATAAAATAACATATTCCTTTAGAATAGCAAAACAAACACAGTGTTATTTCAATGAAAATACTTTAGTTTTGCAAATATGAGAGGGTATGAAATCTTAGTTAAAAATGGAAATCTGTTAGTGTCTATAATTATACTTCTTTTCAGATTTCTGTTCTAGTTAGACCATTCTATTCACATCTTGTGTCAAACAGCTTACCACCAAGGTAATTCATTTTTTTAGGTTCACAGAATTGTTATCTATAGTTTGAGCTACAATAGCCACTACTACTAGAGGTAATAGACTATTTTCCATTAATATCTATGGGTATGTAAGATACACATTTTGCCCATGAACTTCATAGTCCTTTGTTGCCATTGTAGAACCTTAGTACTTCAGCATTGGAATCTGGGAAGTGCACAGTAGTTTCATACTGTCTTGTCTTCACATTGTGATCACTTTCTCTATTCTTCTCTCATAAACAGAATTCTTTCCACTCCCTGAAATCCCGCATCCCCCCCTGCAGTCTCAGGATCCCCAGCTTATTGTGAACTTCACTTTCTCTGCATAAGGTTTATACGTTCAATTTCTTCCTTCTCTATACTACTTTGATGTAATGATGAGTATCTAAGGTCAAGGGAAAGAAAAATAATCTCCCCAACCCTTACTTCTGTGACCTAAACTGTAGACTTGAACAGATGGTGCAGTGGAAACTATATTTTGCTGTAGCTGTAATGGTCTAAGGACACAGGTAGACTAAGGGAAGAATTTTTTTATACCATTGGAACAACTGGTGTGGTGAAGGGGTGGGGGAAGAAAAAGGTAGGCTAAAGTAAAATTTTGTCCTGCTCCTTCTAGTGAATGGTCTTTTTAGTTCAGGTAGTTTCAGGACAGAACATCTGAACTGGAAAAAGTTAGCTGAGCTTCTAGGTTCACATTCAACCAGAGGGCAGTAACTCATGCTGCATGAACCCAAGGATCAACACAGGAACCACTATCCACCTTCATCAACAGAGAAACAAAGAAATAGACATTTAATGAAGTTCAGCAAAATGCAATGCAAAGCCATGCACCTGGGGAGAATTAACCCCATGCACTAGTACACACTGGGAAGCAACAAGTTGGAAAGCAGCTTTTTAGAACAGGTCTGGTGGACACCAAACTGCCCTTGAGCTAGCAATGCACCCTTACAGCAAAAAAAGCCCCATATCATCCTGAGCTGCATTAGCAAGAACCTCACTAGTACCATCTCAATGTGTATAAATAACTGGTGCGAGGAAATAAAGATGAACCCAGACTCTTTCAGCTCTATCCACTGAAAGGATAAGATGCAATGGGCACAAATTAAAACATGAAATTCTATTTAAACATAAGAAAAAGCTTTCATGGTATAGGAGTGATAGTACACAGGAACTGGCTGCTCATAGAGGTTTTGCAATCTTCATCAGTGGATTCAGCTAGAATGCTATTCTAGCTGACTCCTTTTTGAGTAGCAGCCTTAGACTAAATAATCTCTAGATGTTCTTTCCAACCTCAACTATTCCATGATTCTATGTGATCACAGAAAGATGCAAAAACTTTGTATTCAAAGTAATATGTATCTAACAACCATATGTTAGCTTTTTATAAAATTGATAATAGACAAATTTTCACAAGAAAAACAAAAATACATTTTCTACATGTACATATCAGCCAAGTTTCAAGCTCCTGCTCCTAAAAATGCAACTGAAATGGAAATGTGTCTCACTCAAGAGCTATTTGGCTTTTTCACCCTCTCTATAAAATGGCTGTAACAAAGTAAAGGAACCTTTCAAAAGATGTATTATATCCTCTATGTGTCTGGGGGGGAAGGAAAATTCCTTCTAAGGGCCTAATTAAGGTGTCGATTACACAGACTTTGAGGATAATTGAGAAGTATATTTCTAAAGGTGAATATTTTTAAGATAAAGTAACAAACATGTAGCTTGATGATTTGCATGAAGAACAACTAAGCATCATTAAGATTGCCAAGTATCCAAAGCAAAGGTTTAACTACATAAATATAGCAATTAAAAGCATGAAGAAAATCACATTCTTCACCCTTGAAACTATGCAAATAAAATCCTCTGTGCACGGAGATGATGATAGGCATTTCATAATTTGGGAAGATCATTTAACCATATGAGTTCAGTGAGACACCTACAGGATTCTTTTCCCAGTATACAGTCACTACACTGGAATGTAGTACACTGGCATGGACTCGAATTAGGTCATTTAGGCGTAACTTGAGTCCAACTAGCAATGTGCTTCCATTAATATAACAGCTCAGGCAGCTCATTACCCCTGTCAAATAAACATACTAAGTTGCAAGAATGTTTCTAATCAATATCAATGCTCATTCTTAGAGAGGAAATACAGACGCCTACAACTCAATTTCATTTGTTCATGTTAGACACTCAGAATAAAGGTTGTATAATTGTTTATTAGATGTTTAAATTTTCTTATCAGTGCTCATAAATGCAAGACCAAACAAAGAATCATAGAATGTCCTGAATATCCTGGAAGTAACCACAACGATCATCAAAATCCAACTCCTAGCTTTGCACAGGACTACCACAGGAGTCACACCATGTGCCCGAGACCATTGTGAAATGCTTCTTGAACTCTGTCAGGCTTGGGGCTGTGACCACTTTTCCCTGGGGCCCCAGTCCCAGTGCCCAACCACCCTCTGGGTGAAGAACCTTTTCCTAATATCTAACCCAAATCTCCTCTGACACAGTTTTATGACATTCCCTTGGGTCCTGTCACTGGTCACCACAGAGAAGAGATGAGCACCTGCCCCTCTGCTTCCCCTCATGAGGAAGCCATAGACATCTAGGTCTCCTCTCAGTGTCATCTTCTCCATGCTGAACAAGCCAAGTGACCTCAGCCACTCCTCGTATGGCTTTTCCTCTAGATATGGTGGCAGATATTTCTAAAAGTTAATTATGGTCAGTCAGAAAAAATATAAGCAACTAAAAGCAGTACCTCTAAACAAGCAGTGGTAAGTCTTACTTCTAGAAATTGCTCCACCCATAATTAAAAAAAGTAATCCTCCTTCTTAGAGTCTGCTGAAAATGTAGTCATTAGTAGCCTCCACCAAAGTAAAACTGAATGTTTACCATTATCATACCAAGCAGATTTCCTGAAATTGCATAGAACACACCCTCTTGTTTAGGAGCAAGAACTGCATACCAGGTCACTCCCATCCTAGCCAAATCCATGTGTACTGAAGAGCAGGCCTGACCTCTAATGCACTCAAGATCTGACAACACTGCTGCTAATGATTTAATAGGCCTAATAATCCTCAAATTACTCCTTTATCTTCAGAGATTAAAGCATTTAAAGGTTTCACTATGATAAAATTAGTATTTTTCAAACAATAGATGTAATTTTAGAATTTCATTGTTGTTGAATTTTCATGTCAAACTTAAGGCAAAGTTTAAAAGTGTAATGTGTAAAATGCCTCATCTGTCATTTTAAATTCCAACATTCAGTTTTTACTGCTATTCATACTTCTCTATGCAAATTCACCAAATGTGAAAAATATCCTCAGCTAATGAACTTTCTGTTCATTTCGCCAAATTTATCAGGTATCTACTAATTGAGCACTGACTTTCACGATGATAATTACCAAACTGCATCTAAAATTGGGACACCACATATATGTAACCATCTCTGCATAGGCAGATATGCTAGTATCTCCTTCTTGAAAACAAAAAGCAAAATGCAACCAATATGTTAAAACCTAACAAATATGTGTAGCTTTTAACAAGTAGTGAGCAGCTCAGTTAAGAACTCAATTTCTAAAAGCATTTTTGTCACAATTCACAACTGCTCTCCTAACATTTCTGTTGATTATGCAGGAAAAGGAAAAGAATGAGCCAATTACCTTCCCCCAGAAAGCCCTGGCTTTTTCTCACTGCTATATCCTCAGTACTGGCCAACGCCCCTTCCCATTCCAGTTCTGCACTGAAATTTTTTAACAGATGTAGGAGTTGGTTAAATTTATCTTTGACTGAGATCCATAAAAACACAGAGTAATGGATCATGGAAGCTATCTTGTGATGTGGAACAAAACTGAAATTTCATATTGCTAGATTTTTTTACACTGAATAAATGCAAAAATATTTCAATATAGAAATATTTTTTGTTCAAAAGAATGATGTATTCTTTTTCAAAAAGAAAGACATACAATACCTTCACAACTATATCAGGATAGGATGATTTTTGTAGAAAGTGTTGGAGCATAACCTATTCTAATCCACCTCCTAGTGTAACAACATCAAGAAGTCCCTATGTACTCAGTACTTTTGAGATATTTCCATTATATTGTTCTATATTACAAAAATACAAATGCAGTATTTCAAGAATAAACTGTCTAGACCTTCACGTGTCAAGAAACTGTGCAACCACCTTAACTTACACAGCTGTTTTGTCACATTTTCTTTCAGCATACAGCCCACAGACATACAACATCCTAATGGTAACCAGCGTAAGCGGGAGCTCAGCAGTTCTAGGAGAAGCAGCAATTATGTTTATCACAGCTCAGGACTTGTTTCCCGCTTTTGATACCCTGTTTCCTGTTTGTGCACATGAAGCACTAATCTCTTCCCACCACCTGCACAGCAATTCTGCTGCTCCTTGAGAGGATTCCCACAGCACACAAGTGCCCCACTACCCTATTGACAATGTAGCAGGTCTAAATGGATTCAACTTCTGACATAGCTTCCTTTTGGAAATTCTAAAAGTGGTGAGTGTGGTAACCTACACAAGCATATTTAAAAAGGGATATTTAATCCAAATTGCAAGGATACAATATGACAGATGAAAAAATTCTCAGCACAGTCTGGGCAATCTAATTTAAAAGTCATACAGACTAATTCATTCAAAATATCAGTAGGTGCAAAAACCCCCCACACAGCAAACTACTCCCTCCTCCAACATGTATTCAGATTGAATTTTATTTTTGGTCACTCTAAGGTTCTTTGTTCTAGTTTCCTGCCTAGATTTCCCCTTTTCCTGTGCCAAGGCAAGCAGTTAAAGTCAGGATGATCAGAAATAAACTTTAGAAGCAGATGTTACCGAACCGTTTGCTACAAACTGGTAAACAAGGTAATTGTGTGTTTTCCTGACTATATACAGTCAACTCCTACTGGAATTAATCCTAGGTAACTATAAAGAAAGAGGAAAATTAAAGCAAAAACAAAATTATAAATATTGCCATTAACTCGCACATCTGTGGATTTACTCCATAAGCTCTAATACGTTTTTTTAATAATTAGCTGTTGCAAAAAATCATTTTAATATAACATTAATTTTGTGCAATTAAAACACAAGTTAAAATTTCTTACAGCAGATTTTATATGCTTATGTAGCAGGCTATTTTAGTCATTGGCTGCAATAAAAAATGTTTGTTAACTAATTAAACAACAAAATTCAAACCCAGAAAAGTCAACCCTCATTAAAAAAGTTGGACTTTTCAGAATGTTTGAAATATCATGTGCTAAATTTTAACTATGACTTCCACTAACAAATTGTACAATTTTCCTTATTCTAGCCCCACTCCCTTTTATCTCCTAATAGAATACAGGGCACTGCACTATCTATGCACAGCTGCAAAATATGTAAATTCAGGCTTCCAACGGCAAGTCATTCTGCTGCATCTGTAAAATTTTAAAATATTTCAACTTTCATGCTGCCCACCTGAATTAAAAAAATATCCTCCAATGGGTATTGCTTCTATATCTTCTATTAGGTGTGTTAATGTAATTCCTCCCCAATGACACATAGTAGAAATTTTCAGTTTAATACATGTTTGGTATATCACATTTTCCTGAAACAGTTATGGGAATGGAAAAGAATTTTGCCTGTCTGCTACACTGTTTCAGAAGGAACCTGGTGGTGGAAGAGGGCAATTGCTTCTTTTCAGACCCAGAATAGTCTGCATTTGAAATCATTGGACTGGAAAGAAAAAGAAGCAGAAAAAAATTGCACCCTATAACCTCACAGTGAATAAGGAGGTAGGTTCACTTTCTACTTGTTTTTTTTTCTAACATGTTTCTGCTTCCTTGTGTATGCTGCCTCTATTTAAACTAGTTACTACTCAAATTTATTACTTTCCATTCCAAAAATAAAGTAAAAAATAATATAAAAAAAAGATTAGAAGCTTGAAGTGTATCTTCTGTTCCATGCAGGGGTGCAATCGGAATTACAGGTTTGGGGGCAGGGGGGGTTGGTGTGTGGAACAACATGGATAATGACCGTACAGCATTAAACAGTTCTGAGAATAAAGTGTTCCCCAGCAGACAGAGAGGAGTAGCTAGAGACAGAGCGGGCCAGTAATCCAGTCATCTAAATGGGGAACACACCTCCTTCCTTGTGCCCTACCAGGTGTTTTACACCATCTTTTTTTTTTTACACATCTTTTACACCAGCACAAGTATTCCTCTGCCTGTAAAGTGATTTAAATAAGCACAGTGATCAGCTTGAAAACTAATCCTCCTATCATCCTTAAAAACAAAAAAAACACAAACATTTTCAAATGGGTGAGTGAGCTGATGAGACCTGCTGCAAAGCTGGACAGATGCTACTGCTGATGCCAAAAAGGACTGAAATGTATGGCTTCGGGCAAGACTACCTTTTTGGCAGTGACATTTAAATTAATGTCAGAGGACCATGAAACCACACCATTAAGCCTCTAGGGACAAAACTCTCAGTTTCAGTTCTTTAATTTACATGTTCTTTATGTTTTTCTCTACAGAAGGATGAAGTGTTAATTACTATTCTAACCAGCCCCACTTGAACTCACTCAATGTTTAATATACCTGAAAGAAAGAAAGCTATAAAGACTATTTTTTACCCTATTTATTCCTGGGGTGGAGTGAACCTCATCCATACTGCATCATTAAAAATCTTACTTGAAAAGATAAAATGTAACTGTTCAAGAAAGCTCTTGAAATGGCACAGAAGAACTTCTCTGGTTTGCGGGTATATTCCAGTCATGCACTAGGAGTATGTAATTTTAACAGAGCATGTTTGAGTCTGATTCTTAACAGTAGGTGGAATATTAGCCCTTTAAAACTGCAGAAAAAAAGTCATAAATTCAAAGCTATTGTGCATGCTCAATATTGCACTTAGTCTGATTTGTAGGGAAATCAGATTATTAGAGATGACTGCAAGCATTTGTAGATTGTCTTCAACAGCTCTAAGTTATTCTTTAGAATGCAATTTAGGAATATTGCAGAATAAGTAGATAAAGACAATTTTTGTAAAATATGTTGAACATGAAAGAATGAATAAAAGCTGGACAATTGTTAAAAAAGTAGGAAGAGAAAATTATAATGCCTTAATAGTTTAAAGCTACATTTGCACTAACACTTGAGAGAATTATTTGGTAATTTTTACAGAAAATAGTATATTCAGGTTTTCACACAATTAAGTAAATAATTAAAAAACCCTCACAGAATCTCTCCAGTTCCTTTTAAACACGATGCAAGAAAAAAATTACCATGGAAACAAGTACAAAACTGTGATAAAAATTAGGAAGAAAATGCCATTGCTTCCAGCAGTGAAGAAATAATACTGGCAAGGCTACAATACCTAATTAATGTCGTTAGTCTTTCAAGTATTTACTTATATGAGTACATGTTATTCAAATGAATCCTCCCAGTAAACTTGATTTGACTCAATTTGAAGGGGAAAAAAAAAATAAAAAAAGGAAAATGTGCAAGCTCCAACTCCAAGGTGGAAAAATTACCAAAACAAATTCAAAACACACAGAACAACAGGACCTGTAATTACTATGTAACTGCTAAACACTATGCTGTAATCAGATGTTCTTCACACATCTGTTTCTATTTATACCATTTTGCTTTTCACATCATGTATGTATTTCACAGAATCACACAAGGTTGTAGTTACAAGGTACCTCTGGGTACCTTGAAATCACCCAGTCTAAAAGCTCCCTCAAAAACAGGATTGCTTCCAGCAAGCTGCCTATTTCTTTTTTTTTTTTTTTTAAACAGACTTTCTTAATTTCAGAATGAGCTACTTGGTTAATTAATTTAAAGGTGAATACTTCAAAAAATGCCCATCACTTGTATAAGCACTGAACTTACTGTAATTGCAATTACCTTTTAAATATACTATACTATCTAGGGGGAAGTGGGGAGAAGATGGGAGGGAGAAATACAAGAGCAAAAACTAGGGAATAAAAAAACAGCAAAAGTTCATTTGCTTTACTTAAGTAAAGTAAGTCAGGTAAGAAAGTTCCTGTAATCGAGCTTTCAGATTGCTGGAATTATTTTTCCATACAAAAATGCATCAGTCACTTTTCAAATGAATTTGTTATAAATTGATTAACTGTACACTAACATATTATTTAAAATAAAATAAAATTTAACTGCTTTTCCTCACTTTATTTCTATTCTTCAAGGTAAATGGATAATGAGGATAAATCTTTAACTCACATATCCAGAATGCATTTACATTTCAATATTTCTGTGCAACATCTCAAATTTGCAACGTTTTCTTCCTAATGTATTCAATCAAAGTAATTTTGAAAGTTTGCATTCCCTTGCTATATTTCTGTATCAGCTGTTTCGTTTTATCTTTCGTTCATCTTTTATTCTGCAACTTTAACACTTTTACATCCATTCAAAAGCTGCCTCTGCTTCTTTAGTTTCTTATTCCTAGTCCTTTCCCAATCTTCTCTTCTTGAGTTTAATTCTTCTATGGTAGTTTCCTTCCTTTTCTTTACTGGACCGAATGAAATAAAATATTTTCACCATGGTTTTTTTTTGTTGTTGTTTTGTTTTGTTTTGGTTTGTTTGTTTGTTTTGTATTACCACCCTTGCCTTTTGCTTCCAGTCATGAACTATCACTAATTTGCTTATCCCATAAGCACCTGTACATTCTTTCTGATTTTGTCTTTTTATACTTGTAACTTATAGATAAAAGACACAAAATTAACATCTTAACTTGTATTAAATATGGGTTACCACAATTTTTACTATCTAATACTGTGTTCTTTTGTGACATCTGTCATGGCTAATTTATACCTCAACAGCTGTCTAAAGTAATTTTCTCAACTCTTAGTGTCTCCTCTTCCCACCTACTCCGCAATCATTAATCTGTATTTCGCCTACAATTTAAATTGATAATTCAGTGCAGCTAATTTTATCAAAACTGTCTTTGGGGTGTACTGCTCTAGTTGGGATTAGAACTACATGAATAAGCAGTACAATAAATTTTCATAAAACTCCAGAGCCTCTTGTTATTGATTTGTGTCCAGAAAGCCTCAAACATCAGCATTTCTCCACTTAGATTAAATTGTAAGGGATGTTTGGATGGATAAGCACTGCTAAAGGCATAATCCAAAACAGAACTCTTCTAATGAGTTCAGTGGACTCTACATTAAACAGTATGTCTAACTACGGACTGTTAATCACTACACTTAATAACAAAACCAGATATAAAACCACAACCACTGTCCTAAGAGATTAAGTTTAAATTAAATGCCTCTTAATTTAGTGCAGTACTATTTTTTTTGTGTGTACTTCTGTTGAAAGTGTTTGTGTGATACTTTTATATCATATATTCCCACTGTGAAGCAATCTATTTAACCCTTGCAGCTTCTTTTATAACCAAAACAAGGGGTGAGTCGGAATTACTGTAAAATAAAATCAGCTCATATACTAGGATAACCTTACCTCTTAGAGGTAACTGTACAATTTCTCATTTTTATTTGATATTATGAACCCATGATAAACATCTTGTATGAGGCTCAATAAAACAGTTAGTAAAAAAACACAAAACAAGTGTAAGATTGGAAAAACATATTGAATGATCATACTTACTGGAGACGCTCTCGCTTGCAGACACAGACATAAACACACATTTATATGTATAAAATTTCAATAGTTTTTTTTTCTTTTTTCAAAGGAAATCAAGAGGTTTTTCTGATTACAAGGTCTGCCAGTTTTGGAAGGAGGAAATATTCACAATCACTATTTAAATGTCGTATCGATAATATCAGGTGAAAAAATGAAATTAGCTAATGATTATACATTCTAAAGCTGATCATAAATGAAACATTCATTAAAAGGTAGGGTTGAAATTTACATAAAAGAAACAAAAAAGTAGTGCACTCTTCCTTTCATCCTTTGTCATCCATAAAGAAAAGATTTATCTATCCATAGGAAACTTTGACCATGATTTTAATTGTGGATTCTTTTTATATTGATTTGAACTGGAAAATGTCTTCACTAAATAAAAAGCTACTTAAGCATATAAACTCAAATTCTAAATTATAATACACAAATGCATCATTTTTTCATACATAGATACATCTCAGTTTAATTTGAACAAAACCAATTAAACAAAACCAAACCAAAAACAAACAAACAAACAAACAAAAATAAGAGCCTGATATCTCTATGTTAAGGTGAAAACCAACCAGAGAAAGTGTTTACTATCCAGATAAAGCTGCTATGCAAGGATTTGAAACCAAAACACATGAAGATTCTATTGGAAACAGGAATGGAAAACCACAATCAGCCTGATGCTGGGCCAAGTAAAGCAATAAATCAGATTGAGGTCAAACCACAGTTTTAATTTATACCATAAACAGAAACAAATTTTAACATGCTTTGGCTTATGCCAAGTGCTTTGATCTACAAACATAGATCTAAAAAAAAAATTATATTGTTTCATAAAATATGAAACATTATACTAAATGACTATACATAAAAGCCACTCAAAGTTTGGTTTTTCATAAATTAAAACAATATATTATAGTTGCAGTTCTAAAAGCTGTAGACACACAGAATTTCAACAATTATTTCTAAGAATATGATTAAAGATGTAGAAAAATAAATCTGTTCATGGACAGTAGTTATAATGAAAAACATGAGTCCAAGTTACTTTATCTTTCAAACTAATTTGCAGCCTATCCTCACAGAAAAATATATTTAATGTTACAAACAAACAAAAGCTGATTCAGTTTTTATAATGAGATTATTCAGAAAAAAGTGAAGCAAACAAACTTGGAGAAAAATTCTACTATATATTTTTCTTTAGGTATGTTATGGTCTTAAGATATTTTCTTTTTATAATTTATCTTTCTAAAAACATGCCAAATATGTTATCTGAAATAAAATCATTATCAAACATACAGATGTTTTAGAGAAAATATTCTCTTCTATGAGATTGTGCTCCCAAATAATCACTGCAGTCAGCAGCCAGAAAAGCAGACCGGTAAGAATGTTAAGGTCAGCCTATGCTGAATGGCAGAGTTTAAACTGAGTAACAACCTACACTGCTCTGCTACAAAGTAGGAAACAGTGTTAAGAAAACAGAATTAATTACACAATTAACCTTTAGTAGTTAATCTCCAACAATTCTGACAATACAGCCATTTAAAAAAATCCAAATCAATACTGTAAAAACAGCAATATGAACAAACTTTTTTAATATTATTACTATTGTTCCTACAGTCAATTTTCGGGGTTTCCACTAGACAATTTGTTTTGGTTTTGCACTGAACTTTGTTTATAGGAAAACATCATCATCTATTGGAAATAGTGGTTTCTCACTCCCAAACATTTTATTACAAACCACAGAGGAATGTTGTCTTTCCTAAGGCAAAGAAAGAACAATCATACATGAGCAGCACATATTCTTCAAGTTAAAAATCCTGCATAAGACTTCAATCCTCACTACAATTAAAGTTCTATGCTTAATTTCAAGATGACATCTCAAAGTAAAACGTCTTTAAAGTAAAGTAGTAGTTTATAATAAACACCAGTTCTACAACCCCAATGGGATTTTCTTGCACTAGTTGCTGACAACAAAATTAGAGCCCTGGTTTCACCAGGACTCTATCTAGATGTAGCTAATAATCACAACTAGGAGATACTTGGACAGTTCAGTGCTTTAGTATCTTAAATGTAAACAGAGAAGATGAGTACATGAAATGAGTGAAGGCAACACCTCCAAGTGGCAAATAATTGATTAGGAAGGGCATTATTTCATTTATAACCTGCCAGTAATGACAAGTACTCATTTGCAATACTATTTGCAATAGGACAATAAACATAAATTAATAATAAAGAAAATGTGAATGCAGAAACTAAGGAATTCCTTAAGATTCAACTTGTATACACAGTGGTTATTATCCTTATTCTACAAAAAGTTGTAGTATAATGAGGTATCCTGTTGTATAGTCCAAGGATTCCTGAATGTACTACATAGACAAAGAATAGGTTACTAACAATAGGAAAAAAATAACAAAAGATAATGTCTTAGACCTTGAGCTTCTCGTCAGTTTCTTCTGGGATATCATTACACATAAAAATACAGATCAGTACGTTAGTTTAAAAGCCTATCTTGCAATCTGTCAGAAGTTGTTCTCCTGACTTAAACAAATTTCACTGCCTTGAACAGGAATGAAAACACTACAATGTGTAAACCAGACATTTCTTGGTTAGAAATAAGAACATGATGCATGCTCATAAGACGCTGAAAATTAAAAGAAGTCCAGATCAACGTTTAGGTTTCAGGATAAAACAGATCATATAATTCTCTTTCATATCATCTCTCATTTTTAGTACACAACACGCTAGAAATGGCAGCAAGTTCTATACAGATTTTCATGTTAAAAACTGAATATCAGCAGGAGAAAGCACTTTGGGGAGAGTAAGTTTCCTTAGAAAAATAATGCTTTAGCTTACTGAAAGCATCTGCCACAGTAGATAGACTCATGGGTGGTATGTTGCTTCTTGTTCTAAGCCTGCTACAGGTTTAGAATAGAATAGTGTGATTCTGAGTATAAAGGTTAATTTAGGAAAGAGTCCAAAATTCCAAAACAATCCTTCACACTCAACTCCTCAAAAACAGGTAGGAGGCAATGTTTAAAGAATATTATTTAGATGTATCATCAGAGGAATTTCTACACAAAAAGAGAAAATGAGAATATGTAATGCTAGCCAAGTTACACGTATATTACATTTTACAGGACATTGTGAAAGGTTCAGATGTGGAGAATTGTGGTATTCAAAACTAAGCAAGGGTTAGGTATGAATGATAAGCCATTTCAATTTTGAGCAGAGTATAATTTAATACTTTTATAGAACTGAACAATATTGTGACAGCTTTCTTCTTCAGTCCTGACAAATCTTTTTTACTCTGACCACATGCTAATGGTTTACACTTCAGAAGTCTTCATGGCACTAAAATGAACCTGTCTTTTTTCTTTTTTTTTAATGAAAAATCCAATTTGTCTAGTCAGAAATTACTGAATGTCCATCCCAAAGAAACTACTGTTAGTAATGATCTATATAGCACAGCTTTAAATTATGTCTATATTATTTTTAGTATTGGAGGGTTTGAGTTTAGAAGATTACATGCTCTAATGATTCTTTAGCTTCAGAATCTGATGCTTGTCAAGTCATTCGGGAAAAATGAAGCTCATGGATTTCACTGAGACAAATAAGCTTAATGTTACCACAATTGTTATGTCTCCAGTAAAGACAAGGTCTAGAGATCACTATTGAGATTACAGATATCATTACAGTATGGCATGTACTGGAAATTCACAAACTGTTGCAAGTAGTATAGTGAATGATTTGAAGTTCCTCTTAAAGGACAAGCAGATTGAAGAAATTCTGCATCTTGTTTCAGTTGTTTTTTAAAATGGTGGAAATACAGTAGACACACCTGATGCCAGCATACCCACTATTTGTTCTGACAAAGGATTTGCTCCAACAGAGGACTTATTCCAGCTCATTTTCAATAAAAGAGCACTAGAAAAACTGAAAGCAGTGTGTGGCATTCATTTTGTCTTTAGACAGAAACAGCAATGACAACAGAACGTGTCATGCTACCATTTCTCAAGTCTTGTTTATGTAAAAATAGATTCAGTTTCCCTGAACGGATGCTTCTGTAGGGTGGAAAAAATTATGATCTATGAAGCACCAATGTAACTAGAAAGAGGGCAAACTTCATTTTACTGAATTTTTATTTTTTTCAAAAGTTCAGGTAAGTTTCTAAAATCCATGGAAAATCAAAGTTGTTACTTGAGGCCTAAACCTTGAAAAGAATCCTATTTAGCAGTGAGCAAAATAACTAAGTTATTATTTAAGACTCACTGGTTCCCAGGTGAGAACCTAATGTCTGTAAGGAAGATTTTAACAAAAAATAAAAGAGGATTTTCATGTAATTAAAAAAAAAAAAACAAAAAACACAAAAAACCCCAAACAAACAAACAAAAACCCAAACAAACAAACAAACAAACAAATCAAACACCAAAACTAGATTTTAGGTATGTAAATTACTGTTTAAAGGTCCTCTGAAAATGTGACAACAGAATTCTAAGAAGCAAATGCCTACAGGAACTCTTGCAAACTGGCTCTACTCCTGAGACTCCAAAGGTACCAAACAGGAAATGAAACACTCCAAAGACAAACAGACGGTAGAAAAAAAGTCAGTTCGGATTGGCTATGGAAAAGCTGCTTTGACCAAAATAATCATAAGGCAAGAAACAAATGTATAGTATTTCCCACATTTATGATGGTGTAACTTCACAAACATTCTCTTTCAGTTTGTGATGGGCTCTGGTAAACACTGTTACTTGGACTACATTAAAACAAACAGGTAGAACTTACATGAACACTAGAACAAGTTTTCATACAATAGAGCAACATTACCACCCTCTTGAGAATTCAGACAGTGTACCTCACCATCAACTGCACCTTTCAAGGCTGCTAACAACAGTAACAACCCAACCATAAAAGCGCTCATGAGATCTGGAACAGTAAAGTTCCTAAACTTACCCTCAGTTACGACAATTCTTAGTAAGATCATCTGGCAAGGACCAGCCTTCCCTGTTAGTTAGTTGTTTTCAGTTAAAAAAATGCAAGATGACAAAGGATCATAGAATAGTTTGGGTGAGAAGGGACTTTAAACATCATCTAGTTCCAAGCCTGCTGCCATGGGCAAGGACACATTCCACAAATCCCCATCCAACCTGGCCTTGAAGACTTCTAGGGATGGGGAATCAATCACTTCTCTGGGCAACCTATTCCAGTGCCACCCCCACAGTCAAGAATTTCTTCCTAATATCTAATCTCAACCTACCCTCTTTCAGTTTGAAGCCATTCCCCTTGTCCTGTCACTATATGCTCTTGCAAACAGTACCTCTTCACCTCTCTTGTAGCCTCATTTAGGTACTGAAAGGGCACAATAAGGTCACCCTTGAACCTTCTCTTCCCCATGCTGAAGAACCCCAACTCTCTTAACCTTTCCTTACAGGAGAATGTTCCAGCCGTCTAGTCATCTTTCTGGCCCTGCTCTGGACTTTTTTCAACAAGTGTATGTCCTTCTTGTGCTGGGGACCCCAGCCAGGAAGAAGAGGATTTGTCACATTCAAATTGGCTACTGGATAAAATCCTTGTAATGTCCTGATGGCTGAGCCATGCCATAAATTGTTCAAGGGTAGTTGGCAATGGAACAGAATGCTCTGTCACAGGAAAAACCACCAGTTCCAGTAGCAGAGCCACACACACTTCAGTGCTCAAGGACACACTTGAGCATGCTCAAATTTGCAGAGAGACTCAGCCAAAGACATAAACTTTTTCTCCCCAGCCCCTCCTTTATTTTTTATTACTGTAAAGGGGATTATCTCAGCAATTCACTATGATGTTGAAAGTCTTGGTGCTATTTTTGTTCACATGCCCTTTTTTGGAGGTTCACATATGCAGGTTATGCCTTTATGAAATAATACATACAGCAATCAGCTTAAAGTTCTGTGGTCATGATTATTTTAACTCTTTTTTTGGGAACTTTCATTAGGGATCACTACTGCTATTCTCAAGGAAAAATGGCAATTCCTTATATTTTATCGCCCCAATACAGTAAGTAATTTTTTTTCCTTTAGTCTTAAAATGGGCATTCAATACTGTAATAAATTATGCACAAGATCTCTATAATGGATTCATTCTCTTCCCCAGTGCTATCATTACATCATATTCCTTAGGATCATAGGTTTCTTTTCCATTTTGGAATGCCATCTGGTGTGAAAATTAAGACTTCTGGAAACTATGCTATCAAAAAACTAAAATAATCCTATTCAATAACGAATTTGAAGCCACAGAAAACCTTTCCTTTCTTCTAGAAAAGGCTTTTAAACTACAACCATTATGCTCCCATTCATTACCATCATTGCAGCATTTCTCCTGCACCAGCATTTGTTTTTGCTAACATCTGAAGTCTGGACAAATCCTTTTGATATAAAAAATGAAATAGGCATTCTTTGTTGACATGAAAAAAATAGTGGTCATCTACTGTGTCCAGACAGATCCTAAAAGACGCAATGAATTTTTTAAGAAAATTGTGGAGTAGCACAAAACTAAAAATTTCAGTAAAAATCAAATTTTTCTGTTAAACATCAAATAATGAAAGTCAAGACTAAAATTTCTTCCTAAATGAAAATTGTGGAAACCTCATCATCTCCCAGAAAGCAATTATAATTTTCCTGATTCATACAACTATGGCTCCTGGAGTATCTCTGTATGAAACACTGTAACTTTCCTCTAATGCATTAATATGCTGCCCCTACCACTGTGGTAACACCTTTTGTTACACCAGTGGTAATCAACAATTCTGATTAATTACTACTCATTTTCAGAATCAGAACCTTTGTTTAGAAAAGAAACCACCACACTATGTGGTGTAAAAGCATAAGAAGAGATAGTCTGCTTTTTCTATAGATTACTAACAGAACCCAAAAGACAAACATTAGTAGATAAGAAATAATAAAAGCATTAAAGGTTTTTGCCTTTAGATACCACTGAGAATTCCTGCACACAGAAGGAAAAAAAGAGAAGGTAGAGCCTCAATTTTTACATCCAGGAAAACAGTTTCACCCTAGTTCCCCAGTATAGCCTAATATGGCAATAAATAAGCACCAACTTTGAAAATATCTAAGTACTCATTTGAACTGACAAGAAATATCAGAGCAAGAAATTCAAGGCATATAGTCAAGTGTCTGTCTACACTTACTGGACTGGATATACAGGTTTTGTTAAAACTGACAAGTTTTTAAATTAGGTCCCTGTCTTCTCTTTTATTTTACATTTAGAATTTTCCTTCCAACATTTTGTGATGCCACTTCCCTCACAGACATGCATCTTGGGTAGACACCTGATTCTTTCATTTTTAAAGTATTAGAAACAACAGAATTTAGATTTATGAATTAACAAAAATATTTCAGTATGCCCTATTTTTGGCTTAACTTATGCTCTTTGTGCTTCAGATGAACCATACTGACAAAGGGAAAGGTCTGGAGTAGAGTTATGAAAGTGATTATCCCTCTTTATTTGGCACCTGTTAGACTGCTTTTAGAGTACTGGGTCAAGGTTTGGGTCCTCCAGTACAACTAAGATGTTCATAAACTAAAGCAAGTTCATTGGGGTATTGCCAAGACAGTTAAGGTTATGGAGTACCTGCCCTTACAAGGGGAAGTTGAGGCAACGTGGCCTCTTTCATCAAGACTGGAGAACAGGAAGCTTAAGAAGGACCCAAAAGCAGCTCCTTGATAGCTATAAAGTCATCAAGAAGATTGACTTACACTCTTTCCAGTGATGTATGGTGGGAAGACGACAGATCACAAACATCACTGAAATGAGAGCTTCATATCAGACTTAAGGTAAAACCTTTTCATCACAAGGAGTGTCTCGCATTGGAACAGGGAGCAGAGAAGCTGCATAGGAACATAAAGCCATCAGTAATCTGGTCTGCCTGCACAATGGACTCTGCCTGAAGAAGGCACTAGAGAGCTTTTGATACCCCTCCCAAACCAAATTACCCTATAATTCTGGTCCATAGTTTTTTTAAACTTTCTGTTTTTAAGTTTGTCCTTGCATGTATCTAGTTTTTGTTGTGCCATCATCCCCACTATTTCTAAAGGAAATTCAATGTACTGCAGCAGTCTTTCTTACCATATTCTGATACAACCTCTCCCTCATCTACAGTGCAAAGATTTTCCTCATCGATCATACCAGATTCTCATAAATCATAACAGATCACACGAATGTGATCTGTTAAAGTGAAACTGATTATTACTAGGAACTCAGGCTATTAATCTTCTTTTTTTAACTGAGCAAAAATAATGTAGAAGATTATGCAGGACTAATGTTTAATGTTTTGACATGTCCTGGTTTTTAAAAGAGTGCTGTGAAGAAGGACATGTATCAGGTTAAAGGGATTTAATTAGGTAACAAAGACAAAACTCAGTGGAAATAAGTGCAAGGTAATGCATGGAATCTAAATGACTTTAAAGGCAACTACAGATTATAAATAAATTGTAACTTTTCTGTTAATAAATCTGGTTGTCAGCATCATTGAAGTATTTCCTCAGTGTGGAAATACAGTATAAAGAAATATTGGCATGGCAGGTGTATGTTAGAAAAAGTAGAATATTCTAATCTTGCCCAAATACAAAGTTTTATTTTGGTAAATTCATCATATATACACAATATTACAAAAAGTAAACAAACTTAATACTTAAAAGAGTCTAGATGCATAGTTTCAATAAGCTACAGCTACAGTAACTTAAGAAAAAACTATAAAAAACATTTGAACTACAAGAACAAACAAGTTTTCTTATTAGCATATATTAATAAGTAAATCATATAGCATTAAAAAAAGGAGACTTTTTTTTTTTAATTGGGATAAATTTAGTTGTAAACAGTAAAAGTAACAATAATTGCCTTGCTGGATTTATGTAAAGTATTTATAAAAGCCATTGTGTTAGCGATACTGGATACTATAAAAAGAATATTTACCCTTATACCCAAAAGAAAGCTTTAATTTTACAGTCTTTATGATATAATCTAGAAGCATTTCTGTACTTTCCTTCAGTATTGAGATAAAAAAAGTTAAAAATTTTAATGTAAGTTTTCTTTGATATTATACCGAACTTTGTTTACCATGTTGCCTCTTAGAAAGCTTTTGTAGAATAATTACCAGGAAAGATGAGATCATAAGAAGAAATATAGCACTTATAAGAATGATTCTAGGATAGAATGAAAGATTACTGTGTAGAAACTCTGAAGAAATTTTGTTGGATTTGAGGCTAATATGCACTGTAGCAATAGGGTAAGAATAATGTAAGATACGAAAAGACAAATCATTTCTGACTATGGACTTTTACGCTATGTACTAGTAGCACACTGGTCACAGATTAGAAAACAAAGTTGCACCACAATACAAATTTATGAAGAATATATCATACAGTTTTGGACATTTTCTAAAAATTGAAGATTCAGTGATTTAATGGTAGATTATTGCCTCTTTTCTAACAGTTTATGAAAATGTGCTTTCCAAAAGGTTATTAGGAAACTGCTAGAATTAGAAGAAACACCCTTACATGGAAAAATTAACGAAGAGGGAAAGAGTGAACAATTCATTCGTACAATGGAGAAAGATCACATATAGTGCTACAGAGGCATTTGCAGTCAGAGATCTGACAATGGGAGCAGACATCAGTGCTGAAGATTCTGTCATTGGGATGATGATTCTTAGGCAATAAGGATATGTGACATAGAGAAGAACCACAGAATGGTCTCAGAATGAAGTGACTGTGTAAAAGAATAGCAAATGACATTCCACGTACACAAATATGATGTACAAAGGAGACAAAATAATTCTAACTTCACACATCAAATAACAGACTCAGAAATGTCCATTATTTCACCCTCTGAAGTGCGGAACTTTGGATTATAATATCCATAAAAATGCTGACTCAATGTTAACAGACAAAGAGAAAATAAAATGTTATGAATTTCTAAGAAAGGAATATAAACTGGAAAAGAGTGTGACACAGCATATGATGAGATAAAAGATTTGCATGTTTCAACTGTTTTCAACTGCATTCAGCTATGGTCCCTTTAACTCTGAAAGAAGCATTAAAACTGGAAAAGATTCAGAAGAGACAGTTAAAGCTATAGGCTGGCTTCTAATACAAGAATTAATGTAAGCTTACACTCCGCAAAATCTGGAAATTGCTTGAGCTAAATGTCAGATATCTGCAAAATCATGAAGGCACAGGAAACGGACTGATTCATCCTCTCCTCTAATACAAGAACAGAAAGTTTCATGGAGTAAGGTCCAAAAATAAATTAAAGGATGTGGTGGTTCTTTTGCATTACTAAATAGAGTTTCTGTCACCTTTGTGTACATTTCACTTTGTCACAAATGGGCTTGTAATGCATGTATTTCTGAAGATGAAAATCTTCACAAAACTCATACTAATGCAGAAGACCTTAATCAAAGAATTCAGCAGAACACAATCTGCATATGTATTTACCTTTATTGACACATATGCAATATAGACATTCAAGTTCAACATGTGATACTGTCTTTCCTAAACATGAAGGTTTTTCCTCATCTGTTGGCTTAGGAAAGCAGCAATGATTATACAGTCTGAGTAAGCTATTATTGAAATACAATTTGTATTTTACACATTGTCAGGCTTTGTGTATAAAAAATTACTCAATATATGAAGTGTAATTTAAGGGGTAATTATTCTGAAAGTCAGATTTCATTAATCAGTACAAGGTCATTGCAAAACTGATCAGGACAGACATTACGTCTTCTAAGTCATTACACAGGAAGATAGAATTGAGGAATCAAGATATAACTCTGTAACAGATGACAGAGAATGCAAAGTATGCATAGAGAGAATCCAAGTGTTACTTCACTCACAGATTACAGACAGATATCTACTAAGAATTTTTGAAGCTACCACAAACTTGAACAAAGTTCCACCTATGGTAATGTATTGTAAAATATGAATCCATTTAATACATCAAGAAAACAAAAAAGGCTACAATTTTTAATGAAACAATAAAATTTTTTAAATGTCCATGCCATGTTAACAGACAGGCTAATATAGCTACACTTCCACAAAATATGAGTACACAAAACATAACATTCTATAACTGCTTAAAGTTAACTAAGAAGAAATGTGTAAAAAGGCTTTTAAATGTATTAAATATTCAGTTTAATTACTACAAACTAAGCACACAAGTGTAAAAGCAATGTTCTGTAAAACAGTCACAGTAAAGATATGTTCATATGAACTCCATAAATGACAGTTATTTATACATACTTAGAATTAATTTTTTAATATTAAGTACACTTCTTTGAAAGAAAATCGCAATGTCATAAAAAAGCCTGCAGAAAATTAAGTTGTATAAATGCACTGATAATAACAACATTTAAAATGTATTTTGTTGCATTTACAACTACTAATTTACCAAGTACCAAAAAAAACACACCAAAAACACACAAACAAACAAACAAACAAAAAACCACAAACAAACAAAAAAAACCCCAAATCAATTCTGACATTAATTACAGAACACTCTAATACAACATTTCCATTTTAAAGTTGAGAAGGTTTGATAAAACTTTTCATGGAAATGCCCATTCCTAGTCATATTCCTAGTTACAACAAATCTTTGAGATTTGTAGAAATTAATTATTTCTATATTAGTAAAATTAGTAGTTTCTATATTTTCAATATCTAATAGTTTATGAACCTTTTATTCTCCAAATTTGTCATCTTTACAAAATACATCCATCCAGCATTACGTAATAATAAAAACATTAGTCTGGTTTATATTAGAAATTGTTGTATGTTTATCATCAGGCAGCTTAGGTTTAAATCATTTGATGAAAACAATAAACCTCATGTTGCCAACTCCTTCAAAAGCATTTCCCTGCAGTTAACATTCTTATCTATAGATTAATTTTTTCCCTCTCATTCACACTTCCCTAGGTTTCTTTGGGTCATATTCGTTCATTCTCTGTAGTCCTGCTGCATAGATAACTTAACTACAATAAAGAATTTCTAAACTCCATAATCTTAACAAACATAGTCACTCCTGTTAAAATCCCTACAAAAACAAGCATTATCCTTAGGATGTGACTTTTATAAAATAAATACAATATAATTTTTTTAACCTTTGGATGGTTAAGTAAAACTAAGTAAAACTAAAAATTATTATTAATACTTCTGTTATTTCACAAATGCTTATTGTAAAAATGTCAGTTATATATAATATTTGTGAAACATATCTTCTAAATCTGTTTATGTTACCAGTTTTGTAGTGATCAGAAACAGAAATGAAGCTAAATTCAAAAATGGCAATCACTAAAAATACCCTAATTAAAAGTAATTCGATAGTGTTTTATTTATGAAATAATGATAAAATACTAGGAGTATTTATCAATAAAAATTTTTTAAAATTTTTACAGAGAGCATTTCACAACTATGAAGTTGTTCTTGATCAACTGGCATCTTCATTTTTCGTTTCAAGTTTTAATATCTGCTTAAACTATATTCCCAGCAAGACTTTACACTGGAGTAAATTTTGCGTCCACAAAGCAAGTATGATTTCTGTGTTCTGAATCTTTAACAACTGATTTAATTAAAAATTTTTGCTGTCTCCTTATTTTTGCCACTCCTGAAGCAATAGCAAGCTGAGAAACCATTCTAGCCTGGTCATCCTGAAAAGACTTGCTCAGTAAACATCAATAAATTAAGCCTTTTTGAAAGTTGCAGAAATATTGTTTGGAACAGAATTTAAAAAAAAAAAAAAAAAAAAAAAGTACTCTTTATAATTAGTTTATCCATAATTTGTATATGAACCTTAATTTAGCTAGGACATTTTTTTTTCTTTCTTTCTAACAACTGAGTCTTTAAAGTCGTACCTGGTTTATAAGAATGAAAGGCAGAAAACCAGCTTCAAAAAACAGCCTCTATGGAAATCTGATAAAGTCATTTCATAATGCCATCTGTCAGTATAGCGCTCCCTAGTACTTCAAATGTTTTGAAGTGGGATGAACAAAGGTATTAGAAAGGAAGAAGATCTCTTTCAGTTAAACTAAATGATTGCCAGTTAAACACATATGAGTAGCATCTTACTTTAGAAAAGTTCTTAATCTACTAAGGTACTATCTAAAAGCCGAATGCTCCTTCTAAGACATTTCTGTGTGTACCAGCCTCTAATTTTGCAATAAAAATGATAACTAGTGTCAGCTAGCAACAAGATCACAGAGCAGACACATTTTGTTTAACTCCTATCAAAAACATCTGTCCCCTAGTGTCCCGGCCTTTCTTCTAGAAGTTCATCTTTTAACCATACAGAGTTTTCAATTTTTAACCAGCATTGAATGCATTAAAAAAAAAAAAAAAGCAGCGAGAAAAAAAGTAACTCTGCAAACAAAACATAGGATAATATAATTCAGAACTAATGATTTAATTTCTGTATTATCATGTTTACTTTTACAGTATTTCAAAATAAACTTTAGCTAAAGTTTTGATCTCGCATTCAGAGTAGATAGCCCTGTTCTTTCAATGCAATCTACTATAATGTGGTACACAAAGGGCAGTTTATTTTTAAATGCAGCCTACAATTTAGTCCAATACATATACATATTCATTAAGTCTGATCAATCTAATCAAAGATGTCCTTGGAAGTATTCTCAAGGAAGACATTAAATCAGCATAAAACAAATATTATAAGTCACATAGCAGAAGGAAAAAGAGGTTACTGTATATTGAAACACTTCAACACTATGAAAACTCCAAGTTTCTACATTTCTAAAAATAAAGAATATATGATAATGAATAATAAAAATACCATGACCTTGCAAACTAAATTTTAATGTTTAAAACAGCAACAAATATATGTATACACCTGATATTCAGATATAGATGTGTTTCTGCACTAAATCTGAAGCATTATTATCGTGACTTATTCACTAAACAAACCTAAAACCAAAACATTTGAATGTGAGAATTTTCATCTGTTATAAGGAAGAGTAAGCATCTGATGCTATGTGCAGAACAGCTATCTTCACAATTTAATTACATGGCAGTTAATGTTACAAATGTGAAGTGCACCAAATTCAAAGTCCACAAAGCATAGCATTCAGAGAGTAGCATACTTCTTGAATGTAATCATCAATACCTTAAAAAAGTTAAGTAAAATAACATGATTTCTGTGCATTTAAACATTCTATTACACAACCAAAATATAACAATATTTAATGTACATACATCAAGCAATCCTTTTTACTAATTCTTATACACAATTAGAGTAACAAGAAAAGAATTCTGCAAATGGTGAAAAAACAGTATCTTTTTGCGTTAAATTTTCATCCTTCAGTTTTACTGATGAATTTAAGAAGTTTAGTCTAGCTTAATGTTGATTTTATAAATAGCTGCTGATATTCATATCAAGATTCCTCTTCCCTCATAACTGAACATCATGGCAGCAGATACTAATGGAAACATGTTGACCTATACTCTAGAAGAAAAAGAGATGGAACAAAATGTTTAAAGCAATAGGAAAAAAGTATCAGTGTTTAAAGCAAGAGTGAATACATATACATAAGGACAGAAACTATGAAGATATTTCAATTTCCATTTGTTCTTAATTTTGTGCAGATTAATCTTTAAAATCAGGAAAGTGTCATTAACTCATAAACCATAAGGTACAGAATCTGTCCAGCTTTAACTTTTGGCATTTATAACTTCACAATCAAGGCAGATTCTAAGAACAGGATTGGAAAGGGATATAAAAGCTCAAATGATTTAAGAAGAGCTTTCTTCATGAAAGGGATCACACACAATTTGGGGCAATTATAGTCATTAACAAGGGCTGTGACTTCAATATAATAAAATTCCTTCTAGGAAAAGGAATTCAAGTATAGAAAACTGATGAGCAGAGATAATATTTTTTTTATCAGACAAGATATAGAATTAGAAAGCAATTAAATTCAAGTGGTATGATCAGAGAAAGTTCTTAGTCAAATGACTTTGAAAGTGGCTTTTCGAAGAAATGAAAGTTAGGGACCTAGACAGGACTTGGGTAACCTGTAAAGAAGAATAAGCATTTGAAGGTTTTTAGAAACAAAGAGTGAAAAATTTAGATGCATGCAATCTGAAATGTCATAGATTGGCTGTGCAAATTGACATACAGATTATAGTCTTGAAAAGAAAGGGTAGGTTGTCCACAGTAACCAATAATGAATAAGAAGGAAGTGTCTGTGAAGAGAACTGAGATCAGATTTCAAATTACTTAATCAAGTTCTAAGTAGAGTATCTATAAGATGAGCACAGTCAAGACAAGATGTCCTAGGAATCACAGACAGGAAAACTAGATGTGTGCGTCATTGCAAGTAACAAAAATATACACTCCTGACCAAATCTGTTTGTAAGAACATGTATATCAATAAAGAATATTAGGAAGCAAATCTCTGGCACACAGACTGAAGTGAGACGATGGCAGGCAACCTACCAAATAATGAGATATATGAAGACAAAGTCACAAATGGATGACAGTTTCTTGTAGTTGATCATGACTACAGAGCTGTACTCAGTAACTGAAATGAGTGTGAAAAAATTGCATACATATGTAATTCAGAAAGAACAGAGGAAGGGAGTAAAATAGTAGAGTCATACAGGTTTAACAAGAGGAAACCACTAAGTAATAGAACAAAAGCTGGAATGAATGAGCTTCAAATAAAAGGAAGATACAACTAACTCAATTGGTATACACCATATACCGAGCTGGGTATATGGGATTGCTTTGTAAAAATTGCATTAAAAATGCAGAAAAACTACAGGCTTATGCTTGCCAAACACAAAATAACACATAGAAAAAGAGTTTTTCTGGGGACTGCAGGTAGGAGAAAAAATGCACTGATGTATTTCATCTGACATTGCATTTATGATTTGGCAGAGAGAGTTCGATACAAGGTTACAAAGCTGGCCACAGTTTTTCATCTTAATTAACGAATCATCTACAAACGCTAACTACATAAAACACCCCAAAACCAGGAGTATAAAATAGTTCCCTAATTATAAGATAATCTTTTTGTTATGTATATATTTTTCTAAATCTATGATGAAACCCTAATCTTAATAATTTTTTACATTTTCAGTAGCTTTACAGAATAAAATTAATATTACTATTATACCTGAAAATACGAATTTTGTTAATGTCACTCCTGACCTTAAGTCAATACCTATAAAAATGAAAAAAAAAAAAAAGAAAAAAGAAAAAAAGAAAAAAAAATCTTTTGGGCTTTTTGACATTTTAAAATAGGAAAATAGAAAAGTACTTTCCTTTGAGCTACAAACAATCATAAATTAGATAAAGATGGCAAGCTCAAGCAAAAGAAAAATGAATGGAAATTTAAATATTTTGTTGTATAATTGAAGTAACTATTTAATTGGGGTTTTTTCATTCCTCTTCTAGTTTTTTGGGTTTTTGTTTGGTGTGCCTTTTTTTTGTTTTTGTTTTTTTTTTGTAAGGGAACTGTTTGTTCCCCTACTAAAGCGCTGCTTATATTATTGTCAGAAATGTCCAGTAGAGTGGACACAGCTAAGACTTATTTTTGTTTGTTGAATCTCATGTTAGCCAATGAAATGTAATTTTAAAAAATAGCAAGCCTTATTAAATAGGAAAAATAAATTTATTAACAAACCCATAAGCCTTCATATAATGCAATATGGCAAAATATGCAGTACTAAACTGTCACGCTGTCAGATGTGCACTGTTAACACTGATGAGAGCCTATTTAATCTACTAAATGTATTTTAATGTGGTTACTGATATGAACAAAAGTGGCATAAAAAATGAAGAAATTAGACTGTCAACTGTGAAAAACAGAATAGGATGATGTAATATTAGAAGTAATTTCTCACAAGAATCCTGTGCTGAATTAGAGCAACTTTCCAGCGATATGCCATTTCCTTCCTGTGCCACTCCATACTCCCTGAAAATATATAAAACGGAATGGGTTTTACAGTACATGGAGTCATGTTAATGTCAGTTACTCTCTAGGCTTTATGATTCCTTAAGGAAATACCACAAAAAAAAAACTTATTCCACAAATTAATTTAGTTTTTGTACTGCAGACAAACTTGATACTGGTAAGATATGTATGAGCCAATGAGTGCACTGGAACAACTGTCTGCAGCTCACCCTGCACTAAAACACCTTTCAGAAACATTGCACTTTTAAGAATCACACTAAAACCAGAAAACCTTTTTTTGGTTTTTTTTTAAGACCCAGTGAGACTCAAAATTGAGCTACATTTTATGGGCCAGAAAAGTCAATGCTCCAAAACTTAATTTTAGAGCAACCAAACTTAAAAGTACATGCAATAAAATTATGGCCTAATTTAAAACAATTGGATATCATTGACTTTATAAACCTATTTTTCAAGTCAACCCTTAGGAAAACACTAGAACTGCATTCCACAGACAGCGTTTCAGGAAGCAACCTGCAAACAACTCCAAAATAAGGAGTAGGTTCACCTTACTGATATCTAAAAAGCAAAAAACTGTAAATGTATCCACAGAATACCTTAGAATAGTTGGAAGTAAATGAACTTTGAAAAGTAGACCTAAGGTCCAAATTCAACATTTTAGTATCTTTGTGTACCAATTTGGACTACAGAGACTTTTAAGTATCAGTACCTTCACAGGATGGGAATTACAGCTGCCTGCCGCACTCTCCTTCCCAGCAGTATCAGCCAAAGCTCACATTTCCAGTCTGTGATATCTGGTAAAAAATTGAATGGAATGCCATGTCACTGCTCTGAAACTAGATGTATCTGCTTTTTTTGCCTATGTAATGACTACAAGATCTCATATGCTGCCTCTTCTCTAACAAGCATATCTGATTTGAACTAGTTCTCTCAAATCTAAAAGAGCTAAAGATTTTAGGAATGTGTGAAGTTATATGCTCTGCAGCTCATTTTGAAAACTACTGAATACCAGAAAAACTCTAATGCTGTGTTAGGAAAAAACATGCCTCCTTTTCTTTTAAGCAGTATACGTACAGTATTATTGCTACAGAGAAATGGACTTTTTTTATGTCCTATGCATTCTTGAACTAGATGAACACCACCAAAGACATTTGATTTGTTAATCTTATTAATTGTTCATGGGCAGAAAAAGTGATGTAGAAGATTTATATCAAAGTAACTGAAGAGAAATTAAAACACGTTATGACAGAGCTGCCATGGAGGGACTTAAAGGTAAAATTACATTCCACAATGGAAGATGACCCTCTAGTAGCAGAAGTCCTACCAACTATCCCTAAAAAAACTGGGAAATAGAAATTACAACAACTTTTAGATTTGTACCTGAAATTCTCGAACCTTATACAACAAAAGCTAGACTTATTCTAAAGAATACTTATACTACAAAGCATAGGGCTTTAAATATGTGCTTTGGGACCTTTGATTTGGTTCAAGGACTTTTGATTTTAGTTTATTTTTGTAGTACATAAGAACAAAAAAATACAGTGGTTGTTAAACATAATTTTAATACAATTTTGCAGGAAAGCAAAATACAGATATTTTGTTGTTTCAAAGTTAAGTTTTTTGGTCAATGAAGAAAAGCACTGTATACTACTGGTCACTATATGGACAATCAAATCTTTAAGGGGAATAAAGTAAGAGCTGTAGAACACTAGCAAAAAGGATTTTCTTCTCAGTACTAGTTACGTTACAACTAGACTTATGAAAGCACTGACTGTATTTTAGAGTATAAACAAATCCAAATAGTCCTTATCAAAGCAATCCAAGAATTAAAAAGCAGAAAATAATCTTTTTCAAAAGTGAGTCATAAACTTTTTTACAATATATATATGTTCTGAATCTGTAAATCTTCTTTTCAAATATACAGTCAGTAACTTCATTAGATGCTTCTTCAAAACATTGCATGAGATGGAAACTGTCCAAGTGTTAAATAAAACAAAAAAAAGGTAAAAAAATTTAAAAGCAAAAAGCTACTGCTGTAACTGCAACACAAATTGAACTAGTCATGAGACAAGGAAAATATTCAGAAAAATCATAATTCGTGCATCAAGAAAACAGATAAAATGGTGTGGCTGTATCTAATTTTTTAGCAATGCATGTAGGTAAAGTGAAAACATGTAGATTGCTGTATTTAAAGGAACAGATCAAGTTCTAAGCTGGGAATTTCTTCACTTCTAGAAGCAGTTTTTGGACAATTCTGGTGTCGACAGAATAGAAAGAAGCCTTCTCAAAAGTAGAAAACATGCACATTTTTGTTTTAGGTATGATGACACATGCATAATAACCTAGGTTAAGTGTAAGCGTATAAGTTTCTTAGGGTTTATAGCAACAGCTCAGTATTCCTACTAATGCCTTCTCTATATTCAGAAAAAAAAAAAAAAAAAAAGAAAATAATTACTATTGATCATGAATTCCATACATTTCTTCACATTTTCCATCAGGTCTTCTGTAAACCCATTGAAAATATAGTCTATGGCACACGGACTATCCAGTGTCCAATACTTTATTAAATGCATAAAATTGATGTATTATGTACAAAATGGTTACTCATTAAAAAAATAATACAATTACTTTTAAGAAAATATAAAAAAAAAATTTTAAACTTGTTTCAGATCCCATTTATTAAAGTAGTTTTGGAGAAACTAGATGAAAAAAGATAATAGTAATTATCTGGGGTTGCAACATTTTTCTTACATATTTTCTTCAATACTAAAATGGCTATAAATTTGAGGCAAAAGTACCAAGGAATGCAAATCTCTCAGTGCACGCAAAATGTGCATTTTAACAAATAAGCACTATTATACTACATCTACTCCATTTGGTAGAGAGGTATTAAACAATTTGGGTACTCATTTATTTATTCCAAATACAGTTAATATGATCTAAAAGATAACATGAAAAATATTTCTGTAGAGAAGTTACACCTGTTTCTCCAACAAACAAGCTAGAATACCATAACAATGACCAATTTATATATTCTCTTTTCAACTTTTTCCCTGAAATTTCTCTCTTCCACACATAGCCACACAAAGAATTTCCTTCTAATTATTGTCAGGTTACATACCTATTCCATCATTTTACAAGAGACTGATGGCCTTATTTTTATTAGAAGGCAATTTTTGTTAAAAAAATAAAATTAGTCTATTTCTTATATCTTAAAAAGAAAACACAGAAGAAAGATACATACATATAATAGGAATTATTATATTCTCTGACAATTTTGGTATATTCCCATATTTCCCACTGTTATACAAAGGAGGGGATCTGCTTTTTGATTACCTACTCTGTATTTTATCATACACTTTCACAGCATGAAATAATACTTTGTAATATATCACAGCACACATCAAATTTGTAAATATTTAAAAGAGGTTATTTGCTTTGGTTTAATTTTTATATACTAAGCATGGTTTTGCAGAAGTTATCATATCTTTTTTTTTTAACTGTCATTAGATATTTGGAAATATATGACTGTTCATCTCTTTATCAGTATTTATCTAAAATTGAGAGGAAATTTTGAAGAATGGAAGAAATATGCAGCCTAGAGCCCTTTTTAATATTTCACTACTAAAATTTTCATTTTAAGAAAGACCCTGGCATTGTTTGTACTCCAGTATATGGTATTTCAGTACAGTGAAGGGCAAGGTGTTTTTAAACATTAAAAAAAGACTTTGAACAAAGCAAACAACAGAAATTCTCAATTTTAGATCACTTCCACAGTAGCACACTTGAAGAAGTTCTACCTCTACAAAGGGTCAATATCTACACCGAGGATTTCAATTTAATGTGGATTGTTTGTTTTGTTTAATTCTAAAATTCCTACGAAGAATATATTTCACTTGGAAAAATTAACATAAGACAGGGGACATGAACCTACATTGTTCATTCCTTAAGAACACACATTGGTCATGAAGAACAGAAGGAAGAATCAGATCAAGAGCTTGAAAAGAAGAAAGTAACAGGATGCTGTGTATAACTGCAGAACTGTGCTAAATGAGCTTTCTCAAACTCACAAAATATACATTGGTATTCCTAAAGTTGTATTTCAGATTAATTCCTCAACATCAGCATTGCATTATTGACTTCATGTCCAAAGCATTGCCTCCAAGGGTAAGACTGATGAACTGAAATTTAGTAAATAACAGAATACAAATATTCAGTCATGCAGTAGTGGCAGTTCAAGTGCATTCACTTAATTTTTCAAAAGGAAGTACAGTTCAACATAAAAGACACAAATATATTTCAAACTTTTTTTAATCATGCTGACTTTCTTCTGTTGTTTGCTTAATACTTCAGTGATAAAGCACTGTAGTGCACTATTTCCTGTTTCTCAACTAATAAAATGGAAACAGAAGAAAATAATTTATAGAAAACAAGGACCACATATATTACAAATTATTTAGTCTAGAGGCTTTCCCACATGTGAATGGAAAAAAGGGAGAAAAACTACCATAGAGTTATTTGCAGCACAGTTCTTCAAAACTTAAATGCAACTGAATAGAAAATGCTTCCCTTTCTGAATAGTCACCTGAAATTCTATAGATGCAAGTGTTGAAAATATTCAAAAACTTGCTATGGAACTCCTAATATTATATATATATATAAACACAAACATATGCATGCAATTTCACATCCTATTGGAAAGGCAGTCCAGTAAACATTTTAAACTAAATTGTCTAAGACAATTAAGTTTAATTACAAAATTAAATTGTCTAAACTGTACAATTAACTAAAACTAAATCAACAATTTAGTTATCATCTCTAGTTAAAAGAGTTTACTGTGCTACTCATACAGTAAAAGAGAGTCTTCAACATCTACTCAGTGTTTTGAAAGCAAAAAAGTAAAGTTACATGAAAAAGAACTGCCCTATTTTTCCAGAATCCAAGACATGTAACCAGCATGTTTATTTGCGATCCACCTTAGAAAACAAAAACTATGACTTGACAATACTTTATTTAAGAGCCAGTTTTATTTTGCCACACTATATAACAAGACATTAAGGTATGGCATGTTGCAGAATTAGATTTATAATAGTGTTGCAAAAAATATGTTTTTAAAGATATATTCATAGCAATTTTCCCTGTACCATTACACTGCATGGTAGTCCTCTGTATTGAGTTGGAAATACTAGTGATTATATATTTTTAAGCTTCTTTATCACTACACTGTATACTGAAGCTCTGGAGGAAAGCAAACACTAACACTCTTATTTGCCTTCACAATAATGCATTCTAAATACTGGCAAATGAGACATTCAGCTAGAGACTGAAATCAAACAAAAGTTGCTCTTTTCTTCTACTGTAACATGTCAGTCATGCAACAGTTGCTTTTCACAGTAAAAAGGTCTTGCATTTCAGTTTAAAAGCTCTTCCAATAACAAAATTGGGAACTAACGTGCATCCATAAAGGAGATATCATATGCTTACACAATACTGAACTTTGCAATATTTATTACCTCTGTTCACTGTTAGACCACAAAGCTTTCATCTCCTGCTTTAGGACAGAACAAGACCACACTCAATAACATAGTTCAGAGAGAGAAAGTGCATGGAAGTTTGCACAGTGCCAAATAAAGTCAGAGAATAACCCAAAATCTAACTGAAGTAGTTGCCACTGTAAAGTAAAAAGAGCTGCAGCCCAGTCCCAAATCCAAGTTGAGATACAGATTGTCAGTGACAACAGTAAGAACTTTAAAATCTCATAAGGAGATCCTTGTCTAAATCAGGGCTTGGTGACACAACCCTCCTCTGTTGTGCCAATAAGAGGCAAAATGCCTCTCAGTAAAATAGTGACAGCTTGGCAAAGTATATACCAAGCATCCCTATTAAATTCACAACTAAGATTAAATAAGGTCATAAATCAGATCTAAAACTCCCCTTAACTTAGCATATAACCACACAAGACTAAATTGTTTAGGAAATAAACAAGCTTTAACAAACACGTGGCCATACAAAACACTGCTGTTTAATGTAAGGATTCGGAAACCATTTGTTTGTTGGTTTTGTTGGTTTAGTTGGTGGTTTGTTTTTTTTTTGTTGTTGTGGTTTGGTTTGATTTCTAGTGATAGATAGTGGCTGCATATTTACTGCTAAACAGATAAGAAACTGTCTACAGTTCACATTCAATGACCTCCCCTTGGTGGATGCTGGGAAGAGCCTGTTATTTAGTTAGTTTTGATTGGAAGGTGCTGTTAAGGCGAGACTATGAGGGGAAGATTATTTAACTTTCTTGTCTGAAGTTTCAAAGACATATCCAACTCAGATACTCCAAAATTATGTCGTTTCAATTGTGGCAACTGACATTCAGCTTTCCTTAATGGTATAGAAGTTAAATGAATTTTGAGGTGTTGATTTTAACAAAGCTAAATATATGGACTTTATCAAAAGTTGACAAGCATTTAGATAACTTTAAGTGTCTCAAGCTCAACAGCAGTATAAATGAAAATTTCAACACAGAAGATAATGATAATATCACTGGAAGATGATCGAGACATGATGAGCTCAAATATATTTTTATCACACTTCAAAAGTTTCATTTCATAAAATAACATAACACAGGAAAGCATGCAAAAGACATCTATTACTCATGCCTATAAACTTCTAAATGTGTAAGAAGCCAACATTTTAGTTCATCTAAAAAGACTTTATAAAAATTCTACTTTGATTTGTTATTGCAATATTTTTGGGTTTGATATATTGGTAAATCATACTGTTTTGTTATATCTGGGAAAGATAACAGAAAAAATTATTATTAAAACCACACTTTTTAATATCATCATATCAAGAAGTAAGATAGTGCATTGCTCAATAAACCTTACCCTGTTCAAATTGACCACTGGATTTTTTCCAACATCTTAAAATAGGTAAAATTCGTATTAAAAAAAATACAAAACACTTTAAAGTGTACCCACTGAACAAGAAAAAGTCGAAGATGGTAAATTACTGCAATCCACATGAAGATACTAGAATATGAATACTAGAATATGAACACTGTTAATATAAAATAAGCGGTATGTTGCTGTTTTATCAAAACTCCAAGTGTGACAGTTTCAACTTTTAATGGTTGTATCTTACTTAACATAAGATACCTTTGGCTTTGCAGATTTTATTTTTTTTTTAAACTTTACTGCATGTACATCAGAGTAATACTAATGGCTTGGAGAGTTCTTGCTCCTCTATTATTTCTATTAGCCACAAAAACTAAGAAGAAACTACGAAGTCAACTTCTGTCCCTTAAAAACAAGTTCAATATTCTATTACATTTTGAATTTCAATCATCAGTCTATTATTAGTAGATCAAAGCTGATCTTGGAGTTCAAGTTGAAGTAACTCATACTTCAAATGCTCTGAAGACTTAATTAATTAATATAAATTATTAAATGTTATCTAAAATTCTTGAAACTGAAAAGTACTCATATCTTCTTAATTGGTTTATCTGGCACTTAAATAACTTTCCAATTATGACACTTTGGCACCCAAGTACAACATCCAGCTGCTTGTTATTAATTTGGACAGTAAAGGGAAGCTCAAGTACCAACTAACCATTTGCTTATTTGAGACTGAATGCTCACGCAGCCTAGAAGATATCATTCCTGTCTACATTCAAGGGCATTGACAATGTAGAAAGGGAAAATTTAGAACACCTTTAACCATTAACAATACTTAATCTTCAAGAAAAACCTGAAGTTCTTGATGTCTCGAGGCTACAAAGTGTGAGTAGTTGTAAAGAATGAATCATAGATGGGCTGCTAACTGTATCAGCCAGTATGTGAGATAATTATTATCTTTTTACAGAGGCTATTAAAGAAAACTAGAGTTGATAATTAAATACTGTATTAAAACCCTCTGAAGGATAACCTTGTCGATATTAGTTAATTCAGGAAATAAAAGCATAGAATTTGGAATGAGCCTTTTCATTTGTAAGAAGCAATAACTTCCGATTTTGAAAGCAAAATTTTTTAAAACCTTAGGAAAATATACCTGTATAACAAATTGGTTTTTCCTCACTGAACTAATTTTTGAGGCAAGAACAAAACTAAATTTTAATTGCACAAGATTTTGAAGGAAGTTGGCAAACTTCTAATGTATAAAAGCCACAGAGGTTCTTCAAGACACCTTTATTCAAGTGAGACATCACCAAAACTGGTCTTTTGTTTAACATAAATTGTTTTATTCGGCTTGAAATCATGCCTGAAACCTTCCTCTGTTGAGATATGTAATAAGTATCATATTTCTAAGTAACACTTAGAAACATGAATTTGTACCTAAGATGAGCTTTTATCAAGCCTACTAACAGTTCAATAGGAAAACAATATTTCTATGAAATCATATTGGAAATATTTCTAATTTAGATAGTTCTAAAGACCCTCAGAGGTTACTTGTACTGTGAAAATTTGGCTAAATATTGTTATCACCTGACCATCCATTGTTTCCACACATCCAATATTTCACATTGTGAAATATAAACACAGTAGCTCTTTCAAAACAAGAAAATAGAATAAGTTCATTCTTTCAAGATAACTAACTCAACTGGAGAAAAGTCATCCTCTGCTACATAGATGGAGTATCCAGTTTTAAAAAATCAAATGTAAATCTGTGGTGCAAGTGACACATCCATGCAGATCCTAGTTGGCAGGACAAGAGCATTTACACTTGGGAAGAGTTAAAAACAAATATAAAATAAAAAGACCCTTGTTTTACCTCTAAAGTCCCACCACATACTAATCCATACTATTTCACACACTTATAACCCTCATACTTGTTACCCCAATTTACTTAATCTAGGTACCATTAGATTCCTTACTATGAAATGCAGAAGCCTATCTTTTCACAAATGTAAGTAAGTATAAGCATGTGTACCCTAATGACACAAGTCTTTATACCATATAAAGACTTTACACCATATAAAAACCTTACACTGTATAAAGAGTCAAATTCAAGGTCAATGGCCTAGCATCCAAGGCTTTTGAAATGGTTCAAGCTACTTACCTCTTTAGTAATATTTTTTTCTCCACAAGTGTCAGCCAGCTGATAAAGTGTGGCAGACAAAATAGAGCCTTCTGAAAAAAACCTACACTGAATTCACTCTTCCTAACTATGCATCACAGACTCAAAACCAAAATAAAACAGACTTGAATTGTATAGTTGGATGAAAAGAAGTGCAGGAAAATTTAGTTTCGTTGGCTTGGGGTTTTATTTCCACCCTCGAGTTAAGCAAAAGGCCCACAATAACCAAACAGAGAAGAGCTGTAAGTCTTGTCACCAGTTCAGATAGCAACAAACAAATAGTAAATGGCAAAAGTCACAATATTTTAGTTTTTAGAAACTTAAGATAGTTCACTTTATAACAATGATCGTACATTACTTCAGTAACTCCTGAAGCAGAAGGTATTTAGGCTATTTGATAAATAGCCTCAAGTGGTAATTTTAATCTTGCTTTTATATAGGATTAAATGACTACAGCAAGATCCAAGACAACAGTAACAACTCCCGGGTAAAGAGTAAAAGTATTGTAGTTTGAACATGAGAGTTCAGAGGGAATGGATCAAGTGTAAGTCTCATGGTTTTTCACAGATAAACTTTGACAAGATTTTAAAATTAAGTGACAGAAATCCTATTTATTCTTGTTTCATTTATTTGACTACCACTTCCATGGTACATTGCTGTGATTAAGACAAGGTTGCTCCAACTCACATCTTCATTTGTGTAAGACATTGAAGTAATTTGATCCAAAATATGTGATGATTCAAAAACCTAAGCCAAATATTTTCCCTGCAAGGCCAAAGGTGAAAAGGTAAGACAGAATGATGTACCTAGATAAAAATGCTACCATTCAACTTATGAGGTAACTTTGCAAAAAATGAAAAGTAATGTGTTTATTAATTAGGTCTTTAGTATTAAAATAGATTTGTATCATGGCTTTACTGCACTAGCTAATCACAGTGCTTGCAAACAAAGACCACTAGCATATTGCTATCAAGACAAAATTGTTTTTCACTGGCCAAGTTAAAATGGAGTATAACTTTAACATAACAAAGATTTAACTGATGACAGCACAACAAGTCAGTCAAAGAACGTAGGACTCCTTCTGACCTCCTTCACCACTCCAGAATACCAAATTAGCATAAAATATTAAGTATTTCCAGTGAAACATACAGAAAATTTCTCACAATATAATTTAATCTTAATTTCAGGTACAAATAATGAAAACTGGAATCATTACTCAGAGATTATTTACTGAATATTTTGGTGTTTTTTATCTCAATTACAGAAATGCAAAAATTATGCTACACTGGGCTCACAAGATAAACTTTTGACTTTGGTGAATTTATTTATCTCTGTAGAATTTTTCGTCACTAAAGCATTGATTTTCTCTTGTTGCTTATCCATTGACCATGATTTTTAACAACCATCATAAAGACAAAATAGGTATCGGTAATTGTCAAACTAACAATTGCAGGTATTATATCATGGAAATGACAGAAAACACGTACCATAGCGGTCATACAAGGATGATTTTAAAGTGAAAATGGGGACTCCTAGCAAAAACTGAGCCATACAGTATCATAAAAATAATGAATCAAGGTACTGAGACATCCAAATAAAGCTGGCCAGTACTGTGGGGGAAAATATAAAGAGGTTTTTCAAATATATTAATGACAAAAGGCAGTGCAGAAGTAACACTGGCCCATAACAGGATGATGGTCCCCTCACAAACAGGGACAGAGACAAGGCAGAGCTGTTTAATGCTTCTGTTGGCTCCGTCTTAAACACCTGTATTAGACTAAGGGGGTCCCATTGCCCTGAGCATGTGAGTCCATGGCTGTGAGAATGATAGACTCCCAGTAACCCCTGAACTTGTGCAGGATGTGCTGCTCCAGCTGGATTCCTATAAGAATAGGGATTCATCTGAGAATATTCAGTGAGCTATCTCATATCATCGTGAGGCCTCTTTCAGTAACTTTTGAACAGTCTTGTGGGTCCAGAGAGGTCTGAGTTGACTGGAAGCTGGCAAATGTTGTCCCAGTTTTCAAAAAGGGCAAGAAGGACAACCCTGGAAACTATAGGCCTCTCAGTCTCACTTCAGTGACCATAAAATTATGAAGATTATTCTGGGAGATATTGAGGACAATGATGTTATCAGTCACAGCCAGCATAGCATCATGAGAGGAAAGTCCTGCTTGTTAAATCTAGTTTCCTTTTATGACAAGGTAATCCACCAAGTCCATCAAGGGAGGCCAGTTGATGTAATCTTTTTGAATTTCAGTAAAGCTTTTGATACTCTCTCACAACATCCTTCTGGACAAAATGTCCAGCACATAGCTGGATAAACACATCAGAAGTGAGGAACTGGCTCATGGGTCAAGGACGGAGGGTAATAGCAAATGAGGTAACATCAGATTGACAACCTGTCACTAGTGGGGTTACACAGGCCTCTATTTTAGGCCCAGTGGTCTTCAACATCGTCATAAACAACTTTAATGCAAGTCTTGAAGGTATACAAGTTAGTTTGCTGATGATACTAAATTGGGAGGAGCAGTTGTCTCCCGCAAAGACAGAGAGGCACTGCAGAGAGACTTGGACAAATTAGAGAGCTGGACAACCACCAACCATATGAAGTTTAGCAGAGACAAGTGCTGGATTCTGCACCTGAGACAGGGCAACCCTGGAAGTTCATACAGACTAGGGAAGGAGAGAATGGAGAGCAGTACCAAGGAAAGGGACCTAGGAGTTCTGGTCAACAGCAAGTTGAATATAAGTCATCAGTGAGCCCTGTCACATCTGTGTCCGGCAGGGGACATCAAGCAAAACATCACCAGCTGGTCCTGGGAGGTGATTTTCCTGCTCTACTCTGCACTGGTGCAGCCTCACTTCAAGTCCTGTGTGCAGTTTTGGACACCACAATATAAGAAAGATATTAAGCTGTTAGAGAGCAACCAAAGGAGTACATCAAAGATGGTGAAGGACCTTGAGGGGAAGCCGTATGAGGAGAGGCTGAGGTCACTTGGTTTGTTTAGCCTGGAGAAGGGGAAACTGAGGAGAGACCTCATTGCAGTCTACAACTTCTTTTGTGAGGGGAGGAAGAGGAAGGGCAGGCACTGATCTCTTCTCAGTAGTGACCTGTGACAGGACCCAAGGGAATGGCCTGAAGTTGTGTCAGGGCAGGTTTAGGTTAAAGGTTCTTCACCCAGAGAGTGGCTGGAACTGAACAGGCTCCCTGTGGAAGTGATCACAGCACCAAGCCTGACAGAGGTATTTGGATGATACACTCAGGCACATGGTGTGATTCTCATGGCTGTCCTGTGCAGGGTCAGGAGTTGGACTTCAATGATCCTTGGGGGTCCCTTCCAACTCAGGATATTCTATGATTCATGATCTCCCAAAACAGAGGTTTCTGGCAAGTCTTATCATGCCCAGGCAGCCTTATTGGCAACACAGATTTATTTAAAGTTTCTTCATATGAGTTCCTGAAATGAAAAATTGTTGCCTTTTTTTGTTGTTGTTGTTTGTTTTGGTTCTTTGGGTTTTTTGTCTCTTATAATTTTTAGTTCAAATTCAAAACTTCAATTCCTGCTTTGTAACTCTGCAGCCAGGTAGGGTCTTTAAATACTTCAGTCTTTTGTTTACTGCTAGAATTCAACAAGTTCTTAAGAAACATTAAAGAATCTACACAGAAAATACAGATTGGTTCAGACTGACAGACAGAGGAGTGGCAGTGTATGGGGATGGATAGTTTTGATACATGTTCTTAATTAAAATGTTAGTTTTAATTTTATGATTTTTCCTGCAACATCTTGTTTCAGTTGATTTCAGAATGGAAACTTTGATACAATAGTTGTGTCCTCACTGCTAAGTAAAATTATCTATTGCCTTGAAAGTATGAACCAATAACATACTGGGTTTTGTAATTACTGAAGACTACTTTTATAAGTATATATACAGAGTACTACAGGTCAGTTAATGGGGATCAAAATTAGATATGAAAAATACTCACTAACCTATGCTTTTGTAAATAAATACCCTCTAAAAATGCATTTCTAACTAAAAACACAAATGTGTAAGAAAATACCATTTGAGAATTTTTAAAGATTCATTATCTCTTCCCTTGTATATGTATCATTTAAACCCAGGAAAACTAAGTAAAGCTTTTATTTTTATATTGGGCTTTATCATTGCTAAATACATGAATGCATGTTACTGTTTTTAATTTTGAAAAATTATTTAACTATTTGAAAAAAAAACATTAACATAAGCTCATAAAATGAGCCATTACAACAGTAAAAGTTTACGCATCAAACGAAAGATATGAAAATATCTGATCAAAATAACAAATCTAACTAAATCTAAACTGCATTCCCTCCTGTGCATGCATCCTTGTGTGTCTGAAAGAGAATGCAAGACAGAGCACATGCATATGCATCTAAGAGTGAGACTATGGAGGGCTGCTTACTGGAAAAAGTTGGGTGTGAAAGAAAAGATGTATTATCAATCACTACTGAAAGTGCAAAATCTTAAACAGAGCATGCTATCACTTAAAACTACACAAGTACACATTAATGTCAACCTCAAAACCAAACCAAAAATACCAGCAAATGCATGGTGATCATTTTTCACTGATTTTGTATAAACATTTTTCCATGCTGCTTATATAGAAAACTTTCAATTAATATGGGACCTAAACATATGAGTTTAATGACTCTGCACATGGTCTAAAATCAAACTTAGAAATAAAGGCAAATTAATAGGTACAAGATATTATTCAAGTGAGTTTTCATGTACAATGGATATCTTTCGACTTGCAACTTATATCTTGAAGTCACCAGTGAAATACCATGAAGATCCTCTATACTATACTTCTTCCATAAAGTCAGGCTCTCTATTATCCCACTGTCTCCCTTCATTAGGTCAAGATTTGGAACAGTGGGTGTAGTGGAGAGTATGAGGGGAGAGCCTACTGTTCTTACTCCTATGTATTCACACATGCAAGTCATTAACTCAAAACAAAACCAACACACATTAGTTTATGTACAGGGTTGTAGGTTTGGGTTTTTTGTTTGTTTGTTTTAATGTAATTTTATCTTAATTGGAAAAAAATGACCATTATTGCCTGGTAAACTCTGAAACCATCAACATTAAAGCAGTCATTGCTTCATTAATGTTGCAGTCCATGCTCTGTGCAGGGTAATAATAATTCAGTGCCATAAACCTAAGACTCTAGCTCCTCTTAAAAGCACATAAAAGGTTTTCTGTAGTCAAACAAGAATAGATTATAAATGCAGTTGTGCAAAATCAGTTATCTTAATGAAACCAAAGAAGTTAAATAAAAAGTGAGAAAAATTTAATTGCATGAACCTTACAAAAAAAAGGGAGCTATATCGCAATTCAAAATGCCAAGGTATTTTAAATGGCATTTACCTGATTTAAGTATTTAACTAAAATTAATACCAAATGCATAAAACATTTCAATATTTATTTACATTTTCAGGCCATTATTTGGACAAAAAATACATTAATTTCCTTAAGTGAACAGTTCTTCTGAAAGGGGGATATGTTAGTTAACTGATTTTTCAATCTTAAGTCTTAGTGCTCCCTTGCTAGCATTCAAATATTAAAAATGTGTGCAACTGATGCAAGTACAATAGCAAATCAAAGTTCTCAGTGCCTGAAATGCTACTCATTTTAACTCCATCTTAAAAGTGCCTTACAAATTATTCTCTAGTCTTGGGATCTGATGAATAGTTTACAGCTAAAAATAGGCCATTGTTAAAAGGCAGGGTTGCCAGTTCTTTCATGGTCCCAGAAAACGTAGAGGAAGTTGGCAGGATCAGCTCAGCTCCACTGCGCTCCTGAAAAATATAAAATACCAGTGTCCACTGGATCATTGGGTCCTTAGCACTCTAGTACTGTTTATGAAAAAGATTTTGCTGATGACCATAATGGTGCTTTGAAATACGGATTAAGACAGATTTGTCAGCATGTGTGATCTTTTGGTTTTAATGTTGCATTCCCTAAATAGATATTAATTATAGGTAAAAAGTGCTTTGCATGATGACAAATGTATTAGGACTTCACCTCTGGGTACTATTACTTGGATAGAAATATTAAAAAAAACTGAAATGAATTTAAATAAAAAATTATTTGCAGACTGTATATACCAGTTTTATTCCATTTTTATCTAATGAAATTATGTTTTAAGTGTTAGTCTCACAAAAATACAAATATAACATCTAATTGAAACTAAGGTTGAGAGCCTCCCACAGGCTCATAAAACCTCTCCCTCACAATGTAACCACTAGTGTATGTCCTTTGATGGCAGCAAATACAAGATTAATAAAAAAGCAAAGTAATGGCATCACACTATTAATATCTAGATATGTTAACTAAACTGGGACTTCAAAACATCCATGGAAAACTGTCAGTGGAATTTGTAGGAGATACCACTAGAAGTCCTCCTGGACAAGCATTCTTTCAACTGAAACTGTATCAGCATTCTACAAGTCAGAGATTTTGCCAAAACATTTTGGTTTGGAAAAACAGCTCTACAGTAAAAATATAAAATCAAATAAGAATAAAAAGGTATAATTCTAAAGAGTAAAGTCAGAATACCTTTCATTCTGTACCTGCTCAGCTACTTTCATCAAAGCAACAAAAGTGTTTCTGTACCCAGACCCAAGGACAAAGACTCAGTAAATTTGTTACTTAACAGCAGTTTCCTAAGGAAATCCATCAGTATTTCATTTACTGAAAACTCGCCAAATTCTGTTTTGTCCTAAGAATTTACCCAGGCTTGGGCAGATTTTAAAATAGTATTTTGCTACATAATATAGTAGTTGCTATATAACACAGCCCCTTGTAAAAGCAAAAAAAAATAAAGGAAAAAATTCAAGGAAATTTGCATACATACCTCACAGCTCAATAAAACACATATATAATGTACATCATACAAATTTAAAACCTGGATCACAGTGTTGTCCCTCATCAACAGTGCAAGAGAACAGTACAATAGAAATGTACTAATCCAACCTTTCTCATCTCAGTTCACCAACACAGATACTACAATGCCGTGAATTTCTCAACATGCAAAGTGAGTTCCAGAACTTGGATACTCTTTCTGCATTTTCTTTTACAATACCCATCATGGTAATGCCAACAAGTAAACTAGATGCTGCAAAACTAATTCACAATGCACTCTGAAATTTTTTTACTAACTAAGAATGGATGCTTTAGTAGAATAAAAGGTTACACTGCATATAAGAGAGCTTCTAAAATTTGTTAAAGTGTTTCAACTTTGAAAGAAAAAAAGAGCAAAACTCCCAGGTCCTCAGTAGAACAGAATAAAGAAATAACCATGAACCTAAAGATTTGGTAATGAAATCATGTTACATTTTAATTCTATTTGGTATGTAAAGCAATTGAGTTTGATTTTTCTACTTCTACAGCTGTCAAAGTGGGTGAAATCTTCACCTGCACTGCCGTGATAGCTAACATGTCAAAAGAGCTACAGTTCTACCCTATAAGAGTCATGACACTCAAGTTTAATGACTTGAGTGCTGTTAAAGTAACTACAAATAACTCTAAGAATGCTCTTCTGCAACGATAACTTCTCAGAAAAAAAGAATAAATGCAACTAACATTCCAACTGAGCAAAGAGTGAGTTTAAAATCAAAGATAAAGAAGCTCTCAAACATGGAAACTAATTATTAGATTTCCAAACTTACTCAGCCCATCAGACATTGATAGAAAAATGGCTAAAAAGTGCATGAATTATCCTCCCAAATTATTTCAAGCTACTGTTAAAGGGCTCCAGATCATTCCTTATTCTGTGACCTGTGTATGATGGTCCTGACCAACTGACTCTAGGTAGCTCTTCTGGAGTAGGGTGATATCGGACAAGATGACCTTCAGAGCTCCCACCCAACCTCAATTACTCTGTGAAGTAAAAGCTTAACACCTATATATTTTCAATTTTGTATCTGCATTTTAATTTAGCTTGGGGAAGAGGTAAAAAAAATATGATACAATATTCACTTAGGAGTAAATAAAATTTAAACCGACTAAAATAGGAAGAGAGTGAGCAATAAATAGGTGAAGTAAATCTGAAAAATGTTATATAAACAAAAACTAAAATGCACTATTAACCCTAACTAAAAAATGGTATCTTTAATTTAATGTGTATTACAGTGAAAGAACAACTTCCAAATATTAGTTCAGCCAGAATATTGTCTTTTCCTTATCTGCGTAAATTTAGGATTTTTAAAAAATGAAAAATGAAGTGACATTGATATCCTTCACAGATATTTTTATCTGGTACAAGAGAAGGAAAAAGGTATTTCAATATGGTGAGGGAATAAAGAACTTTACTTTAAAAAGAAAGGCTGAACAATTAATTTTGATAGCAATCCAAAACTAACTAATTCTCCCATGATTTTGCCAAATAAATAGAGGTATTTATCATGATACAGCACAGCTTCATCCTGTAGTGGCCAAAACAATTTTTTAATTCTAAATATTACAGAAAATTTTTTCACATTCCTTCCTCTGCTGTTCAAACTTGTGCTTTTATACAGAAATTTTCGTTTACTTGGAACTCACACGTTATGATATATATCCCATTATTTTAAGATAGATGACTGCATTTCTACTTTTATACACAAATTAGCCAGTTTTCCACCAAATGTATGGTCACTCATCTACCAAAGGTGTTAAGAAAGGCCAGAAAGTCAAAGATTTCTCTAGAAGTCATGACATAATGAAACACTGATATTCTACTACAGATTATTTTTAGAAGAATTTTTATCTCCCATGTATGACTTTTTTAGAAAGCAGAACAATGAAAACCTTGATAAAATCTTTATATGGCACCATTACTTGCAATATATTTTATAAATTTTGTATCTGAGACCCAAAGATGCTATGACTGTAAATGGTCAGTCACACAAGAGAAACTGTATTGAATACTATAAGAAAGAACAGAAAGATTTTAGTACTACAAAAAGATTACACAGGAACAGCAGAGCATACTTACTATTCATGACAAATCACAAGGCTGACGTGTTTTCAATTAATCCATTGCTGATCTTCTTTATATGATAAAGTACTTACATACATTAAACATATGATATGTCCATGTCTGGGATTTGGTAGATATGATATTAGGCAAGATTGTTTGCAAGTCTGACAAATGGGAAAGAATGGGGTAAAGAATGCAGCCAACTACAACTACACCTCTGAAATTGTCCAAGGCGCTTTTTTTCTAAATATATTTCCATTTCAGGTGCTTCACAATGAAATAACTCCTGATAACTAATTTAATACCTGTAACACTTACCCAGGGCTTTCAAACAATTCTCTTGCTGGTCCTACTTCCAGAAAATTGTTTGTACCACACAAGACACACATAAGTACAATAACCACAGTTACATTAAGGATATAGCACACTTCACTGTCCCATATGGCAAAACAGACAGACTTTCTACAAAACTGGTGCAATACTGTTTCTTTCATGGGGCACACAACACTACAGATATAAAAGATGTATGGGATAAAGGGAGCTTCAGGAGGTTGTCCATAGAGGACACTTTATCAGATAAAGTTTCTCAAGACCCTGGTTCTTTTCTGTGATTTTAAAATGTATGTAACTTTCATGTACTTTCAAAACTAAAGTCATGATGATGAAGCATTTGTCAAGCCTGCCTCTGCCAAAGAGTTAAACTAAATGCGCTATCGTGAAGCCCCCTAGAACCGAAACACAACTGGTTGAGATCTCAAAGTATGACAAACAGCAATGAGAAAAGGCTGTTTGCAAAAATAATACTGAATCCAAAAGTGTATCTTTGGCTGTAGGACTAGAAATAAACAATACTCCACCTGTTTTCCTGGAAAATTGCTCTGCTGACTTAGTTCACTAAAACCAGAATGGCAGCCCAAGACGCACCAATCCCTTACTTTAAACTGCTAGTGACTGAGCATTTGCAGCTATGATCTAATAGGTTAGCCTATTGGGTTAGCCTTGTTTCTCTGCATTAATGGCAATGCAAGAAGGGAGGCCAAGGTACATAAGATGAAGAAGACATCATATGCATTTTATTACTACATATTAAGGTAATTAAATTCACATGGTTTGAAATATAAAAAGACAAATACATATAAACTGAATAAAAGTGAGAAAAGTTACTACTGATAACTTTGAGTAGATTTTTCAATACTTTTAAATACCATTTGATTATGCTTAGAATTATTAACTAGTGTATAGAAGGTTCTTCTGATAACTAATATTAAAACAGGAACATAAAAGAACTTGTAAAAAATCAAAGTAGAATTCTGTCTTTTAGCCACCTGCAAATGAGCTGTTTTCCCATAGGAGTTCATTCTAAAAAGTTTAATCTAAGAGAAAGCAGATAACAAAATTATTTACTATCACTGATATTTCTAACCCGTAAATCAAACATGTTGCTAACAGTTAAAATCTAGCACACAGGCTATGCAAAATATAAATCTAGCTGTGTAACTAGCTACACTTGCCTTTAACACATACATTTCCAGTTGCTAGGATATTATGTAGGATATTAAGTTACATGTAAACATCCTCACACAGTTGGTATACAGAGTTTGTCATAACATTCAGAGAGAGTAAAAGTTTTATACATACCACTATGTTCAGAAAATATTTCTGTGTAAGAGTTTGATTTATTCAATATCTACTTTTAGAATCTTCAAAAGTGAAAGAAAACAAACAAATAAAATAGCAAACCCAGTACAAGTTTAAAAGAAAACATTAGATAAGAGAGCGTCCTATTTAGGCAGACAGAGACTCTCCTTTTACTTCCCCTGTGTTGCTGACTGCCCTTTGTATGACTCTTGCTGGAAGATGTAACACAGATACGAATCTCTCACCACAATTAAATCAAAAATTGATCACTTGACTTCCTACTGAAGACCAACACAGGTTATTTTAAATTCCCCTCATCCATTTCTGAAAACACCTACAGTTTTCCACAGTAATATCTATGTTTCCTTACCTAGGTAAGATACCTTCAGATTCCTCATAGGCAAGACCCAAACCCTATGACCTTATTTACTCATTTTTTAGTTAATTTTCAGGGGTTTAGAATGGCAAGATTAAGTCTTATTTCATTACCTCTTCGACTAAATAGATGCTCTAATTACTCGAATAAAAACCTGTATTATATGTTTCTCTATAACCTCTGTGAGAAACAGCAAGAATGCTCTGCAAGTTCCTTTGAGGCAAAAGTTGTAAGACCCTCAGTATTCAGCATCAATCCATTTATCTTATTTAAACTCTTCAAATCGAAGTAGTGTATCTAGAGAAACCTGAAACACTCAGTGATGCACTTGAGCTCCTAAACTAACCATTTATCCAGACGTATATCTCAGCTTCACTAAAGGGCTGGACTAGATGCTCACCATAATTAGTCTGTTTTCTACCTTCCATGAAACAAATTCTCTCAAAGAAAAGCTTAATGGAACTACAACAAACTTAATCAGGCTTCCCAATGCATATAATTAAACTAAATTAAACTAAAACTCCAGAATATTTTCTGAGTTGCACATTTTACATACAGCTGTATCACTCCCATACTATTATTTTCTACCACCAGCAAGCATACTCTATTACCATACTATAAGGCTCTAGTAGCAAGATTGTACATGTCAATCTGCTTAATTTCCAGTCATTAAAAGTTGAGAACACTTTCTAGTAATTGATGGACACCACTTGACCCTTCTGATACAAGTGTCTAACCAATATACTACAATACTAAAGCTGAATTATTATCGTGTTCTAAGCCATTAATCAGCATTTACATGACCTCTCAATTGATAGTTGCATGTATTCTTACCAATATATGAAAGCAGCAACATAAGAGATATGCTACATTAGGTTATATTTGGTCACAAGCTGAATTTCTATATTTTACTTTTAGCTGCCTTTATACTACAGTGGAGTACAAACCTGAAATATAAAACTCTAAAAACGTGTCAGACTTCTTCATGAACCCTTGTTCAGTGTGATCTCCTGAAATGGCTAAAATCCAATAATTAAGTTGACTAAAAACGCACTTGAACTTCATAAGAAGTGTCTACCACAGGGTGACAACAAGCCATGTATATTGTATTTAGAAGAAACCATCTGAATTACTTAAGGGGTAAGCAACTTACCTGTATGATGTAACGACAGAGTATGAGGAGTGGTTAAAATGTTAACAAAATGCTGGTTTTCAAGTGAGAGGGAGGAAGAGAAATAACAGCTTACCTGAAAAGTGAAAAATATACAAATGCAGAATCAAAGGAAATAACCCTTGTTCAAGTCTAATTAAAAAAAAAAAAGGCAAAAAATTCCAACCCAAAAAAACATAGCTTTTATAACTGATTTCTTAATGAACATCATCCAGTAATTTCAGCTACAAACTAAATTAAATTGGACTAGGAACCTCAAATTCCATCAAGCAGATGAAGTTGCTTTTAAAGCATAAACACCTGTAATTTAGAAAAATATGGTTTAGTATAGCTGTAGCCATTGAAGAAAAGCAACTGTTGTTGATATTAATATGTAACACTTGTGCTGATTATCACTTAAATTTCTTTATATTTGAGACAAATATCTGTTCTAATTACATTAACATCACTACACTTCATTCACAAATTTAAAAAAAAAAATTAGCTTTTGATAAATTTTCATTCACATCATTTCATGAAAAAGAATATTCAAAGGCATTAAATATATAATTTTTTCATTTTATTACAGAAAAAATCCAATATCTACATCAGAGATATTTATCTTTCTTTAACTGATTGCTTTTCAAAAGCACTGTGAGCTAATTTAAAAAAATGTGTCTTTATTGCAGTAATTCTTAAAATAAAAGTCAAGACAAATTCCAACACATGTTCATGAACCATATAATACTTCCTTTATTCTGTACTTTTATATAATACTTTGGAAATACACTGTATTATCACCTAACTTAAAAATAAGAAGACCGTCTAACACATTTAATCAGCGGCAGTACTATACAAATTACCATAGCTTTACACCTTCACTTACTCGTTTCCAAGGGACTGTTGCTTAAACCACTAAGGAACAGTCACACAAATTATTTTAAAAAATCATTAAAAAGTTATAAAAAATAAAAATGTAAAGAAATTGAACACAGAAATGAAAAAGTAAAAATAAGAATTTGCATCATTTACTGCAATGAGGATTTCTAGCAGGGAAGTGAAAAGGTGACAGCTTCTAAGGAAAAGGTATTTCATTAAATCTTAACACTTTTGGTTCAAATACACAAGAGCTACAGTCATAACAAAGTACCAAAAGGTGACATAATTTTCTTACAGTTGACTTAAGCACATTTGATAAGTAGGAGAATATCCAGTACCAGTTTTAACATTATAAAGGAAAAAGCTACTACTGTTTTTCCTTGTATGTATATTAGTCATGTATTAAAAAACAAACAAACAAACAAACAAAAAAAAAAACAAAAAAACCCACAATATTTCTCTTACCTAACTTCTATTTTTCAGTGAAATTAACAATTTTTAAGAAAATGTCAATATTCTGTCTGAAGCACTGGTTCTCCACCAATAAATGCTTTTTATATCCTACCTCCTGAAAATGTGGTCAGACTTATGACATAGTATCGAAAACAAAACAAAACAAAACCAATCCCCCTCCAAAAAAACCCAAACCCAAACATTTCCACAGGACAACGCTTCGATTTCCTTTGATTTGAGGTACTTAAATCAATGAAGATGGTGAGCCAGGAACCACTATTTTGCAGGGATATGGATCACAGCATGAAAAGTTTTTAAAATAATCTTAAAATCAGAAATATATATTCTTAGTTTATGTAGGAAAACTAACAAAGCAGGTTTCTTTAGCTTTGTATGCTATTTTCTGACCCACTACTGCTTGGGAATAAGTTTACCAGCAAAGCACTAAGTAATCATTACATATCTTTCAGGTATGGTAATAGAATATTTTGCCTGATTTGCTGCAAATTTGAAATGCATGCACAGAACAAGGAAGTAAAATTGTAAAAAAAGTTTCCCTTTAAAAGCAGATTTATTCTTCCTACAGGAGGGAAAGTAACAGTGAAAACACATTCAAGGATGTGTAGGAGAATGAGGGGAAAGAGAAAGGGGAGAACCTGTTCATTGAGTTTCTGATTTGACATCTTAGGATCTATTTTATATAAAATTTTAGCACTAATCATCTAACCACGTTAATGAGAGCTCTGGTTTGAACATATTTTGTGTTATATAATACTAAATACAAAGTACTTTAAAAATGATTTTGTAAATAACTCAAACATCACACTCAAAATTAATAGATACTTTTGATGTGAATCCCTCTGTGCCTAATCTTTCTATCTCTGAAATGAGAATATTAATGGTTCAACCCTAGAGAGTGATTCAAATCATGTATGTAGCTGAAATACTCCATGAGGACCACAAGGAAATTAGCAATCCTATTTTCTAGAGCAACAATAACATGAAGTAACATGAAGTAAATAATTCATGCAGCTGCTTGCTTGTCAGTCACAAAACAACATATTTTAACTAGGTGGTCATCAGATGACCAAAGATCATTCTTTATAGGAAAGTCTTGGGATCCTGTGTTTATAACAGAACCTGATAATCCATTCAATGGATTTTTCATGGTGATTGTATGTAGACGGTAGTGTCAACATTTCCTAATTTCAAAGTTTTGGTTATGCAGCTATCCTAGACATTTATAATACATTCTCTTTTAATCTTTCTTTGAGACAGAAACACGTGTAACAATGGTAGAATTCTATGAAAGGGGATCTATCTAACAAACATAAATGTGGTAAGACAGGATTTAAGCTATGCAATAAAGCACTCTCTGTTGAGAAACTGTGTTTCTTCACAGAAGTGAAAATTTATTTCTACTCTATTTCTAGAAAATAACTTTTTAGAAGTTCCATTTGCATTTTTAAACATGAAAATAAACTGTCACTTTCATAGTAAATTCTAAGCTCATTCCTTTGCTTTTTAATGCATACAGACCATGGTAAACATTCTGATAATAGTCTCAAAAACTAAAATTTTTTTATTAAAATATGTATATTTCAGTGAATCTTGTGTGTTGTATTAGCTCCTCATAGGACAAAAAAAGAATTACTGACATTAGGTTTGCATGATATGTCGCAGATTACATATATGATGACTTAAATAATTAAAAGGAGCACAATATATGTTTTACTTGAGATGTTCCTCTTTTTTTGATGTTAATTTATCACAGCATTTAGATTTTGCTAACATATTCTGATTTTCACAGAGATGCTTTCACATACAACCCATTCAATCCTCCTGCTTGATCCTGCAGGAGAGACATCATGCTAAATTTAGGTTATTACAATCATTTCTATGGTAACAGATGGATGTGAAACACAGGATTATGACTTCACTGCACGACTCTGCAGAAAGAAGTCGGATGGTAGAGGAAGAAAGATCATATTCAAAATATCTGCAGCTGTAGCAGGGAAGCACACACAATCACGGAGAAATAGAACTATCCTTTTTTTAAGAAAGATATGATTTTTTTTTCAAAATTTGTATAGGTAAATCTTCCCCTAACAAATACCTTCACCACTGACATTCTCCATATGATTTTTTTTTTCTTTAAACCAGTATCTCTAGTTTGGCATAAATAAGAGAAAAGAATGCTTAAAAATATAGGTTACATATAAAATTATAAATAGATATGAATCTATTTAGAGCCTCTAGAGGTTAAAATAAAGAAAAACTAAAAATATGAAATTCTAATGAAATGCATTCCATATAAAAAGAGCAGCTAAAAAGGAGAGCATATTTCACCTAATATAAACTGGGAGAAAAGGGATTTTTTCATTATTCTTTCTTTTTCAGATTATATTCTGCAATTTAAAGAATAGTTTCATGCTACACATGCACATCAAATTATATTCAACTAAGAACTAGAAAAATCACCAAATTATTACAGCATGCTATTGCTGTCCAAACAAGTCTAGCTTAGAGAAACCAAAATATGGGAATTTATTATATTATTATAAGCAATATTAACTACTGAAAGTAATCCTCAAGCATAGAGACTGAAAACAGACACCCATAGCATCGGCCTAAAAAATACTATAGGCCTATACAAAATTCTTTACGAGATGGTGTCTGAAATACCTTGTATATTTAATCATTCTCCTTAATGATTCAGCAATTAAAGGCTATTGTAAAAGGCAGAACTATATTTAACATTTCTGAGTTAGCTGGACACAGATTACCTACTAACAGAACACACATGAATAACCCTGTGACTAATAATGGTTTCTAACTTAAATAATGAATATTACTATGATAACATATTTAAGGCAGGCATTTGGCTATAAAGGTTATGCTATTTTAAAACAGCAAATGTAATGGACTTTAAAGGGATTTTTGTTTCTATCATGTAGGAACAAGGTATTTATAATCAAAACCAAAGATCTTAATTTTGCTTCTCTGATTTATGTTTGCTTGAATTTCCAGATAAAGTTTAATTTTTGAAAATAAACAAACAAACAAAAAATCCCAAAAGTATCTACTTATGAAGAATTCCTGAAACACGAGACATGCAAGGTAAAGCAACTTAGTCATTATTCTTTACTAAACATAAGGATATATATTATTTAATTGATATTAAAGATAATACCTCTAGATGCTGAAGCTGAGTATGGCTCAAGAAATCTTTCTTGCATTTGAGATACTTATGCAATACAGTAAAACTCAACAGTGACGTCTTTGCTTCATTGAAGCCCTTTTCATGGCTTTTTCTCTGAACTGGCAAACTGCTGCCAATTTTCACAAAACAAGGGAGATCTTAAAAAAAAAAAATTTCAATAAATCTTTGAAACCCAAACCCTTCTGTGTGGTTGAAATGAGTAAACAGGTCAGAAGGGACCAGAAAGGGCATACCACAGTCTCATAAACCTCTTTCACCTAAGGAAAGTAGGCTTAACAAACAACCAAACCCAAGAAACCTCAGTAAGAATGGAAGGGGAATGTCTGACACAATTCCCTGAATAAGAAATTGAGGTCTTGGCTATCCCAGTATTCTCAAAGGATTCTATGAAGGACTGCAACACTAATAAAATTAGGACAGGAATGACCAAATAAAATTGATATGGAAAACTTTTTTTCTTTTTAATTCAGACCACTAGACCATTTAAAACTTTGTTCTTTTTTTAATTTGCAATTAACCTAAATACATTTCAAATACTCCTTACCCCTATGGGAGGAAAAGTTCTCTTTGTAAAAGATGTTACAGCATACACCATTCATTTAAGAACTAGAAAGAACCCAAAAGACAGTTTTTTCCTTTTGAGAACTTTTTGAAACCTTACATTAAAAAAAAAAATCAAAAGTTATTAAAAAGAAACATGTCACATGTTTTTTGGGAGTAGGGCATGAGGTGAGGAGGGAAGAGATTGCAGTTTTCTTATGAAAGTGCACACCACATTCCCCTCCAACACCCTGCTTTGCTTATTCTCAAAGCAGGACTTCCTTCATAAATTCCAATTATCCTTAACAAATGTTTTGAAGCAAACAGCTGAAGTGAGGATACACATTGCAGGTAGTAAACTAACGGTCTGACAAAATTAGTCTTATTTTCCTGGCCATAAAACTAGGTCAACCATCATTGTCATGTAACTCAGATCCAAAACATTTGGCTAAGTGTTAGCACCTTTAGTATCTGCAATTGTACTTCTTCATTGAAAATGCATTTAAAATCTAAGAAAGTATCTGTTTTTTTAAAGGGACTCCAAGTACAGTTAATCAACAATGGAATGCAATGACCATAATACACTACAACTATAACCAAACTGTGTCAATATTTCCAAGTCAAATCCATTCAAACTTGTAACAAATACTTGCTGAGAAGTTCAAAAACTCTTCTGAATAAGCAGCTTAGAAAAGATGCCACCAGCAAGTCAGCAATTTAGTGTTTTACTGTAATGAATAAAGGAATCCAGGAGCTTTTACAAAGGTGAACTGGTCCTCCACTAGCTTCTCTTCTAGGGGGGCAAACGACCAGGCCTTATGGGACAGTAAATGATTTTGTCTTATCTCACCCAGAGGCTTGCTATTTTTATATGGATTTGGCAATACATAGGCTCCACCCACAATGTGGCCATCTGTAAAGGACATTTGAGATATTAGAAAGCATTGAATAGCCTGCAAAGAAAAAGTTAAGAAGCTGTTTCTAGAAAAACACTACTACTGAAACCAAAAGAATATTACTTTTTCAATAGAAACAAATTGATGGACAATGAAACTAAAGGAATATTTAATGTATTGTGATTTTCCAGAATTATTTAGAGTGCTTAAATAAGAAAGAAGCTGTCCTTATAAATACATGATCTGAAAGGCAGGTCAGGGACACTGCATCGGCACAGGGCCAGGCAACAGAAGGTGCTAAACAAAGCAGACTAGTGGATCTGATGACCAGAGTAAGAGACCTCTGCAACTCAGTATACCAGAATTATCTTAACTGGATGGCTAAGTTTGCATGAGTACTCATGGTTAAAAAACATATCTACCTAAGCAAAGAACAAACTTCTGTGCAGACAGAAGTACAGAAAATACTTAAATTAAAACCAAATAACAGTTGAAACCTATTAAAGTCACTACTTCTGTGTTTCTCTTTTGGTTGCATCACAGCAGACAAAATGCTAGAAAGGACTTTTGGACTTACAAATACTGATTGCTACTACTGAAATTCTAGAAAGAGCTAAGAGAAATGTTTTAATATATACCAAAAGGAAATGTTTAGTAAGGGTATATTTTTCCCCAAGGTAGGTTTATTCCAGTTATTTCCTCATTCCTTATATATATATATCAAAAGTTACTTGCTATACTGATGGTTTAACATTTAGAGAAATATATATTTTTTGAAAAATGTTAGAGAAATTTTGAGTGTTTAATTTTGTAAACTACACAACTGTAATGAAAAAATGTCTTGAGTCATTATTCAGAACAGTGCACCGTCTTCTAACTGTCAAGCTAGGAAAAACAGAGATGTTTCAATACATTACATAGAAAGTGAAGAAAAGGACCAAGGCAGCCCAAAGGATAAAAAAATTCTTTGATCTTTCTGGAAAAATCAACTTAGGTTTCCAAAAAAAATTATTTCACATAATTAAAGTATAACTCCATTGTATCCCTGTAAGTAATAAACTTGGCAAACTAATTTTATTTCCTACTGTTAGATGTTCACAGTTGATTCTGCTGTAAGTTATATCAAACTGAAAGTGGAAATAAGGTATTATCAGAGATATCTTTCTTAACCTTATTACCTTTTTTAACCTTCAGTTTACTTTTAATAATGGAATATCAGCTAACACAGGAAAAGATCTGTGAGGTTTTAAGTTTAATTTTAAAAAAAAAACAACAACAAAAACAACAACAAAAAAAAAAAAAAAAAAAAAAAAACAAAACAAAAAACCCAACAACAACAACAACAAAAACACAAACAGACAATAAAAAAAAGAAACACAAGCTATTAAACAGCTAAAATCCACTATTTAAAATATTAGGCTTTATATTACTGAAGATTTTTTTTTTTTCACAATAACCACATTTAAACTCCTTAATAAAGTATGCTGGTCAAAAGAGCCTCTTTTATTTTAGGAGCACAGTAAAATAAGAATTGCATTATACAAATCATGGGGGTGGAGGAAGACCAAGAAACCCAAAACTGAAAGCTTTCCATTTTTGTGGTTCCAAAAGACTGCTATTGAATAAATGAACATATCCAGTTAACCAAAAATAGAGATAACTTAAAACCACAGGTATTCACAGAAAACACATTTAAGCCACATATTAAATGTAATTTCCCTAGGAAATTGTAAATTATAGTTAGTGGTACATTTAAATTTTAAAAGAAAACCAAATACACACAAATAAGTCTCTCTCTGGGATCTCAGGAAGCCACAACTACCACAACCCTATTACATTTGTTATTAAATATAGCCACCCTATTATAAGAGATTTGTTTCACACACAAGCCAGATTTGTTTTGTCACACCACAACAAAAAATGGGAGAGAAACTCAATGCGGCACTTTTCTTCACAAGAAAAAACAAATAAAACAAAACCCCGGACACTTCCAGAGAATGAGAAGCTTAAATTTTATTTTCAATTTAATTTGGAGATTCAGAATAAAAGCTGATGAATTTGGAAGCGGTAGGGTTCTTTGGTTTCTGAAAAAAAAAAAAGCTACAAAACTCAAGTGACGATTCTCCAAATTCCTAGAATCACGAAGTTTTCTCCCAATTACTTGATCATTTGACAAAAATTAACAATAATAATGATGGTTTTCACTTACAACTAAGACTGCCTAACACTTAATATGATTTATAAATAATAGTGCCTCTGACTTCACTTAGTTTTCAATTTGCCAAAGCCTTCAGTTGTTTTGTTTTTTACTACTTCCAAGTTTCAGCAAGTGAATCAGTGACTTCCAGTAGAACTATAAAATATGTTTTCCTCATGTCTTAAATACTTAAGAAAATTTCTACATACCAGTGTGAGACCTCTGCTTTTCACTAGCCTTCCCCTACCACTCCTGCCTCCAAAATCAAAAGTAGTTAAATTAGAATTCTCTGAACAACTGAAATAAGTCAAGCACAAGAATCAAAAGAAAAATTTACATGAAGAAGCCAATACATTCTGTTCCTACACAACTGCTAGATGCTATCCTGACTGATGCTTTCTTCTATCCACTGAGTACAGGTACCTTACATTATGTTTTTAAACATTCATCGTAGCTTCTCTTTCTGTTCTTTTTCTTGGAAACTGTGCCCTGTTGTGATAGCTACCAAAACCAAAGAAAAATCCCAAGTTGTACACAACTGAAGTTTAAAGTGGGAGAACTAGACAACATAATCTTAGTGAAGAACACTGGCAAGCAAACATGACCAACTTTGGTGGCCTAGGGGACCAAGCCACCAAGGACTATTTCCTCAGTCAGAAATAAATACTAACTTTGAAAAAACTAAATGCCTGAGAACACTCTGATACAATGTTAACCAATTCAGTCCAGCTTAACTTTTCACAGATTGTCACTTTGTGCACTATTTATAAACAAAAACAAAAGGCAGTTTAATTGGCAAGCGGCAAGTCAAGCAAACACAATGTTAACCATTCATGAAAGAACAATATATGGAACTACAAAAAAAAATGTAGACATCCTAAAAAAAAATTCTATGCAAGTTCAAACTGGATATCCAGCGATTATATAAAATTCAGCTACAGTTCCCCATCATTTCCTCCCCCGCTCCCATAAAAACTAGGAACAACAGCACACCTAATACCTGAAGGATGTTGAAGTAATTATCTATTTCTAGTTTTGAGTACCTACTGTGAAAATAAGAATCAAAAGAAAATCACAATCAATTGTTAATATCCTATTCTGTTCATACTTTCTTAAATTACAAGTAACTAAATGTAATGCAGCACAGTGCTAACAGAACAAGGTATTAACTACCCATTCAGTAAGTATGTATGGTCATTGATGACTTATAAGTCAGTAAGCAAATACTACCAGAAACATCACAAGCAATAGTTTTTTCTGCACTTCTTCCACTTCTTCTTTACTGTCAATGGTGTCTTTCCTCCATATCAGAAACCAAAAGTTAAAAAGAAGCTGACTTCTCACATATGCACAATAACAACCATATCTCATTTCCTTTACTACATCATTCTCACCCCCCTGGACTGTTTCAATGAAAAAACACCTCACAAAACAGTCACAAGGTAAGACAAAGGCAACGACAATTAACATAAAACAAGCACTCTAAAACACAAAACTGAATACTACCTCCATTCAATGTTACAGAAAAGGTCTTTGAAAAATAAAACTTAATAAATAAATTATCAGATGAGAATTCAGGCTAGGCACAGCAACAGTTTTAGTTTGTGAGGCTACACATAATTAAAAATAAACCTCATTAACATTATAAAGTCTGTGTTTTGTTTCTTTTATTGCTAACTTCTAAGTCTAGTTTGAGACATAGACACCTAAAACAGAACTTGCCATGAAAGTAACAGTATCATATGTTTCATATTTCTTCTGCTTGGAGCAAAGATTTCATTTTTCTTGTCATAAAAAGTGACAATGGAACACAAGTATTTTTTAAATTACTGTCCCTGTTTCAAGCAAAAAGAAATTAAACACTTAAAACTTATTAATGAGATAATTTGTATGCTTTCAATGAGAAGAAAAGGAAGTTCTGCACATAACAAACAATATACTTAGTGCACTTTGAGTTATTTTAGACCAACTCTTAAAAAATTAAAAAACATATTAATAATTTCTAATTACATAACTGTAGCATATAGGGCTCTTGTGATTTGTAGTTATTTGAGGATTTATTAGTTCTATATTTATTTTTATTTTATTTATTTATATGTTGGACTTTAAAGGAGAGTTACTGAACATTTTACTGATGTCTAACTTGTCTTTAAGTTGTTGTGTATTTTAGGATATGGTTACCAGAAAGGTAACAGCAATTGCTTTCCTCTACCCCATTTAATCAGTGTTGAAATACAAAGACGCTGCATCCATGTGCTTTGACAGGAAAGTCAGTAATATATTCTCTCCTTCAGTCTGCTAGTAACACTGGTTTTAAACACTACTAACTGCCTGACACTCAAGAAGAGTCAGAAAGGTATGAAGCAAATGGTTCTTCTTCTTAATCAGAACTGACCTTGTACAGAAACAATCTATTTCAATATTAAACCTCTCTGTTAGAAGATATATCTTCAGCCATAATTTGACCACCACTAAATTTTAACCAGAACACACATTATGTTGTGCTTGTTCTAATTTCCAAATGCTCTTGATTGAAATGTTTGTATTGAAAACAAGAATGTAAGATGCAACATACTGGATAAAATATACTATTCTGAAATAAAAGAAAAAAAAAAAAAAGAAAAGAAAAGGAACAAATTCATTAACTCACTTTGGTAAGTTTATATTAATCCAAAGCTATAATGAGAATCAGCAGGTTTACAGACACTACAGTACGCCAGCACATTTGTTAATACCTCTATGCAGTGGGTTCCTTTAGATTTTTTCCTTATATAATTTAAGTGAGAAATTTTGGCAGCAAGTAATCCAGTTGAATTTTATTTTGATAATTAGCTGTTTAATTGCATTTAATTTTTTTGTACAGATGTTCACAACTTGTTCTGGAGATATATTTTGTAAATACAAAATTAAAAAGTGCCTGGGATTTCCTAGACTTATGGAATTTTTTTGTCTTTAATCTGTAACACTAGAATAATTTCCTTTACAGGGAACAACAACAACTAGCATCCCTCTCAACAGAAAAAAAAAGAAAAAAAAAAGAAAAAAAAAAAAAAAGAAAAAAAAAAAAAAGAAAAAAAAAAGAAAAGCAGACTTTTACAGCAGCCCAGACATACCATACAGAATTATGTCTTATATAAAATACCTTTAAAAACAAATAGTTTTAAATCCATGAGATTTGATATATCAGAAATGTCTTACCTATGGCAAAAAAATTCCAAATACAGCAACTCTACTTACTTAAAATCACAGATGAAAAACACAAGCTAAAAGGAAATTCAACTCACCTCCAGCATTTTAAAACACATGATGGGGGAAATATATCAGCAATTCCTTTGAGCCTCATAAAATAAGGGTTTGCTTATGTCTTACCACCGCTACCTAAGAATTTTATTGATTTTGACTGCTGTTTTCAAGCTAACCATAAGATTTGATTAATCTCTAGCAATAATACTTCTGACAAATTCACTTTCCAACCATGCTATAAGCTTATAGTCTTTTCTTCTTTGCTAATACTTATAATGGTGGTATAGATCAAAGTACCTTGGAATTTATATATATGTACATGAGAAACTTTACCCATGTATATTTTCTCCTCTTTTAAATCACAAAGTAGACAACAAACTGTCTGAAATGAGCTATCAGGATATAATTTGTGAGAGATCACTTATTTCCATTAATTTCATCAAGATTAATGGCCACAATAAGTCTCAATGAATAATATCAAAGTTAGAGCAATGACTATGATAACAACTATTATTCTCCAGTTTGACCACCTTTCTTCTCCACTTTGTGTTTCCCTAAAGCAGACTCATCTTTTCACTGATTTTCATTTAGGTATATTAATTATTTTTTTAGAGAACATGGTCCTGCTAATAAACATATGTGAGTACATCTCATATGAAGCTATAAAAATGGATATTATCTTTGTTCATCTTATTCTAATTTTTTAACTCTAAATTGATTTCATTACAGACCTTCAGATTTGATCCTACTTCATTTAGAATAGCTATCAGATATTTCTGTTCTAAGTACTGTGAGAATGGGAACAAAAAGTGTATGGTATTTTAGCCTTTCAGTTTACATTTGCATGAAGTTATGTAAATTAGAATATGGAATATTAAAATAATATTACCTAAGTAGTAGATACCGATAGATGTTCTTGCACCACAACACAAGAATCCTTACAGTTAATAGCCTGGATTTTAGTCACATCAAATCTACACTAGTTATGTTTGAAATAATTTGTAAATTTACAAACCCCTTGAATGTGATAGATGGCCAAATTTAATTTATAACTGTATAAATCTACCACATGAGAGAAAACAGTAGCTTCTACCACTGAAGTGAAAGCTGGCTCTTAGAACAAGAATAGAGAAAAATAATATAAAGCAAATGTCATACTGGTACAGAAGCACAAGCACCACAACATTACAGACAAATGGCATCCCTTCTAGTAGTATCATGTGAATATGAAGACAATGCTTAAGATAAGTAGATAATCTATAGGTGCCACTTCTAACTAGGAACAAAGTCCTTCCATATTTCCATGATTTTATAGTTTGATATACTTTTTGTACGCCAGTTTTGCCTTAACTTTTCAAAAGCCATTTTCTTACGTACACAATAAAAAAGGTAGCCCTGTTCATCTCTTGTTTCTGAGCCAACATAAGTAATAATCAAAAGTAAAGTCCAATTTTAGAATAAAATTAATCCACTGAATCTTTAAGCTTTTCTTTTTGGACATCTAGATATACAAACTTACAAATACCCCAAGAAACAGAGTTGCAGTGTATAATTCCTTGTTTACTTGAATATCAGGGCTAAGTTTACTGTAGTTCTTCACATTCTGACCTAAGTGATACAAGTTTTTCTTCTATTTATATAACCTTCTTCCTGCTCATAGTAGAGTTCTTCATGACCAACTACATAAAATTTACACTTCAATTAAGAATTTTTTTTCTGAAATAGATGCTTTAGAATTTTAAATTCAGAACTATTCTGTATTTGTAATTGAATCTAATATTCCCAAAGAGGGGTGAAAAGTCCTTCAAAAATAGAAGCAGAGACTGGAGACGTTAAAAACTGTAGTTTTGCGATTACCAAAAATACCACATCTCAATGTTGGACACAAGTGGAGATAAACTTACTTTTTAAAAATCAATTCAGTATAGCTCTTGCATAAAAAAATAAAGTTCAGAGACCACTGAACAAATATGCACGGAAGTATAAGCAAGAACACTAGAGCATAAGATGCAGAGTACTTTCAGCAGGGTAAAGCTCTCAATTTTGACAACAGCTTTATTCTAGGAAGTAAAATGTTATATTTTGTGTGATACTATGGAATGATCAAGAAAAATAACAGGTAAAAAAAAAAAAAAGGATGAATAGAGATTGCTATTTTGATAAGACTTCTAGAAAAACTTATAGTACAGTTAAAATATCTAAAGGTAGTCCATTCCCACATAAATTTAAAAAAATAGTATCTTTAAATGCAGTTAAGAGCTTTAGTAATACATATTTTAAAGTACCATCTATCATAACTATCATTAAAGAAGCTTTTAAATTCAGGCAAGATTAAATTACAGTCACAAAACAACCGCACCATCTTAGTATTTACTTATCATGATTGTTGATAAAGACCTAAAAATTAATGTAACTATTAAAACCACATGTGCTACACATGTAGAGAGTAGTTGGAAAGTTTTTATTAATTTTTTAGGTTCTTCAAAAGGACCAAGCCAGTCCTCTAACTTTTGCTTCCACCTGAGACATAAATTTTCATGACAAAACATATCAAACTAAATCTGTAAACTTTAATTTAGAAAAATTTACTATAATGATACTATTTCATGATTATAAATTTCCATGCAATATCACACCAGCACATATATGTGATGTGTACATAAAACATACAGATCACATTCCTACATGAAGTTAATTCCAAAACTGCTCTTATCTCCTAAAAGATAACTGAGGAGGTAAATTCCTTGGAGTAAAGGACAGATTTTTTTTTTTTCTGCATTTCTACATAAGATAGAATATGGGAATCGTATAGGGTTGGTACAAAATTAGTCAAGATATAATAATCTTCTTCAGGAAGCAGTAAGGACTTAGGTTGTTGGCACAAAATCTAAAACATACTAAATCTCACGCTGCACATATTGTAAGGGAACCTTGAACTGTAAAAATGATCTTACCATCACTTATGACACAAATCTGTAAGAACTTAGAACTGTCAAACTTTCTGTTATGCACAAAAGTCTCTGCACTTAGTGACCCCTCAGTTACAAGGAGTGTAAAACAATTCCTCTACCAAGACAGCAGTAGTTATTATTACACTGTGACTTTTGCTTCTCTTATTCAACTACACATAGGCATTTACAGACTGCTAATAACTACAGCTACAGTGATTCATAAAGTTTAAGTTGACTAAATCAAAGCTTAAGATTAAAAACAAATTACTGACTTCTACAAAAAAAAAAAAGTATTATTAACAAAAGTTAATTTAAAACAAAAGTCTTTTATTTAGGAAAATTAAATAATTCTTATATCTAAAAGCCAAACCTATCCTCAGCTTTAACAATAGTCACTACAGGCCCAGAGCAATCACAACTCCTCCCTATATTCCATTTCTCCTTTCACAGAATATCCCCATGTTGCACAATTTCTTGAGACTCCAATTTAGAAGTTGGTAACTTTTCACAAATTTTTACCCAAGGAGTTTAGAGATCAAACAGCTAAGCATTGCTTGAATAAAGTGTTTGAAAGTGCTTTTACCTTCTAGTTCCATTTTCTTGTCCCTTTTCTAGGAGTAACGATCAATCTGTAATTCAGGCAAACTATGAATTTCAGAGTGGGTCACACCAAAAATATAACCATTATGAACAAGAAAGAAAAGGTAAAGGATATTGAAACGACAAGAAAGTCATAACAGAACTCCAGAACTGAAAGGTAAGCTGTAGCACCCCACTACATATACGTGGGCACATATCTCTGAAACAATCTATTACATTTGCACAGGAATGCGACACCCATCCAAAATAAAAAAGTTTTGTCCTTTCTTTATAAAGATTACTGTGGATAATGCTGAAAGTTCAATTTTAAAACTTGTTGAGTCTGAGCTAGAGAAAGAGCTATTTCGTCCCATGAAAGTATTTTCAAATAGGACAGAAATTTTAGAGTTGTAAAGATGCCACTTTGATTTCTTGCCTGATGTTGAAAAACCACTGTAACAAATTTAACACCCCCACACACACACACACTCCATGTTGCCAAAGTAGCGGCAACAGTATGTACCATAGAAGCAATCACGCAGAGGTTACAGAGTAGTGAGAATCAACACTGAAGGAGGCAAAACTCTTAAAACACCAGGAAACACTAGGGTTTAGTGGGCTAGTAAACACTCCTCACTGATCCGTTTACACACACTTGTGATAGCATCTAGTTACGAGATTATATACGTGTGTCCACAGCCTTTTTGTGTACAACAGAGATTAACAACAGGAAATTAAAGGCTTTCAACTACTCCACTTTTTAAGTTTCATTGTTTCAGTTTAGGATGGGTAGGATGACTGCAATTGGTTGCCTTTTCTGTCTGCAACTTTTTATTATGATTTAAAAAACAACAAACAAACAACCCCTTCAAAAAAAAAAAAAAAAAAAACACACTTAAAAAAACCACAACCAACCAATCAAAAAAAGTAGAAAATATGATTGGTTTAAAGGTTATAGTGAACTTGTCTAGAGTGTCATGTATAATTTCAACACAGTTTTCATTACCAACCAAATTGATTTCAACACACACACTAATTTATGAATTTGATCAGATATCCATGTGACATCACACCTAGAGTCACTTAACTCTTAAATCAGAACTTCTCAAAGCTAAAAAAGCTACCTTAATTTTGTGTGTGTGTGTGTGTGTGTGAAAGAAAGCATGCATACTTTTAGAAATAAAGGCTTTTGAGTGAGCAGCAAATTCCAGTGTTAATTAAACTGTGGAATTTCAGAAGGTCCTATTTGTCTTAAAAGGGCCTTCCATAGACTGGGGTCATGAATGATAGCTACCTGTAATAAGATGGAATTGGACTTAATGACCCAAGAGGATGATTGCACGAGTATCATGTTCTATTAATAGTTCTATCAAAAAAGGACAGTAGCTCTTTTTACTAGCTATATTTCATTTATCTTATGAAAGAAAAAGAAATGTCTCCTTTGCTATACTATAAAAGCCTTACCTTACTGCTAGCCTGTTTGAATAGTCTCATACAAACAGGCACAGAGCTCATAGGGCACATTTTCCTTTGTTGCTCTCATCCTGTTTCATTTAGGACATCTCTTCAGAGAGTAAAAAGGTTTCACTTCTCTTGTGGAGAGCTTGGAATTGGAAGCATCCCTTCAATTTTGGGGCAGGTGGAAAGCATTAAAAGAATAATGATTATGAAATTTTGTGGTTTTGTCAGAGGACAGCAGAGAAATGGAGTCTCTAATATCCATGAGAACCTTTTCACACCTGCTTTCTAACATTTCACTTGAATTTGGTTCCAAAAAGACTCCTCACTATTACCTTCTATACTATATTCCTTATACAGTATACTTATATAATAGACTCCCTATACTCAACCTAAAAGCACATCAACAAAGTCGTCTGTAAGAGAAAACAGAAACCAGCACCCAAAGCTGTAAATTCAATTATTTTTTCTAACTCTTGGTAGTGTTTGCCAGTATATAAAGACAAAATTGAATGAAGTTTTGAGTGTGTCCCTCACCCTTCCTACATTTTTAGAAAGGCAAAATATTTACACACCACAAAAAGATCAATAATCCCTGTGGTGGGCTCACCCTGGATAGCAGATAAGTCCACAAAGCTACTGGCCCGCTCACTCCCCTTCCCCAGAAGAATGGGGGAAGAAAATATCAACAACAAACCAAGAAAAGTCGTGAGTCAAGATAAAAATATTTTAATAAGAGAAGGAAAATAGGAAGGCAAAATAAAAGGCCACAAAAAAAAAGCTGCTTAGCAGAAAAGGATCTGGGGTTGCTGTGCAGTGTGCAAGAAGGCCAATGGCATGCAGGTTTGCAACAGAAATAGTATGGTCAGCAGTGATCATACCCTGTACTCAGTACTGCTGAGGTCACACCTCAAATCCCTTCTTTAGTTTTGGGCCCCTCACTACAAGAAAGATATTGAGGTGCTGGTGCATGTCTAGAGAAGGGCAGCAAAGCTGGTGAAGGGTCTGGAGTACAAATTTATGGGAAACAGTTGACAGTACTGGGGTTGTTTAGCCTGGAAAAGAAAAGGCTCAGGGAAGACCTTATTGCTCTCTACAACTACCTGAAAGGAGATTGTAGTGAGGTGAGCATCAGTTTCTTCTCACAAGTAACAAGTGACAGGACAAGAGAAATGGCCTCAAGTTGTGCCAGGAGAGGTTTAGATTAGGTATTGGGAAAAAATTTCTTCATGGAAAGGGTTGTACAGCATTGACAGAGGCTGCTCAAGGAAGTGGTGGAGTCATCATCCCTTGAAGTGCTCAAAAACTTGTGTGGTTACGGTATTTAAGGACATGGTTTAATGGACAGCACAGTGATGGTGCATAGGCTGATGGATGGACTACAAGGTATTTTCAAACTGGGATTCTAGGATTCTAAGAGGTGATACAAAAAACCTCCCTGAGCAGAACAGATGATTTCCCAGCTACTCTCTGAGAAAACACTAGTTAAAACCCCCTCCACTCCTTTTTTTTGTTTTGTTTTGTTTTTTGTTGTTGTTGTCTTTTTTGAGGGTGTTTTTTTTTTATTTGTTTGTTTAGGGTTTTTTGTTTGTTTTGCTAGGACAACATTATATGGCATGGAATAGCTTTAGACAGTTCAGGTTATCCCCCGGTTGTGACCCCTCTCAACTTCTTGTACACACCCAGTCTGCTCACTGGGGAGGCATAGTCAGAGAAGGTCTTGGCACTGTATAAATACTGTTCAGCAACAGTTAAAACATGAGTGTATTGTCAACACTTTTTGGTCACAACTCTAAAACCTTGCACCCTACAAGCTGCTATGAGAAAGAAAATTTAACTCCCTCTCAGGCATACCTGGTTGCACTCAGAGGTCTCACTTTGCTCCCTTGACATCTCTACCATGTTTGACCAGTGATTTCTGTTGAGCTACAGAGTGTGGAAAGGGGTGTCAGGATTTTAACCACTGTTAATAATTCTCAAGTACTTAGGGTTGACCATGTTTTTTGCCATAACATAAAAAGTGAGGAAAGCTCTACACTGAGGGGAAAAAAAAAAAAAGGCTATGTGGGAAAAACAGTTTCCTTCTTCATTATAGACATTTCATTACAGCAAAAATTCTGACCACACCAAATTTATTACTATTATTTTAAAAAGTCTTAGAATTCTGAAGTAGTTTGAAGCACTTATATTATGAGGAATATACACTAGTCAAAGATTCCATTAAAAATGCAGGAGTTTATAACTGTTTTAATTTACCAGAAGCAGGCTTTTGCAAAGAAAAAGGCCTGCCACCATTAACTAGAGATTCATGAGAGGGAGTGAGCATAACAGAATTAACAGCTCTCAGATGTAAAATTACTAATTCCAGTAATACAGTACATTAAACATGCCATTTGAGATATATGCCAACTTAAACTACCACATATGGCATACTATCTAATTATCACAGTTTGTGTTTTCATATGCAGAACTGTTCTAGTTTTTAAACAATGTGTCAAAATGCAGTTTTATCTGAAAACAGAAAATGTTATCTTTTTATAATACCAGTAGGTCAATACAGTCTTTTTAACATGCAGTACACCATAAATTAAAAAAATAAATTAAAAAGACGAAATACATGACAATAAGTTTCTGATGTTTTAGAAATGCTTTTAATGTTCCTATAATTAAAATATTCAGGGCAAGATTCATTTTAATAATAAGAATACATTTCTGAAATGTATTTTCAATTTTTATTCTTCCTTTCAAGTCTTTAATTATTGGCATATTAAGTCTTAACTGACAATGGACAAACAAAACAATCAAGTTAGCCATTCTCCCAGTTTCACATGCAATTAGAAATACTGTGAAATGGCACGTGTACAGACATCAGTTGCAGTCAAGACAGACATAACTTGTTTTTCTTCTTTATGTGCAATTTGACCTCACTCAGAACAATCACTATTGCAGAATCATACATTCTAAATGCAGTTTAGTACAAATCATGCCCCAAAATATTTGATTTCAGATTCCCCAGCTGGTGCTTCGTGTCACTTCAGCTGTTCAGAGTGGTTTTTTTTAATGTTTCTTTGCTCAAATAAGCAAAGAGCTCACACATAATTACCATGAAAAGTTACATAATCTTAATCTCTCCTTTTCCAATTCAAACATGACCATGTATTTTAGACAATAAAATCAAGATGTTCCAACAGTTAACACTTTAGTAGACAAATAACTATGGAGCACCCATTCCAAATACTTTTGTTTCTTGTGCAAGAGTACAAAATAAAGGTAGAGATATTCCACTCCGTCACCAAATGCATTTTTCACTGTCTCCCTTAGTTCTCACAAATTGCAAGAGGTATTTTTGATAATTTTTTTTTTGACAGAAAACAGGTAATATCAAGATACATTTGAACATACTATCTTACTCTAAAAACATAAATTACATTATAAATATAAGAGTACTTACACACACAAGAGTTTAATTAAGAAATGCCTCCTCCTTTTTCCTGGTTTCAAATGAGCATCAAGCCCTTGAATTTGCAATTACCTTTAAGACAGGTTTGTATTAAGCTCAAAATTAAATAAGTGCAAAAATAATGTTTAAATTTTTTGCTGAAATAATTTGAAAGGCATATGAATCCGAACAATAACCTAAAATCTCTTTTGTATTTTTATTTTCAATAAACAAATAAAATTAATATTTTTAAAAGAATACAGGCTTGTGTAAATGACTGTACTACCATGAATACAGGAAAGCTCAAAGTATTTAAACATTTTTTTCTTAATGAAGAGCAGAATAGATTTGATTTCTTCCATATAAACTTCATCAGTCTTCCCCAGATAAAAAGTCCAAACAACCTTTCTAAATCAAAATATTTTATGTATAATAAAAGAAAATAAGACAATTTGACTTCATGATTACTATTTTAAGCTGAAATGTAAATATATCCTGAGAATTTATTTTTAGAAATTTTACCCATGCCTTTTAACACTTCAGATTAGAACTTTGCAGAATACTTTGTAGTAATTGTTTAAATAATTTTTTATAATTCAGTCAGTTTCATACTTCATAAATTTTGATTTCTTTCAAAACTAAAAATCAAACAAGTGCATCAAAACAAAAGAAAAACATCATTCCTTGTAACAAGAGCAATTATTTGCAAATAAAAGGAGATTCTTGTAAATGTTTAGTTTGAAGAAGATTTGTAACAAACGCGATTATATCTAGTGTTCCTCTCTAAGAATAGACCTTCTAGCAAGACTGGCATACACTAACAAAGCCAGCATTTTCCTACATGGAATTACTGAACAGTTTTACAAATGTATTTAAAAACCAGACTATAAATAAAGATTTAGAGCAAAAAGATTTGAATCTATTTATACATAAAGATCAGAAAATCAGGCCATATTTTTAAGCACAAAGAATAAGACAATTCCAAAAAATATTGATTATATATATACACTAAGTTTTTATCACTTGACCTGCTTTTGGTGTTAATAAAGGTTTGCATTTCTGCATTAAAATTTGAAAGACTCAAAGCCACTACAGGAACTTTTAAAACAATGTATTTCATACTGGTAATCTGGACAATACATCTATTTTTGATAAACATCTATTTATAACTGAAAGGCATCCTATAATAAAATTGAATATAGGAAGAAAGGTATCTAGCTAGAATCTAGCATAGAATCTAGCATTTAAATGCTATGTGAAAACTACTGCACTCTAAAGAGATTAACACAACCAAACCTGTTTAAAGCAGAGTGAAACTTTAAAAATTATACAATACAGAGAGAAAAAGTCTTCTCAAATTTCCTAAGGCATACTGATCTTTTCCTCTATGTAGAGACTTACTTAAAAGGATTCCCAGATATTTATGGATACATACAGCATCTGTGTCTTTTGAAACTGGGATCACTTCACATACAGTATGCCATCATTCTCCTTTGGTTTGCCAATAAACTGCATTATAATTCAGTAGATTATCTACTAATAGCACTATTTCCTCTAAATCAGCATTGCAACATCATACCTCTTCCTAGACCTACTGAAGTAGGTCATTCTACAAATACGAAATTTATATTAGTTTCGGAAATACTTTTAGTTTTAAGCACACTCGACTTAAATATCACATGACCATCATCAGCTTATCTGTACCTCCCAAGTAAGCATGCCTGACCACATGAAAACCTTGTAACTCAAAATCAGTCCTACAAATATATTCTAATTTACACCAAACCCCCTGTATGCTTTCTTAGAATCTTTAACATGGGAAATGCATCCAAATTAAGACATTTCCTGGTTTATTAGTAGTAAAAGCATTAAGATCACAGGAAAAAAAAAAAATCCTTGCATTTTATTAGGAGACCATTTAACTATATGCATATTTTTAGAAAAATTCATAAGTCATAATTGCAGCTGAAATATTGCAACCCTTAGTAAGTTGTCATCCCTTCTGAAATTTGGTATTGGAAGAAAAAATACACCCAAATCAGAACTAGCCAACCTACTATAAAGCCAAACACTTTAAGATAAATAAATAATATAAATTTTTAGACAACCAGTACAAAGCTGCCAAAATTCACAAGCAGAGGCTTCTTTACAAAACAAAACACAAAAAGAATTTTGCACAAGGTGAAACTTCATAAGTTCCTGGACTAGTCAACACTGAAAGCATGGTAGTCCTTCACACACCGTATTATTCCATTGAAAAAGGACAAAAAAGTGAATAAACAAAGAGAAGTTTATTTTTCCTCATTCTGAGCACACGCATGTGTTGGAGAAGGGAAATAACAAGGTATTTATTTTACAATTATAAATGACTAAATTTTGTGTCCTTCTCATATCTGCACCAATGAAATCAGAAAGTGCTAAGCAAATAAATGATGAAGGACAGAACTGAACTATTTCTGAACATCAAAACTCCCATTCTTCTAAACAATAAGTACTATCAAACACATGAGCCATTTGAGAAGATAACTTAGAAGCAGGAGAATCTTGTTAATTATCAACAAAGTACCGTTAAAAAAAACTAAATAAAAAATTACCTAGTTAAAAATATATTATTTAATTCAAACACTGACCTTGGTACCACCATTTACTCCAGTCTTCTAGACTAGAGGGTTATAAAACATTTGCATAAACTGAGGGGGTTTTGTTTTTCAAAGGTACAGGACACTTAAAGGTGGACAAATATAGCTGCCCATTTAATTGATTTTCTCATCAAGAGCACACAAGACTCAACTTCTGAGATTACCAATTACACATAGATTTCTCCATACACTCAAAAGTATTTTTTAGCACTTTGACTTGAAAGTCTGAGGAATTAATTTTTTCCTTCTAAATCCTAGCTATTTTTAGGGAAAGAATTGTTTTTCTAGTTATTTGGATTAATGAATAAAAAAAAATTCACTCATCTAATGTATTTTGTCGAAGTCATAGATATAGATCCATACAGAACTACACAGCTTATAAAATTATAAAATATATACTTTATTATTGTTAAAAGTAGTGCAAATACTAGATGAGCACTTGGCATCGCCACCATAAATAAAATCACAAAAAACCCGAACCTATATCCCTGAGAAAGACTCTTTGTAAAGTTAACACTTTTTTTTTTTCTTTTTTTTTTTTTTTTTTTTCTTTTTTTTTGAGTATTTCACTGTGCTGGAAATAATATCCTATTTGATGACGAACAATCTCAACAAAAACTAGCAGACTTTGGTGTGCTGCACTACACAGTAAAAAACTCAGAAGTTAGAAAGTGATGTAGTTAAGGAGTTCCTGGGAAACAAATTTTACTTTAGACTGACAGAGTCGCCAAGTGTTCATCTAATGCAGTAAGTAGAAGGCATACAAAAAATGAAGTGTGCACACACATGCAAGGCAGAAAACAAACCCCATACATGTTCTACATCTAACACTTGCAACAAATCATTTTTATAAAGCTTTAAGACATCCAGCAGCAGAGTTTCATTGCAGACCTTTGAAAAATCAGCACAGACAGAATGCCGGAAGAGTCTCTCTTGTTCCACAGTTTTCTTCAAATCCAGGTCAAGAAACTACTAAAAAGCTAACTATTCCCTTTTTTTTTTTTTTTTTGTGTGTGTTCCTCAGGAAAATTGTTGGTAGACTGCCAGATTACAATAAAACATAAATATTCTATAACTCCAGCTCAATACTGCTGCCAAAACAGTATCTGCGGCAGCACCTGAATTGCTGCTGCTGCTACTACTAGTACTATACACTATCCTACTTGCACTCTGGCATTTCCTAATGCCAGATTACAGATGGGGACAAATTGTAAACCTCTGTTAGATCAAGCTCCAACTTTGGCATAAGGCCCAACTGGTCTTTCCTCCCACTTCCTTCATAGCCATGTCATTTCACAGCCCAACTCTTTGGGAATATACTCTGATATAGGTTTAATTTCAAAAGCACACTGGATGCTAAACAAAGCAGACTTAATGGACACATCTCATTTCCTACTTTTCCAGTGCATGACCTAATATAAATATTTTCAATAACTTATGATATAAAAAGAAAGACTCCACCATTGTATATTCCATTAAATATTTGTAATTTTTCATGAACAATTTGAAAACCAGAGTTTAGAACACACTAGGAAGATGATAAATTGCTGCTGCACCTATCTGGTTCTCTATAGAGAATTTTCTTCCCCATATTGCCAATGAAGAATCTAAAGAGGACTAAAGTCACTACTTGAAAATAAAAAGTACATACAAATTTTCCAAGAGTTTTGGAGGTGTGCACTATGGTTCTTGATTCAAGCAAACAGGTGCCACTCTATGAAGTGGGGGAAAATAGTACAAATGTGTGAAGCTCTTTATGTGGGAAATTACAAGAGAGTTAAATGGCACTGAGCAAGGCACAAAAAGTGCTTTTAAAATAGAAACAAGGGAACATGCAGAGAACCTCAATATCTAATTTAATTAATGATTGAGAATGCAAAGGCTCCAACTGGTGAAACATTAGCAGCAGCCATGAATTTCACTGTAGTTCTGTATAACAAGTAATCTTACCTGAGTGATTCTCAAAAAAATGTCAACACATCGATTGTATTTTTCATCTGATCCTGTCAATGCTGAGATGACAGGCCCTGCAGGATGCAGTGAGAGATCAATGATGAAAGACAGCTATTTAGTCTTTTCACAATCAAAACCTACAAGACCAGGTAAATATGAAATTTTGTCTGAGATTCATGCTTCTTTATATCCAACAAATGCTAATGTCACATAACCACTTTCATATACATAAGTTGACAAGGCTATCTCTTCCTCACTTACAGGGCATCTGACCCCAGGTCAATCATATCACCAATGTTTCACTTCAAACCTGGTCCTGAATACACTGTCCTTTCAAGTGTTATCTGGTCATATAGCTAGTAATTTACAACAGCTACATCCAACCTTCCACGAATGAGACTTAATTTTATCCTCCAATTATGCAAAGAACTTAAACCTTACAAAAAACTTACTACAATTCAGAAGTCAAGAAGAACAATAAGTAGCTCAAGTAAAGAGTGATAAATTCATACTCAAAGGTTACAAAAGCATGTTAGCATTGTACAGTTGGGAGCCGACTTCCATAAGAGTGTCTCCAAAGACTGCCTTAAACTGACATTTCAGTCAAATCAGCTAAGTTCTTGCAAAGGAATTTCAGTGCTTGGCTGTGACCAAGAACAGCACACCTAATCCTCAATCAGATTCAATTGTATTTAACTATAAAATATGTTAAAGTGAAAATAAGTTAATATGGGAGGATGGGAATTTATATAGTTGTCATTTTATTATGTATTAAAATATTTAGTCTGTCTATCGAACTTAGGGAAAATTTAAAGCAGAGGATTCTGACAATTCTTGCTTGTATTTATTTAAAAATAGAGAAATGTAGTTGATTTTTATAATGCTGTGTATGATCACAAATTGGGATGCAGATACTCCTAAAATCAAAACAAAAATAGGATAGAACAGAGTTATGCAAGTCTGTAATGTAACACAAGATCTCTAAGTTAAAGTACAGTTTGATATTTCCTTTGGGTAATGTAAAATGGCCCTGAATACCAGGGTGAATGTAAGGAACCTGATAGTTTCCTAAAGCCATGTCATGCAGTCAGAATAAAGATGGTAGTACATCTACAGTAAATTAATAGCATGTCACATGCACAGCACACTAATTTATTCCATGTGCTAAATACCAAACTCCAATTTTACATGTTTCCATGCTACTAGAAATCCATAAATGAACAACAAGACTGAGCTAGATATACCAAGCATTCCCCACTACAGAACATACTACACTGCACCAGAAATTTATACTAGACACAACCAGAAATTTATACTAGACACAATACAGCTCTTTTTATTTACAAACAATTCTGTTTGTTGTCAGAACAAACACAAATATTTTTGCTAAGTCCATTATAATGGTGACATTTCAAAAACATGTTTATCAGCTTCATTACTCCACAGATAGATTTGATAAACAAGCATAATGTATTACAGTTTCAGATTGAAGTACATTAAGAATTTTATGCTAGTGTCAAACAAATCCAATTAGAAAACCACAAGGCCTACCTAGAAACATGGTCATAAGTAAGAGTCAGAAAAGCAGCCTTCCAATTTCTAATATATATTGCATTTTATACCATGACACTGCAGGCTCTGAGGGTCAGAATAATTAAGATCAACAGCAGCTGCAGTGCAACGTGAGAAGCACACTGTCACAGCTCTCACCAGTCCAGCCCAATTACCTGCAGCATTCCAACACTGGACAACTGACAACTACCATACCCCTCACCAGGTCATTAACTCCCGTTGGCCTACTGATAAATGTTAAAAAACAAACTAACCTCTCTAAGATGGACTGAAAAGCTGGCTGCACCTGCTCTGGGATGCAATGATGATTCTCAGAGATGTGTGCCAGTGAAATCCTTATAGTTGTTGCTAACTATATGCTAGAGCTGTGTCCAAAGACAGAAATGAGACAGCAATCAGGCCCTCCTCTCAAATCCCTCTATTCTCCTTTTCTAAAAGCCAATCTGACAAATTCACTAAATCCGATGTTTTTTTCCCTGGCCAAAAATGTACTGATCACTGGCAAAATAAATTCTGTGGTCAAATACTGAGGACAATATCTAAGTTAATGCAATTGACTAAAGAACAAACAAGATCAAAGAGTATTTGAAAAAGATATTGCTTGTTAAAGTTTGCATGTATTAAGAAAAAGGAACACATGTTTTTATTGCACAAGGGAGAAGAGAAAAACTATTAAGAGATTCAGACATTCTCTGTTTATATTTTTAAAATATTAGCTGCAAGACCCGTGTTCTGTCAAAGATCCATTAAAACTTAGATCTATCTGAAAAATACCACTGAAGTATTGCATGGAACTTTCAAACTTCATGAAAGTGGAAAATTAAAATCTTATTTAATTTTTGTTAAATGAAAAATTGCTTTACAGAAATCCTGACTTTATCAAAAGAAGCAATACTGTTAATAGAAGCACCTTCATCTACATAAACTTTCTAATCTACTGAAAAAATTTTGGATTTCAACTTTATTCTAATCTAGGTAAAAGCAATCACAATTAAATGATGAAAACTTATATATGGCATTTCCACCATAATGCTTGCACTCAGTCTCTTCTTTATTTTGCCAACCAAGTTAGTCTGTATCATTTATTAAAGTTAGACTAACCATTCCAAATCTGTCACAAGTTGTTATAAACCTCACTATACAAGACAAAGACACAGCGCTTCCTTGCAAACAAAAGCCATTTACTATGTCAAAGTTGATTCACTCATTAACATGAATAAGTCCCTACAAGTAGAAAAAAAGTATGTGCAAAATTTTAACTTGAACTTCTCCTCAAAATTTCTCTAAGCTTACAGAACAAGAAACTGCTAAGTGATAGTACACTGGGCAAGTTAGATATATAACAATCTCAAGATCCTACCAAGTTACATATTCAATTTCAGCTTCCTTTTAAATGTAAAATACTAAGGATCTGCTGGCTAACAAGCTAACTTTTTTTATTCTGTTCCAGTAACCAGGCAACAGACAACTGTCCAACTGAGAATTATCTCTCTGAACAGCTGGCAATCAACACATGGGAGTTTTTGGTGGTTGGTCTTTTTTTTTTTTTTTTTTTTAACTTTAACTAGCACAAAGATCAGTGATTACAAATCTACACAGCTCTAGATTCCACCTCTGAAATCTCTACTCACTATTTAGTAATTTCCTCAGACCCATTATCCCTGAAGTTACTCACGTAAGTCAATGTTTACAACAGAATATGAAAGTCTTAGACATATACTTATGTAGTCTCCAATTAGCTAATGTCAACACTTCATAAAAAAAAAAATAGAAGCATCAAGAATAAAAATGAGATGCATTTATTGATGTATGACAAACCCCTTCGAGGAACCATGACAACAGACAGCTAATAACTAAAGCCATTCTCACTTCTAACTCCATTAGTCTTTACTCTTCCCTAGCTGAAAAAACACAGTATTTCACTTCAACATTATTTCAAGTGTTGGTTTTTAAAACATTCTTTTCCCTATTAGACTGTTATTTTTAAGAGTTATAAATTCACATGACAGTCTCTTTATTATATAAAGGAAATAATAATGGTAAACCAAGCTTGATATATGATACCTTTTTCCTTCCTAGCAGTTTATAAGAGTAATGAAGCCATAAGCTTATTAATTATAAATTTCCGTAAAGTTGTTACTTACACATTCAATGTGTTTGAAAGATTTTTAAGAGTCAGAATAGGAGACTTTTCAGAAATGCACTGGGCACTAAGATTACCTAGACTGTCTCACATAACGCATGAATATTTTTCAAAAATCTGATATTTAAACAGAAAACATCTCAAATACAAGTCACAAGCACAAAATAGCCACACAACACTTCACACACTCTCTACATAAGGTGGGAAACTCACATATCTTATATTCTTCCAACATTTACACCACTACTGATTAGAAATCTGCTATAAGAACAACACAGTTAATATATTGTTAAAAGCAGTAAAAACTTATCCCCATTTAATTGTGTTTTTATTCATCTCTGTTCTTGATATGATCTAATTTCACTACAAGTATGGCTTCATATTCCAATAAATTGAAAAACACTGACCAAGCTCAAATTCACTCAAGCACCAAGTTCAGACCAGGCAAGATCCTGTTGCAAAATAAACAACGTGATGCGATGCAACAATTTTGTGCATGTGTGTGCATATGGGAGAGACTGGGGCAGGAACGCGGAGTGAGAGACCACATGAGAGAAAGAAAATGAGAGTGTGTGCCAGCGCTCGCAGTGGAAAATATACATATATCCCGAGTAGTTTTCAGTCCGGCGGTCACTATAACGCAGAATGGAGAAACAGATAAGACAATGACAGCTTCATACAACAGAACTAATCTTTTCGATATTATGCAAAATAAAACCATACATTAAAATAGCTTCACAGAATAGCCATTTTCTTTACGCGGTTGACTAAATCTGTATTCATATTTTGGACCAAAACCTACTAGTCAATACACACTGTACTTCTTTACAGAAAGGATCAATACCATTTAGTATAAAAGTAGGGTATATTTTGATATTTTCATTTCATTTATGCTAATCTTGGGGGACAAGTCTGAATAGAAAAGAATTGGGGATAATCTAGGCACAATATTCAAAGTCAAATTGCCGGAGTCCAGATAATTAGAGAAAGTTAGCAGGTAACCTGAAAAGAGAACAATAAATTGTGTACTCAAAAAATAAGACTCTAGTGGACAGTAATATATTTTTATACTGCTTCCTATTTTGTAAACTAAGATGTACAGTGCAAAGTTGTTTTTCCTTTAATTTCTTGTAATTAGAGCTGCCATATAATTCTTCAGTAATTATGTCACCTTTTGACGCACAAAAATAATTCCAACAGAAATCAGTCTGCATACTGAAGTCCTATATCACAGAGGGAAAGAAAAAACACTATTAGATCATGGGAACTATTTGTAATTTCTGTGTTATAACCAACTTTCTCCTTTCCAAACAGGAACTTACTTTTCTAAAACTTTTTGGAAATACAGAGGAGTTTCACAGAAGCTTCAACAACAGAACATTGAATAGCAAAATATACATTAAACACATTTGTAATCACAAGCAGAGATAAGGACTAAGTAACACCTATTAGGAAAACAGAATAATTGTTTAAGAAATTTTGTAAGAAAAATAAACTGTATCTTCATCTTAGCTCTTTCACAAGGTTTGTATTCCCTAATGCTATATGGGCAAGAGAAACTGGAAGAAACCCAAAAGTCATCAGCTCAAAGAATGCCAGGACCTCCAAAAATTCCATGGGTTGGTGGTCAGATGCAAACAGAAAGACTAAGAAGAGCTAGTCATGCTGGAATTCGTTTCCCATCCCTGTTCCATGCTTCAGCAGGTATCAGTCACCAACTTCCTTAAAACACTTTGTATATGACACAACGTAGCTGCAAATTCAAGGCAGACTGTATGAAGTCAAACTGGAACTTCATTTGCACCTGTTAGCATGAAAATGCTTGAGCCTCCGTGCCCTAGTTATTTATATTATTGCTACTGATTTTAAGGGAAAAAATGTCACAAACGCTTTTCTCATGTTATTCTAGCTTGATAATTTTTTCTTTTCAAAAGTTCTTCTGCTACTACTGTTTTATCTTTACAATGTCCTACACACACACACAAAAAAAAAAAAAAAGAGTAAGTCTGATTTAATCAGAAAACAAAAGAACTATACTAGAGCAGTGAACAAAAGATCTAATCTTTGGAGCGTCCTTTCCAAGTGAATGTAAATAAACTGTAGTAAAATGAAAAGGCTCGTAATTTGGTATTTGGAATATTCTTCATAAACACCAATTTTCTGTAACATCCTTGCATATCTGATACCTCCTCATGTATAATGCAGAAAATCCATTTCATTTTCATCTATTGACAGTGAATTTAATTTACTATTGCAGCTCTTTACCCAGATTATGTTATTAATTCTGCAATCAGGCTCTTTAGAATGCTTTTATTTCTTCCAAGAGTTTTCACAATTCCACATTGATTTTTTCCACCCTAACGTACCTTTCAAAACAAAGGATCATTTTCCTAGCTTTTTTTTTAAAAAAAGTAAAAAAGGCCTCAAAGGCAATAGGCACCAGCTCATAAGCTGTAACTTTCAACAGGAAAAAAAATCTTCATGCATCGCTTCAACCTCTGACATTTAGGTATTAGAAACTACATTCATTAAGGAGACGTACAACAGGTGCATTAAAATTTCCATATCAACAATTATCTTTGTAAATAGACCAAAATCTCTTCATTAATTCTGCCTGACACTAACGGTAGAGGACAGAGATGCTAAATGCTCCAATGTTAGTGTTCTGCTTACATCCATACCAACTGCCTCCACTATTTCGTAGAATTCAGTCATCTTGTAAAGTAGATCAAACTCAAAGCAGCTCGTATTTTTCCAACAGAAAAAAGTCAGTAACAGCTGACTCAATTCCAACAGCTCAACTCAATTGCAAATCACCAGTTACTCTTCAAAACAACAAAATCAAAACACAGAAGTGTTATTATTTTGCATCAGTTTTTTAAAAGTACTCTAGAACAAAGTTCAATTAGAGAATGCTAATTTGTTCATATTAGGGGAAAAAAATGATTCATCAACTACAGAAGCTAAAATCTTGTCTATCCTTTTATGTAAGACTCCATTTTCAGAAGTCTTATAAAGGAGAAATGCCAATTCAGGTATTTATTACTGTTATACTCAAATACTAAAAACTTCTTTCTTGTGCATTAATACAGCTTCTATAAAATGCTAATTTCTTTATTCATCCAAAGCACTTCACTTTCTTCCACCACCACGATAAACACAATATAAAGAATATCTAAAAAGAGGCACTTGTCCTTTTTACTTCACTCCAGAGCCAGTGAACAAAGCAGTGAAGAAGAAAGAAGGTACATAATGGATTTAAAGTAAATGGCCCATTCTTTACTAAGCGGCCTCTTATTTTCACTCATTCTAGCTTAATTGTCATTCTAATGTCTGGAAGCTTCAAACGAACAATTATTTTTACACCACCTGTCACATTGGTTCCTTAAAGCTAGATTATTTTTTTTAATAAAAAATAAAGCAATAAAAAAATAAGCACTGTTAATTAAAATAATCTTTCACAGAAACATTGTAAACATCTTTAAACTTGTTTCAAGCAGTTAGTGCCCAGCACGGTCCATTCCATACAACAAAACAGACAGAATATTTATATTCACTGTTGCACTTCATAACATACTTTTCTGACACATAATGCTTCCTGCTGCACTGGAAGCTTAGTTGTCAATATATGAAACACACTGACATATACATTCGTCCCTTGGGACTTGAAAATAAAGAATTGGCTAATTTTTGCACCTACCTGGGTAAAAATCTTTGGATTTAGACAACTTGATGGTGGCCCCAGTCTCTTTCTGCAACTGAACAATTGTCTGTCCTCCCTTCCCAATTATAGATCCAGCAGCATAACTAGGTATGAGGACCTTTAGAAAATATTGGCCATCCTCTGAAAAATTGAGATATGCATGGTTAATATGGCTTATAAATTCTCATTTTTTCTCCCCAGACCCACAAATAAACAAAAGGTTATGTCTTTAAACTCCTCCACTAATTCATGCTTTTACACTTAACCAGTTGCGTCATTCTACAAGACACGTTTAGACTACGCTTTTGACATTTTAAAATATCTACATTTATTCAAAGCAAAATAAAGAACACACATAGGATCCTTAATTCAGTGGAAGAATGAGAATAAAATCCATATTATATGTCAAAGGTAGATTTTTTGCATTGGTAACCACTGCATGCAGAAATGATCAGACCCCTTAAAAAAAAAAAAACAAAAAAAAAACCTGCACTAAAACGTGGCTACTGACAACTACAACCTTACTTGAAAATGCTGCAAAAAGAAATGACAAAACCAAAAAGGAACGAATTGTAAATTCTAATGAGCTATTTGTTTGTCATTAGCAAACACATGAGAACAGCAATTAGCTATTGCCTGCATTCTTCTTAAGTGAGCAAAACGACTACTCTGCTACCAAATAACCCACCCAAAATGTGGGGTTTTATTCCAAGCATTTCAGCCACTGCCAAGAAAACAACTCAACATAGTGTGGATGGAATCACTTGCCTAAGTAATCCTGATGTATTCCTTTAGCACTTCTTAAGCGACAATGATCTCTTTTAAGCTCATTAATTAAAGGACACTAAGAAGAATTTTTCCCAATTGATCAAACCCTAAGTCACTTACTTTAAATACACTTAAAAGGTGACAGCATAGACACTGCCAGTCCTCTACCCACCACTAGCGTTAAAGCACACAATCGAGACAGGAAAAAATATATAGAATGAATGAAGGGGAGAAAGAAAGAAGGATTCCCAGTCTGATTTGGAAACAGTACAATTGTCAGTGCCCTCGCCACACTGCTAAATCCAGCTACACTGAAGTCTGAGGACCTTTTGTAACTGGTTCTGAAGAAGTGCAAAGGCAATAAGGGTACGCTGGTTTCCCAGACCTGGGCTATCCCCAGTAATTAAGGCAGGATCCCATTGGCATGGATATCAAAATATCACGAAACCTGTTTCATAAAGTTGTGGGGTTTTTTTACCCCTAAGCAGAGGTAACGATCTCAGTTTACCTTACTTGTCTTCTCTGACACTATAAGCGTCTCAAGAAGTGCCTGTGTGTGACAGTGGTGCCCAACCGTATTACCACAGCTGGGGAACCATGCATTATGTACAGTCGGATCGCTGCTCTCAACATGGGGCAAATAAATTCACCTCTGCCTCGGTGTATTGTTATGACGACTCCAGTGCAAACGGATAAAGGAGATGCTGGTCCCGTTATAACTCATCTCCTCCAGGAAGAGCTGGATGTTAACTAGCGAGTCCCCGCAGCCGAGGGGCGACTCCCCCCGCCACCAGCCAGCCCTCGCCCCCGGCTCGGCACTGCAAACACGCCGTGTACGCGCTGACAATGGAAGAGAGGCCAAGGAGGAGGAAAAGGCACGGCAAGGCTGAAATTCAACTTGCGACCCCGAGGATGTGGAAGGAGGGAAGAACGTTTACCGCCTCCCTCCAGCTACCCTTTTATTTTTTTGCCCGTCGTTAAAGGGGCGAGGGAGATAGCTGGGCTGCGGGAGTCCCTTGTGCTCCCTCCTCGCCTCCATAGGGTCACGGCTGTGCAGCCCCAGCGTGGATATTAAATAAAAAGACTGGTAGATGCTGAAAACCGACGCCATTTTGATGAATGATAACATTAGAGAAATGGGAATCTTCGGGGGGGGGGGGGGAGAAGGAGAGGCGGGCGGGCAGGTAGGTAGGAAAGAGGAGAGGTGGGTGGGTTGCGGGGGGGGAGGGAGGTGACAGAGGATATACCCACCGCCCGTGTTGGTCCTTTTGGTGCTGCCGGCTTCAGGGGGGGCTTCAAGCGGTCTTTTCCGGGAGTCCGGGGGGTCCAGGTCTATGGGAACCCCAGTGTGGGTCCCGTTCTGCTGGATGGGAGCTGCCGCCATCATGTTTGCTGCTGCTCGGAGGAGAATTGTCTCTTCCCTTCTGTGGTGGGGGGGCAGGGAGGGAAGGGGGGAGGAGGAGGAGGAGGAGGAGAAGGAGGAAGGGGGAGGAGGAGGAGGAGGAGGAGGGGAGGGGGTTCGTCCCGTTCTCTTGTCCTTTTCGAAAATGTAGAGCTAAGATCGGGATTGTCGAGGATGCTGCGCGCCTTGTTTATCTGGCACCCAGGGGGAGGGAAGGGAAAGGAGGGAGGGAAGCGGGCAGGACTGGGCTGGAGGAGCAGCTGCAGTGCAGTGTCAGGAGGAGATGAGGAGAAGGGAGACAGGGGAACAAGGGGGGCGAGAGGAAAGAGAAAGAGGGAGAGGAGGAGGGGAAGGAGTGAGAAGAGTGAGACAGGAGGAGGAGAGGACAGAGTAAGTGGGAGAGGAGAGGAGGGGAGAGAGTGAGTGAGTGGGAGAGGAGGGGAGAGAGAACGAGTGAGACTGAATCGGCGGGAAGGGAGGGAGGGAGGGAAGGAGGGAGGGTGAGAAGGAGGGAGCGAGCGGTGTAAATGGTGGGCGAGAGTGGGAGATGATTCACGCTGTTTCTGAGCCCCCTTCCGCCCCTGCCCGCCCTACTGCCGCGCCTGACGCTGCGGCTCAACTGCCCGCCGCTCCCGCTCCCTCGCTGTCGGGCTCCTGTGCACGGGGGTGGAGAGGGGGAATCACTGCCCCTGTGGTGCGGTGCTGCTCCGCTCTCACTCCAACACCGCGGGCGGCTGGCTGGCCAGGGGTTGGGGTCACCAGCCTCGGCTGCACCGCAGAAACCCGAAAGGCAGGAGAGGTTAGAACCGTGGGAGGGGGTGGAAGGACGGGGGTGTCCGAGGGCAGGCGGGTGGGGAAGGGGGGGCGATGGAGGGGGTGGGGTGGTGTATGTGTGTGTGTGCGATAAAAAAGAAGGGCGGGGCTTTCTGCGAAGACAGGCGGGAGATCCGACCAATGGAAACAAAAGAGAGCGTAGCTGGGATTGGAGCTCATCGCCAATCCCGGGACGCGAGTGGCGGAGCCGCTGCGGGCAGGCGGGGGTGCTTTAACCTCTGCGGCGGGGGCGGTGGTGGGGCGGGTGTGTGTGGGGGTTGGCTCCTGCCCCGGGAGGGTCCCCGCCGTGATGCGGCGTCACCTGGGTTACACGCTGCGCCTCGCAGGCCCGCAGCTGCGTGGGAGGACGGCTGAGATTGCTCGAGGATGGGATAGCGGGGACACGTCCTCGCCGGGGCTGGCTGCACCACTCGCGCGGAGCGACACGACATGGCCGGTGTGGCCGCGGCCCTCCGTCCGTCCGTCCATCCATCCCCATCTGCCGCCGCGGAGGACGGGCGGAGGACAGCGCTGCCGCTCCGCACCGGGAGCCTCGGACGCACCGGGCTGCATCGCGCAGGCTTGTAGAGGAAACAATAAAGATATTATTGTTATGCTATGATAGCCGGTCTAGCTGGAGCTGTGCGACACAGCCGCGTTGCTTACCTAAGTATTTCGTAGAGATTTCAAAGATGTTTCGCTGCGGCGAAGGTTATTTCTACTTACAAATCTGAAATTATTCAGGTGGAAGCTTAAAACGTTTTAAGATGTGGGGGAAGGGAGAGGCAGGGCTCGGGGGATTGTCTGCGCACCAGAAAAGCATTTTTACTATTTTACTCTTTGCTATTTCTTGACTCGTTACCTTTAAAGAAATTTTTCAAACTGCTGTAACTGTGGAGGCAATGGTCAGTACTGGAGCATCAATTCTGTACAAAATTTAGGAACATATGTTTATTGCGTTACACCATGCTCTGTGCTAAATTTGTGTTGATACGTGTGTGTGCAGCGTGGCTGCTGACTCTATTGCTCCTAATGCGCGAGCTGAAAACCTGTCTGTGGATGAAATCCAATTTCCATTCTAAGCTCCCTGGGAGACAGCCTTAGTTTTAGTAATCACTTACCATTAATGCTGCCCCAAACAGTTTTTAGTACTTAAAATGCAGATTTCGTGTATAATGTATCATATAGCACATCACCTCTGCTTAAAAATTACAAGCCAGGTACATAATTCATTATGAGTTATTTAACTGTGCGCATGTTAACACCTAAACAGGCTCCTGCCCAAATGCGTTCACAAATTAAGAACTCAATTAAGCACTGTACATGGAAAACTTTCAATGAATTCTTTGGGAATTGTGTCCCAGGAATATGATATCCAGCTTCCTTGCCAGCAGATGAAATAGATGCAGCCAATTCAGTAACAATTTAATAGGATATATGGTCAGAAAAAAATGATTGTATAAATAGGGAACTTTCTTACTCATCATATACCCTTTGTATCTAAGATACTCTGACTCATAATTGCTTAGTTTACTGACTGAAATAAAATTTTAGGCTTCTGTTACCTTGGCAGTTGCTGACACAATTACGGTACAGCAAACTGGGGACTAGTTCTAGCTCTTGCATTTTCTTTACTAAGTTCCAGGTAAAGAATTTTATTAGTATTTGAGTAAGAAAGAGTGCTACGTGACTTGTAAATCTCGGGTCCAGTTTGTAGGGTCATCAGTCCTAAGAGGCCTCTTTTTATTTGTGAACTAAGCAAATGACTTACAGAAAAATTTGAAGACAAAAATAAAAACCCACAATGTTTGAATTAAGCCATCTTGAGTCAATTTCCGTAGTGGAACTAGATAAATTATAACACTGCTCTCTTTATGTCACTGAATATGTCCCATTCATCTGAAGCAACATTGAATCAAACAATTCTCTGGTTTTTAGACCACATCTGTTTTGCTGTGCCCCCTGCACCAATTTTAATTATGTGACAGATCTGATTGGATTCAGCACCTGCAAGTCCTCCCTTTGGGATCTCCAATTAGCTTATAAAACATGTACTTGATTGCATTCTTGAAACAAAAGTATTGTTTCATGCTAACAGCAGGAATAATAAAGTGTAAAATAAAAAGTTTTAACATAATAACCAGCGTGTATGTTTGTTTGTATATCTAGCTTCCATAAGCTTAGAGGAAAAAATAGTAATCCTGAAACCTAATTTCCTCAGACTCAGCAGATGTCTGTCCTGCCTTAGCCTGTTTCTTTACTAACAGCTGTTTCACAAGTGCCTCCCCTAGTCCCTACAGAATGCCTTTTGTTTAATAATTTCCCTCTATGTTATCTCCCATCCCACTTAGACAAGATTTTTCAAGTTTTCTGGTACTTTAACTAGGTATTTTGTAGTTTAATAGATAGGCTCATCTTTGAAGAAGTTAGCTAAAACTATATAACTAGCCTCTCAGCTAGCTTCTCAGTATCAGTTCTACTTAACTAAGCAAATATCTGCATGTAATTAACATTTCAACAAATATTGATTTAATATTAAGAAAAAAATTAATTATTACAGATATGCTTCAGAATACACTTTTTTCTCCTTATTTGACTGCTAGGAGCACTGATACTGGAGGTCTAGAGGGGAATATCGCACAAAGTGCAGCCCTCTAGTGGCAGAGGTCATGGGGAGTTTAAAGCAAACTGGGTCTTTGTTATGGGTGGGGGCAATGAAAGAAACAGCTTTTAGCAAAATGTAGGCAACTGTCCTTTATTGTTCATAGTCTGAAGCACAAGGAAAAATAGTTGTGGAGGCCTGTAATACAGCCTTGCCCCCACTCTCTTGTAATGTCTACACAAGAAAGTATTGATGGAAAATATTAAAAGGTCTGAGATTTTCCTCTTTTTCCAAATCTGTAATCTGTTCATCTTTTCTATTTCCAGCCAGCGCTGGATTGGCATACCTGACCAGAGGCTTTTCAAGCAGCTGTGGGATCTTGATTCCTTCAGTCATGTCCTACCAGATGAAGTATTCTATAACTTCAGTAAGAGTATGTTCAGTGATGACATGGAGTACAAATTCAATTTGCCAGCTTTATTTCTAAAATCACTCTTGACTGGTGGAGGTGTGGATGGTAACATTCAAATTAATCTCTCCCACAGACATGAGAGCTATGCTTAGAAGTAAAAGGGATTAGGAAGAAGGATAAACTAAAACAATTAAGCATATATATTAACAAATAGAAATCAGCATAATAACTGAGGTGGAGTTCTAATCTGATAAAGTCCACTTTGTAGAATAAGACTCAGTCTCCTGTTTCTTACAGAGGTGATGTATAGTTCCCTTCTGACTAACAGAATGAACACTTAAATTTTCCCAATAGCCCAATAATCATTCAGTAAAAACCAATACCTCTTAAACATCCTGGCTAGGTAAAAGAAAAGAGATTCTGTCTTTGTCCAAAATGGTGCTACTACAATTGCCAATTTTTCATTACTGAATGAGTGGTGTGATTCCTAGCAAACTTTGGCTCCCCTAAAACTACAGTTAGTGATGAACTCTTTCAAGTTTTTAATTTCCGTCTCCTGTTTATGAAACTTCTTTCCTCTGACAATCTCTCAGTTAAACTGGTATTATCATTGACTAAGTTATCTAACTGTTGCTTGTTTAAATACTGCAGAATTTGTTTACCAGTAAATGTTTTAATTTTCAGTGAAACTTCTCCAAGATTCCAGCAATATCTGAGAAAAATCAAACCCAGGGTTTGGGAAAAAGTTAAACACATATTAGACAGAAAGTGACCTAGTTATCTATTTTCCCCCATTTGTATTGCTTTTATTATCTGCACCAATATTATATGCATTGCCTAGCTAAAAGCCAAGTGTTAATAGTTGTACTCTTCCCTGAAAAGAGCAGAGACAAGTGCTAAACCGTTTTGTATTGTAGATTGTTGCTATGCAGTAGCTTCCTTTTTCCAGGAGACTGAGAATGACAACTTAAAATCAGTAACAATTTGACCATACTGTTTGTATGAATATATTGGCCAAAATTCTTTTTCTGGTGATTGAAGGCTAAAATTTTTGTAGGAAATCAATGTCCATTTCTCCTCTCTCAGCAGAAGGATCACCTGTCTCCTATTCCCACAAAGTTCATTAAAATGTACAGTATTTTTTTTACTTCATGAATACTGAACTGAATTGATCTCAGTTCTTCATTGCTGAATCTGTAGGTCAGATTTACAAGTGGTTACCTAAGGATGTATTCAGATCTCAGTGTAAAAAAACAAGTTAGCCTCAGGACAGGATAATTTTTAATCCTTCGCAGGGAATTGACTCTGTGGATCTGGATATCTGAAACTCCAGTGGCTGAACACTTACCCAAAAAGTCATCTCCATGGTGATCTTTCTGCACAGTAATTTAAAGACCTTTTCTTTCTCAGAATGAAAGAAAATGAAGACTTGATTTCAATTGCTTTCCAAAAATAGTAGCATCTTCTGTTTTCTTTCGGTCATTGGTTTTGTTTGTTTTGCTTTTTCTCCTTTTTTTCGGGGAGGAATTTTTTTGGAATTTGTGTGTGTTGTTTTTACTAGAAAAAAAAGAGATATTTGGAATTTAAAATGGTTACAATCTAGGAATAAATTCACTGTAATGAAACAATGTATCATCAAGACAGAAGCATCTCCTTGTGTAGCTTCATCAGTTTACAGTGTTACTGATTGTACTTTTACTTCTTGTCACTGTCTTAGACAAGGCCATTGGTGAAGCATCTCTTCTACAAACTGAATTCAGCCAGCTATCACTCCAGATGCTTCTGACTGTATTCCTTTAACAGTATGGTCAACAGGGTACTTTTCAAGGAATCAGAATACCTGTTTCCAATCACTGTTACTATAATTGCTCTAAAAATATCACTATTTTGTGTGTCATTTTGCTCACCCGTCACTAAGTGTCTTATTTGTTTGAAATTTTGGCACTTTATAATAAATGAAGTACAGAAAAAAGACACATTAACAATTAGTTCCTTTGATTCTGTTGTCAAGCTTTATTCCCTTCCTGGAATAATGTAGTCTTACAATATGGGATCTTAATTAGGATTGTTTTAGAATTTTGCTATAGTTCAGCTCACAAACGAGTTATTTCAGTGGAGAAGATCAGAAATCTTTCTGAAACAGGAGTAGAAAGAGGAAAAGTAAACATGTTGCACAGTGGACAAATGAAAAATAAGAAAAAGACAATAAAGACAGAAGTACTGATTTTTCTGTAGTAATCATGATTTATATTAAATTATGTAGCAAAATTTGAGTTGCTCTGATCATTTTGCTCACTAATAATAAAATGTATACTACCTGAGATCATTAAAGAGAACTATATGCTAGTAAAAATATACAAGTAAACTCTTCTACTATTAACCACTAAGGAACCCCATTTTTTCCTGTAAAATTTATAATCAATTTTCTAAATAATAAACTCTTCCAGTAAGCGTAACTTTTATAAATGTAATACTATTATAATGGTAGATTTTTTGCCAATGGAAAGGTAAGAGAAGTAACATAATCGAAATAATAATAGTTCCTAGTAGAAATCTAGAGATCTTTAAAAGTACTTTTAAAGTGCTTACTATATCAAAATGCATATGCCAGTAGATTACAAATTAATTTTCAGCACAATAAGATTTTAGGAAATGGTTATTACCTTTAAGAATATCAAGCCACAAAGAGATGTTTAATGTTTTTTTCCCTAGAGTTTAGCAAATATGTTAGGATTTGTTTTTCCAGAAATTATTTTATTTCACCAACAGAAATCAATGATTCCATTTATATTTCTATGCGCTTGAAATTTATTCCTAAATAAATTCCCTGAATTGGAAAATCTCTTGGTGGGGGAGGGTAAACAGCTAAAATTTACTGCCAGGATAAATTGGCCAGAATGATTTGGCACATATCCTGAGTTTGCCATGAAAACACGTATCTGTGTGTCAGCTGCACACAAAGGCTATCTGGCCCCAGAAAAAGCATGGGGATTAGGCATAATGCTGCCTATTTGAGACAAAGGGTATTCCTTAGTGCAGTGGGGTTAAAACAGACAGCTCATCAGTAGTACAAGTCTATCTGAATTATTTAGTTACCATTTTGAGCCAGAAGGAAATGGTGGCAGATTATTAATGACTTGGGGTTTTATTCATCTTGTTATTATGTTTCAGTAAAAGCAGCACTGGAAACATGAAAAGGTAGCAAAATATGAGATCAATTTTACTTTAATCACAACATATAGAATCGCTTCCTTATTTTAATGCTAGTTCCAAAATATTACTTATTTTTATTTATATTTCACTAAAACTTATGAAGTTGCTATTTATGTTTATAAGTAGGTGAATAATCAAAATGAAAGAGACAACTCACATGCTCAGAAAATAGAAATCCATGGATTTACCAGATGAAAACAGTTCCATTGATTTGAAGGGGGTTTAAGTCATTCAATACAAAATACTTCAGGAAAAAATAGTGGAGAGAGTAAGGAAACTATGTAAAAGATATAAACATAATCTGACGTGGATTCTTACAATAAAAAAAGATTCTCATCATAATCAGGTGACAGGCAATTTAAAATAACTTTGCATAGAAATATTTAGGAATATATAACAGGAATATGTATAAAGAATATTTAGGAACATATAATTTATCATTTTTAATAAATTATATATAAAAAAATAACAGCTGGAATATAATTTAAAATTTGGCAGTTACAAAAGTGAAAATTAGGAATGCACTATCCAATAATTAAAAATAACAAGATTAAAATCTTTACATAGTCACACTTTATGTCCATAAAAAACATGATGATATAGAAAGTTACTGGAATGTTTATATATATTACGTGTATAAGAGAAGCCTGATTATTTTTCCTCCAAATTTTTTGTGGATTTTTTTTTTTAATATTTGTAATATTTTACCACGTAAGAAGACTCCTGTTTCGAAACTTTGAAATATTTGTACTTTTCATTATTATTTTCCTTTACAGCTTTAAGCTGTTTCCTCTAGAACAGAAAAAAACCTTATGTTGAAACAGTAAAAATAAAATTACTGCAGAACTGAGTCATTGCAAGTGAGATGAATGCCCATAAAAAAACCATACAGATCACCCAAAAAAACCCAGAAATAAGATCATTGTGCACTAGAAACAATGCTTTCAGACTCATCATGGCTCACAAGAAAGGTATTTATAAGTGGACCTCCTGCCTCTGTCACATGCTGTCATTGCTTTGGATTGACTGCTGTTAGATCCCTGTAATCCCAAACCCCGGGATCTTGTCCTACATATTTACCCCACTTGGTATGCATGTCAGTAACTAGTTAAAATGGAAATGAACTCTAATCTTTGTATGTGTTAATAGCAAAGGGTTTTAATCTCCTAAACTCCCTATTTACCAAGGGTTTTTTTGTTTGTTTGTTTTTGTAATAAAGTTTATAAAAAGCTGTGTTCAGTCATATAGCTTATGCTTGCTAGTTTAGCCACTTATGTTTGGTTAATTCTTGGCATTTCTTAACTCAATAGGGTGTTATGGCAATATTATGGAACATGTTCATGGATGATGAGAAGAATAAAATAACAACAGCTACTGCTCTAGAAATGACATTTTAGTAATGGCAAGTTTTGGCAACTTTCTTGTCTGTAAGGAACTTGTAAGAAGAAAATTTCGTATTTTAGAAGACTGATGTTACCGATGTAGAAATAATATATGGCTGCCATTGACTTGTGAGGCTATGTTGTTATGTAGATGTTCTGCAGAGATTAAAACTCAAATATTGTCCAATCAAGAAAAAATTAATTGAAACTATCATATCCCATTCCACATGAAGACTCATTGTTGCCAACAGGTTAAAATTAATGTATTTTATTTGATGGGTAGTATAGCTGAGTTCTAGTCCTAACTCCTATAAGAAAATTCATACTTGTACCCGGTACGTATCTTGCATCATATAGGACCTTTGTGAAAATCACTCCTATTTTCATATTATGATTGTTATTAATAATTATTTGTATTGTCCAACTGCTCCCTGAATCTTGGTTCCATGATCACTTTCCTGGGAAGCTTGTTCCACTGAATGAATGACCTCCCTCTAAGTAAAGAACCTTTTCTTAATGTCTGGTCTGAGATTCCCCTGATGGAGCTTAATTCCATTTCCTCATAGAATCATAGAATTAATTGGGTTGGAAGAGACCTCCGAGATCATCAAGTCCAACCCTTGATCCAACCCCACTGTGATTACTAGATCATGGCACTCAGTGCCACATCCAGTTTCGTCTTAAAAACCTCCAGGGACGGTGAATCCACCACCTCTCTGGGTAGGCCATTCCAATGCCTGATCACTCTCTCTGTAAAGAACTTCTTTCTAATATCCAGCCTAAACCTCCCCTGACAGAGCTTAAGCCCATGCCCTCTTGTCCTATTGCTGATTGCCTGGGAGAAGAGACTGACCCCCACCCACCTACAACCTCCTTTCAGGGAGCTGTAGAGAGTGATGAGGTCACCCTTGAGCCTCCTCTTCTCCAGACTAAACAACCCCAGCTCCCTCAGCCTCTCCTCATAGGACTTGTGCTCAAGTCCCTTCACCAGCCTCGATGCTCTTCTCTGGACCTGAAAAAAAAAATTTTTTGACAGATGCACAACTTATTTAATCAAACAAATAAAAGTGAAATATTATCAGAATTATTTACATGCACATTTACAATGTGTGTTCTTTATAGTAGGTAATTTCTGGGAATATTTGCATCTGTTCTTGGTAAGTTTTTCTACTCAGTCTAACCAGTATAGGTAACAGTAAACAAACTGAGTTTGGCAACAAAACCAACGAAGCATCCTAGGAAAATTAACATGATTATATGAGGTCAAAAAAAGAGCAGTTGGCTCATGCCACCAGAGAGAGCAGATCAGCCCCTTCCCCTCTGCTGGTCCTCTTGAGGAAGCTGAAGACTGTGAAAGTGTCTACAAACTTCAATAAACCAAGTAACCTTGTCTGTTTCTCCTTGCTTTTCACCATCTTGGTCAACCTTCTCTGAACACACTCTAATAGTCTGATGTCCTTCTTACATTGAGGATAATAATATAAAAGTGAAATCACTAGAGCAATTTGTACAGTGCTGTGATATGATAAGGATGTTTTTCTTTTAAAATATTAGTGGAACAGCTAACTCCACGTGGATAGAAAGGAATTCCTAGCATAATTTCATTGACATCAGTAGGCTGTCATTAGGGAAATGGATCTTCCACTTATGGAAATGTGTTTTAAATTCATAAAAAAAGTAATATTAGTCTAGTAAAATAGTTTCAACACATTCCAGTCTACTTCACTGATTTCAAGTTTATTCCTGGAACTAAAGGTGATATGATGAATATGAATCAGTAAAAAATCCCAATTTTAATATCTGTCATCCAGTGTGGCAGATTATTTCCCGAGTTCAGATAACTAATTGGTAAACTAAGAATGCATTACACATAAAAATTGTACACAACAGATAATATTCTTTTATTAGAACATTATAGTTTTAATCTAGCATGATACACAATCAGTAAAGCTAAATTCTTAATGCAAAAGAGCAAGAGTTAAAATTCTCGAAGAGAAAATATCTTGGCTTAGTTGCACATATTTTTCATTTTAAAGTAAATGCATTAATAGAAATGGGACTATAAAAAACTATGCTTTTAAAGTTAAGTGGAAATAGCAATAGAATTGTATTTTCAGCATACTTTACTATTCAATGTAAACTCTCCTTGTCCCCCCCTCCAATTTATTTCATTGTGCACTTTTAAGAATTTAACATTTTACAAAGGTGAAATATTTGGTATGACTTTTAACAATTTAAGAAAACCTGCAAAAAATTATCATTCTAGAAAATTGATGTTAAGCTTTTTTTCAGTTTTTAGTGTGTAGCTCTACTAATGATTATTTAGGCAGTACCCACATGAAGTTCAGCCATATTCAAAGATATTATTCTGTAACAAAGCCTAAAAGATCTTGGTCAGTTTTGCAAATGCCCATTCACTTGAGTAGTCTTTATTCATATAGATGACTGTGTTCAACACAATTTTTACAAGCATTCAAAACAGTGTGCTGCAAAAAGAGTATCTTCTCTTTTCATTTGTTTTTGAAAAATTTTCTACACAGGAAAATATTTCAAAGAAAGTACCCAAAATTCATTATTAGGTACAGCAATAAATATCCATAAAATATCTTGGTGTCTGTGTTCCTATTTCTACAGAAACATACATTATTGTTAATCAATATAATCTGAAACTCCATGGTTCTTGAAATACTGGTTTGTTGACCAGATGTCTTAGATCAATACAATTTTGCAAACTTTTTGAAAATACTGATACCTCAAACTTTTGTATATGTCACCTAGGACTGAAAATATTGTGTTAACTATCTTTTGGACTGTGTGGGTAAGTGATTCATTATTACATTGTCATACTGTGGAGGAACTGGATTGCACTATTTCCAAAGATTATGCATTACGTAAAAATGGTTGAAAGCCATTTCTTTCATCATTACAATTGTCACATTAGTGAAAGAAGACTGTCAGCATTTCATGAACATTTTATTTCTTTAGACCTTCTAAGATTTCCCAGGAGTATAAGTCATATAATCAAACAAAAATGCTTGGTGTGATCAGTTCTGCAATACTGCATTACATTCTCTGGAAAGTAATTTACAAAAGAATTAACTATGTCTATGTTATTCAGTGTCATCTACATACCTTAATAAAACAAATGATGACAAGCAGGCATTGGTCGTGGAAGTCTAAACTTTTTTTAATGTGATCGTCTTCAATATTCAGTCTGATGAAATGAACATTTTGTGTAACTCTGGTCATCTAAGAATGAAGCTGAAATTGTAATTATGAAAATAGATAAATATTTCACCTTTATTTGGTGAATTTCAAAGTTTTGTTAAAAATATCTAAGATATGAATTTTGTTTAAATGTTCAAAACCTTTTAAATAAACGAAAAATAGATCATCTATTAAAATACAAGTATGTGCATACACGTGTTTATAACTGGACACAAAAATAAAGCGCATGCATATGAATGATGTACATACTTTGTGTATTTGTGTATATAGGTGTACGTATATGTTTATTCATTATTCTTACATAAAATCACACAGCAATTTTGAGCCCTCTAGTGGTAAGAAACATCTCAGCTAAGAAACCATTAATCTAATTCTAAATATATCCACTTAACAGAGAAGTGTCTAAATTCTATAGCACTATTATGCCTTCATATAAGTTCAGGATAGCCCCCTGCAGTCGATGTGGGTCTGTAGATACAAGTGTTAAAAACTACACAGATCTGCAAATTAAGTTATTGTTTCCAGTGTGGTAACTTTTCTTCCTTTCCTCTATTGAAAATAGAGCCATTCTGTATTCTTTTGACACATGGTTGATAATTTGTGATATTTATTTAAAAACCAACAATCTCCTGACATGAGTACTGTCAAATAGATGAGAAATGTTTTCTAACACAGCATCCTCATTCTCAGCCTCACATTATATACTTACACAAGTAATTACAGGGAAAAGAAAAATCTGCATTAGGAAAGGTTGCATGATATATAACTTCAGCCATCTAAAAGCTATGTTTTTAGGCTAAGCTGGTTGTTTGCACTCACCTTGCTGTCACTGGAAACAAATAGATTGTTTCAGATTGAATTGTATTGTAAAGGTGTCTGGGAAAGAGCTATAGGATAGGTGAAACATTTATGAATTCAAGTGCCTCTCTACTTCTCAAGGATACCTAGCTAACTAAATTGGAATTAATGTTTTCTTTTTTATAAGACAAAAATAAAAATATAAAAAGCCTAGATTTGAGCAAGATTAAATAACACAATAATAAATAAATAATATTATTTGAAGCAATATTTATAACATACGCATATCAGAATATAAAGTATAATAAAATACTACTGCATATATATATTATAATAGGATATTAATAAATAAATAACAAATATCAGACAGGATAACTTACTACATAGGGAAATCATTCTGCAAGATCACTACACTTTGAATATCATTCAGAAGTGTTCTTTCTGGTGCAGAATGGGTTTGATGGGCTCCAGAGATCACACTTTCTTTAATTTTACTCCAGATTTAAACATTTGGTCTGGATGATCATCCATACCTGAGATTTTATGAATTCTGCAAGGTGACCTGTTTCTTCAAAGATTAACACTTTAATCAGAACCTTGTCCCTGCAAGAACAAGGAGCTTACCAACTACTCAGTGTAGTAAGATTTCCCTTTTCACAGGAAAACCTCACCAAGAGAGCTATAGTATTCATTTCCTCTGTCCAGAGTCCTAAAATCATGAAACACGTTGACTCCCAAGAATAGTGACAGTTTAACTGACATGGATTTTAACAGAGATGAATATCAGTGTTTCTGCAGTTATTTCATTAAAAACACAGCATATTAATTTATTAACGTAATTGGTTATATGACAAGAGCCTAGGACTGGAAAATTAAGTGGTTAGTTCTCATTTTTAAAAAGAAAGAAACAGTTTTGTTTCCAGTGTATTAAAGCAATTTAAATACACTATTATTCAATTGCCTGCTTGTTTAGTTTTAGTATTTATCAAAGTTCCATACATGTATGATAGCAAAATTAACTCCTAAAATGGAAACTTTTCATTGATACATGCAAAATTTGAACCTATTGATTTTTTTACAAGATTATCTAGGCAAAACATGCAAGAGGGAACATAATTTTTTGTGAGTGGTAACAGTCCACCTCAGGCAAGTAGTGTGGCATAAGGTTGCAATATAGTTCCTGCATGCAAGAGTATAATTATCACAAAAACAGGAATAGGGTTATGCCTTGTAGAAGAAAACACTGGTGATTTCAAAACAGTGAAAAAAATTACAAAATCACAGAATGGGTAAGGTTTGAAGGGACCACAGTGAGTCATCTGGTCCAACCTCCCTGCTCAAGTATATTGCACTGGGTTATGTCCAGACAATTCTTGAATATCTCCAGCGAGAGAGACTATACAGCCTCTCTGGGTAACCTGTTCTTGGGCTTAATCACCCACACAGTGAAGTAGTTCTTCTCACATTAAGGTGGAACTTCCTGGGCATCAGTTTCTGCCCATTCCCTCTTATTGCTTGGCATTACCTAAAAGAGCCTTTATAACATAACACTAAACAGTACTATGTGACTTGAAATGTTGAGGAAAAAATAAATTTTGCATTAAGGCACTGCACTTTTCTTGTTTAGAAATCCATTTGTTCGGAGAAATTAAAGTCAAGAAAGTAATACAATTTATCAATGTTATGCTTGGGATAAACAATCTTAAATTCATATTTCACAAATCAGATGTTATTGCTTAGTCAGGAAATCTTTATAACAACAGTATATGATATCTGGCTAAAAATGTTAGTTGACAAAATAATCTTAATTTTCTCCAAGAAGGCATAGCAATTGCTTTAGCATGGCTAGAATATAATGTCAAGGAGTTTTCATGGGGTGCTTAAACTATTAGGAGTCCTTGATCCAAATGGGTTATTGAATGGCAGCCCCACTAAAGAAGAAATTTAATTTAAAGACTGCTGTTGTAAAGTCATCAAATCAAGTTGTACTTCCCAAACTTTTGCAGCTGACATCACTATCAACCTTCCTCCATCTTACAAGTGTTGCATCAAGTCTACAATACACCAAAATACTATTCATCAATTTGTCATAGGGAACAACAATCAGTCCCTGTGTGGACAATCACATTTCATGGGCCACCCAAAATAAAGTATTTTTAACACCTTAAATAGCTAGCTTGAAAAACTGCCACCAAGTAACCATGGCTGAGAATATAAACAATGTACGCTAGAGAGAAAAAAGACAAAATATTTATGAAAATGCAGTTTTTGTTGTCATTCTTTAATATGTACTACATTTTAAAGTTTCTGTCACATATTTAAAAGACATATTCAGAGCAAGAGCTAAACAAAGCTTTCCACACAAGGTTGCCCGGGCAAGGGCAGTCTGTTGGACTTCCTATGGCTCTATGACTTAGGTAACAGGTGCTTGAGTAATCACCAAAACTATCCCACTTCTTCTCCCTTTCTTTAGAAACAAATACAGAGTCCAGAATGCAACTGAGCAATAGACTGCCTCTGCTGTCTGATGTCATAACTATTGTCCAGCAAGGCTAACGAGGTAACAGCAGTTTCATAGGTTCTCTACAGCCTCTACTATTAAATGGGGTCAAGACTTGATCCGCAGAAGGACTTGAACTAAATGCATTTCAAAGAGATTGCCAATACACTTTTCTATTATAAGAACTTATATGATGTACAAGGAGTCATAAATAATATGAAACATCTCACTTCATGCTCTGAAACAACTGCTGTCTAAGATTAGAAGAGGATTCCTTCATGGATATTAAAGCTGTACTTTCCTTAAGAAACTGGTTCTTCATTATCAGCAGCTGGGTAGTAGCTTTGGTGGACTGCTGTTCACTTCTGCTGTTTCAATTTTTGCATGTCACTAAGGGCCAGGAGAGACCATCTAAGTTTCAAAAAGAAAGAAGAGGAAAAGGTTCCCAAATAAAAAGGTGTTTCTGCATTGTCACTAAATTCCAGTGTCACATCCATAGGTCTCTTTCTTTGATATTCAAGAACTAAGTTGTCAGACTTTATTTTTTAAGAAACCCTTCTGTAGTTTACTTATAGATTTGCAGAAGTAATCCTGTAACAAGAGGGAAATCATATAAAAAGATGGTCATCACTAGAAAAACAGTGAACAACATTTTGTGTAAAATAATCATAAAATCATAGAATGTTTGGAAGGAGCCTTAAAGACCATCTGGTTCCAACCACCTTGCTGTAGTCAGGGACACCTTCCACTACACCAGGTTGCTCAGAGCTTCATCCAACCTGTCTTCAAACACTTCCAGGAATGGGGTATCCACAGCTTCCCTGGGCAACCTGTTACAATGCCTCACCATCCTCACAGTAAAAATTCTTTTTCTTAATACCAAACCTAAACCTACTTTCTTTCAGTGAAACGCCATTCCCCTCGTCTTGTCACTACATGCTCTTGTAAAATATTCTTCTTCATCTTTCTTGTAGGCTCCCTACAGGTACTGGAAAGCCTCAATTAGGTTAGCCCAAAGCCGCCTCTTTTCCAGACCAAACAAACCCAATTCTCTCAGCCTTTCCTCAGAGGAGAATAATTTACAATATCATCTCAGAATATATCTGCTTACTTTTTTATTATAAGTATATGTATATGCTTATTCCTAATGACACAGATTCATTAACTATTCAATTTACATATTTTAATATGCTTTATACATAAAAAATAATAATTAGATTATCTAGCCTGACATCACAGCTTATCAAATTTTGCACTTTATTTTATCAAGCTAAGACAAAAGCCCTCATAGATGTATCCTGAGCAAAAAGTTCGAAAGCATCCACTTCCTGAAGGAAACATAATCAATTAAACTTGATATGACTGCATGAACTATCTCCATGATTAGAAAAGAAAGTGAAACTCCACAACACTTTGCAAAGAAAACTGGGCAGAAATTTCGTAAACTGAAATCAAGACCACAGTGAGTTTCAGTTCTTTTTCACACTATGGTAACTGTGGGCTTTTTTCTAAATGTCACCAATTCTGTCCTCTAGAGGAGAGGAAAAATTAAAAATCTGTAATCACAATATATTAACCAAGATATACATTAAGTGAAGAATAATGACTTTACAGGCATTTATTTTAAAGCCTAAATTATGAGATATTATTGTACATAGTGTGTTGCTCTGAGCTGTTCATATAAGACTTTGAAGAGTAATAAAGTATACTGTAACTTTATGTTTCTCTACTGTTTCTTAAAAGCTCGAAAGCTTGAGAGTACAGAGTCTTATCCTCAAAGGCCAAAGAGGACACCATAATTATTTAGTGTGACCCTCTAATTTTTTTTTGAGGGAACTATAACCCTTTCAAGTCTCCTTATATATCCCTGTATTATTTCTAGAATAATTACCTTAATTTTGATTACCAGTAATTACCCTGTGATCTGTTTCTGACAGCATGATCAAAAAGCTCTGTGCTGTCAGATATAATTTCCACACTTAAATACTTATGCTCATTTATTAGCCCATCTCTTAAACTTCCCTTCAATACACCAGATAAATTTAATTACTTATACCTCACATGGCAGTGCAAGATTCTTAGCTATATGAACTTGATTTTGGGGCTGTTGGGTTTTTGTGGTTTTGTTTTTGGTTATTGTTTGTGGGGGTTTGTTGTTGTTTTGTTTTCTTTAGGTTATGTTGTTGTTCTTTTGTTGTTGTTGTTCAGGGGCTTTTTATTATTTTGGTGTTTTGCATATGTTCTCCAGCATTTACTATCTCTATTTCTCTTTACTATTCATTCAAAGATTTTGTTAGCCCTCTTTTCACAGAAAAACAGAAAGCTCAGATTGAGAATGTGATCTATCCTTCCCCTCTTCTGGCCTGCCTATCTCTCTTGAAGAGGTTGTAACCATCCAACAGGGCACTACAGTCACAGGTCTCATCCCACCATGTTTCACTTATGCCAATAATGTCCAATCTCTGTGACTGGGCCAAAGCTTGGAGTTCCTCTTGTTTGTTCCTCATGCTGTGTGCATTAGTGTAGAAAAAATTAAGATGTGGTACATTAGCCAACACCTTGTGAAGCAGATTGAGGGATCCATCCCATGAGTGCTCTTTTCTCAAATTTTGGCACATCATTCCATCTCTCATCATCAGTGAACCTGGTTCCTTTTATGACAAGGTAACCCACCTAGTTGATGAAGCTGATATAATCTTTTTTAAATTCAGTAAAGCTTTTGATACTATCTCTCACAAGATCCTTCAGGACAAAATGTCCAGCACATAGATGGATAAAAACATCTTCTAGTGGGAGAACAATTGACTCCCAGATCAAGCACAGGGGGTAATAGTGAATGGGGTAACATCAGACTGGTGACCTGTCACTAGTGGGGTTCCACAAGGCTCCATCTTGGGCCCTGTGCTCTTCAACATCTTCCTAAATGACTTGGACACAGGACCGGAAGGGATACTAAGAAAGTTTGCAGCTGACACAAAACTGGGAGGAGCTGTTGTTTCCCTCAAAGGCAGGGAGGCCCTGCAGAGAGACCTCAACAAATCAAGGGACTGGGCAATCACCAACCATATGAAATTCAACATGGGGAAGTGCCAGATTCTGCATCTGGGATGGAGCAACCCTGGATGTTCATACAGACTGGGGAATGAGATGCTGGAAAGCAGTGCTGCTGAAAGGGGCCTGGGGGTCCTGTTTGACGGAAAGCTGAATATGAATCAGCGGTGCCCTGGCAGCCAGGAGAGCCAACTGTGTCCTGGAGGCTATCAAGGGAAAAATATCGCCAGCAGGTCAAGGGAGCTGATTGTCCCGCTCTGCTCTGCACTGATGCAGCCTCACCTTGAATATTTTCTGCAGTTTTGGACACCACAACATAAGAAAGTTATTAAGCTGTTAAGAGAGTGTCCAAAGAAGGGCAATGAAGATGGTGAAGGCCTTGAGTGGAAGCTGTATGGGGAGCAGCTGAGGGCATTTGGCCTGTTCAGCCTGAAGAAGAGGAGACTGAGGGGAGACCTCATTGCAGTTACAACTTCCTTATGAGAGGAAGTGAAGGGGCAAGCACTGATCTCTTTTCTGTGATGAGCAGTGATAGGACCTGAGGGAAAGACCTGAAGTTGTATCAGGAGACGTTTAGGCTGGATATTAGAAAGAGGTTCTTCACCCAAAGAGTGGCTGGGCAGTGGAGCAAACTTCCTAGGGAAGTGGTCACAGCACCAAGCCAGACTGATGATACTCTTAGGCATGGGTGGATGATCCTGTTTGGGGCTTAGGGTTGGACTCAATGATTCTTATGAGTCCCCTCCAATTCAGCATATTCTATGATTCTATTAATGTTTTTCATAACATAAAGTATTTCATAACATGCAACTATCTGATTCAAAATAAATTTCCAACAGAAAACCAAAAACAACCCCAAAAAAGGAGCTCTTTTCTATTATAATTATAATCTCTAGTACATTACCAGCAAAGTTCCAAATTTACAAATCTATTCATGTACCTGAAACAATGATTAAGATAGTTTGTTATTCTGTGTTATGTTCTTTTCTGAATAATGGGACAATATTTGAAAATCTGACTGTTTCCCAGTTTTCCAAGATAAGTTAAAAATTGGCAGTGATTCATTAGTTCCTTTGAGACTTCTGAGCATAAATTACGTAGCTAGTTCATTTGAAGCATTCTCCAATGGGAACAGATTTTTTTTATCAATGCTTTATTCCAAATAGAAAATGTTGTGTTTTCATCAACATATGAATGGTTTGGCCCTAAACCAGCCATTATCTCAGCTTCTCTTACTCTGAATGAACTTATAACCTTTCTGAGAAAGATACAACACAGTGTACAACTCTCCTTTTTCCCCGTAGATAATTTTGTAATCTTATAGCTCAGATGAAGTAAAAACATCCAGTAAGTTGTGTACATGCTCCTTTCCTAAACCTAGCTTTTCCTAGTAGTCTGTCTCCCTTTCTCTGTTCTGTCTTCTCCAGGACAGAGCTCGGTAAGATGTCAGTCACTCTTCTAAAAAAAAAAACTATACACTGAAAAAAATCTATATTTTATATTGTTCTCTGCAATGCGGGAGAATTCTTATCAGCAGTGACTTGATTAGACAAACAAATAGACTTTGTTAATATGTTCAGGATAGGCCGATTCAGAAAGAGAGGGGAAGAAAAGGGACTCAGAGAAGCTACTTTCTTAATTCAAAATGTTGTCTAGGGAGTAAAAACTGGGAATAAAATTAATATTTTAGAGGAATACTTTGGCAGAAAGTCATTTTTAGTATGTGATATTTCAAAATCTGAAAAATATTCCTTGGTAATATTACATATTTTAGAGACTCCCTGTGTTGACAGTGCCTTGTTGATACTTTTATGTGTGTTTGGATGTTTTTGTTGGTGTCTGTAAATTCCAGAAATATTTCTGCTGTCAACAGTAGAAGTTCCATAGTGGCTTCACTAGCTATAGTCAATGATTCTTCAAGAATTAACCAAATATGCAGGAATTTGCAAATAAAAGCTAAGAAATTTGATTACTAAGTCTGGGAAGAGGAGAAATGGGATCATGCAGGGAAAAATGTGAGATTGAAGAAAGAGTAATGGAGTAAGAGTGCTGTGTGATTGGAAAGTGAAAGATGACAGTTGGAGCAGGTTAGCAAAAAGACTGTTGTCAGCCGACCTGTAAAATTCTTCAATCAGCAGGCACTGAACAAAGAGAAGGGGCAGGACAGATTATGCAGAAAAAAGAGTGGCATAGTAAGGCAAACTGGGATAAGAAAACTTTGAGAGGCTCGATAAAGAAACAGTTAAAGAGAGAGGAGTACAATAACCAGAGCAAGGATGAAAGAAACTGAGTTTGGATGGAAAAAGTAACTAAACACAGGTATTATCAATATAATACTTATTGTTACATTGTTACTTAAACCCACAAAAAAGTGATTCCCTTTGAATCTTCATTTTTCCAGTTTCATGTTAAGGAAAATAGATACAATATTACTTTTAAAATAACACATTAAAATGATGTTTGGATAAGGCCTTGAGCAACCTGGTTTAGTGGTAGAGGTTCCTGTCCGTGATGGGGGGGTTGAGACTAGATTAAGTCCCCTTCAAACCCTTACCATTCTATGATATGATTTTGTGATATTAGGGCTGCCAGCCCAAGCAGATCAATATAGATCCCATTTATATTACAGCTGTTACCTATCAAACTTCTATGAAGTTTGCATTCCCCACTACCCCAGACCAAAATACTATAATACCACCTTTGACTAGATCATGCTGTTTACACAGAAAACAACTCAGCCAGATGATCAGGGAATTGCATGTATAGTTAAAATTAAACTTAAAATACATAAACCAGCTTATATAATTGAAATAGTTTCTTCAAGCCTACAAAAAAATTACATGAAATATGAACTTATATACTAAGGGATTCTACAATCTCAAATCTAAATGTGTTTTCTGAATTATTTACACCCAAATTGAGTTGAATTAAAGTTGAATTAAATAAAATTAATGTATCAGAGAACTATAAATTGCACTTAGACTATTGAATACTCCAAATGAGACAAAATGGGAATAATTTATACGAATTTTTTCAAACTTCTTATTTAAGAGGTATACTTTCTAATCCCAGAAAATCTCATATATTTATTTTATATTAGAGAAATTAAAGGTATTCCAAAGTATATGAGTGTTTTAAAACTCTTTATACTAATCTCATACTGATTTACTGTGATTATTGTTGATGCATTAAATTAGTTTAATCAAGTTTAATATGACAAAACTTTAAAAAAATTAACACCAGTCAAAACTAGTTCAAAACATCTTAATTTTTTTTTTAATAAACTAATTGAAACAATTGCTGCACCTCTCTGCAGTGGAATGAAATAGTGCATCATTGCTCTTAAGTTAGAATGTGAATGTCTAATAATGCACCAGATATATATGATGCACTAAGTTTAATTTTAATAATCATTTAATAATCATGACTCAGTTCTTTTCCAGAAAGTCTAATTTTAAGTTATTCTAATTTTAAAAATAGCTAAAAACTCTAATATTAGACCTATGTAGGTAAGTTGCTGGCCTGGGTTCTTCACTTAGTTCAGCTTTAAAGGTCTGTCTTTAAATATGATTTGGTTCGTATGTAAAATACTTTCAATCTAAGTCTTTAGGAAGATTTGTCTATGCACAGCACTAGAAGGAATTAAAAAGAAAAAAGGCATGATACTGTATGTGCAGAAGTGGAAAAGTAGTGAACAAATAATGATAGAGACGCAAGTCATTGGGCCAGATGCACAGAAAGAAATAGTTGATGCAAGCAGTGAGGTTTAATTAGGCTATAACTTTTAGCAATTTAAGTCAGCTGGGACCTGCCCTTCAGTTAGTCAGACCACAAGGGTAATCATTACTAACGTTTCCACTTACTGGACAGCTGCTGCCAGTATTCACCACTTCACAGCTAGTCTAGCCAATTTCTAGGACCTCACATATAATAAAGGCTACTGAAAGCTATAACCCTGTTTTCCTTTTCTTTAGATGTGTCTTTTCTTTTCATCTGCTTTAATTCTATTCAAACTGCCAAGATGTGACAATGTGTGCAGTGCTCGAACCCACTCCAGTAAGCTGTGGCTATAGGGATGGTAAAAATACCTACTATTTCGATTCTGGCACCCCGAGAAATACTCTATTCCACTTCCAAAGAAAGTGAAGGTACAGTGCCCATATAATTGTAATTTGTAATTAGCATGGTAATCATTATTAATGGTAATTGTAGTTGTAATAATAATTCTACAGCAGCCACATCAGAAGGAAAGGGCTCAGTCTATGGTTAAGGTTTTTGCTGCCTTTTCCTTATGGTGTAGAGATTAAAAACTAAACACTAAAGAACAGAAAATAAAGATGTTATTTTTGGACACTTACTCCTTGACAGTTTTGCTATATATTCTATTCCTATTATTTCAGTGGGCAAAATAATGGCTGCACAGTGCCTACATAAGCCCCTATATTGCTGTTCAAAGTCTTTTTCATAGGCTCTCTTTCTATTTCCTTCTATTTCTGCTGCTACAGAAGCCTCTGAGATGCTTGAAACATATTATCTACAGTAAAATATGAATAAGAGAAGTTCTGTTACATTTCAAAGACTAAAGCAAATCAAAATATTTTTTATTTCTATTTCTCATTAAAATGTATTAATCTGTAGCATATCTTAAATGAAGGTTGACAAATTGTTTTAATAGGTTTGTGAGTAGAAGCCAAAGATGTAGTGTAGCAATATTTATATACACCCTCAGTTGAGAAATTAGGCTGTGGAAGTGTTAAAAATAAATAAATAACTCTTCAATACCTAGTGTTTTAAAAATACAGTGAACTGTCTGAGATGGAATGAAGCAAAATAGTAACCTGTGAATGTTCAAAATTATACAAAAATAGATCTACAAATTTCCTGTCTCTTAGGACAAAACATAAATACTGTAGCAGGTTTACCTGATCCCTTCCTGAAAGTAAGATCAGATTATAAGTATTTGTAGAGAGCACAAAGTTTACTATTTGGAAATCTTCAGTGGGTAAATCTTATAGTATTTTTGGTTTCCCTTTGTCACTGTAGAGAATTGCTCCTTTTCTTTCCCCCCCCAGGAGGGATCTTTCTCTTCTTTTCTGTTAATAAAAACTAAACCTTGAGCCTGGAGGTGTATGAAGGAGGAAAAAGAAATTAAATCTAAGAAAAGCAAAAAGTTTGAAGGCAAGTGGAAATTGACAAATAAGTGTCAGAGCAGAAAATTATGGCATTTTGCCAACCAGCTGTGAAAACTAATTCAGCTTTAGATAAAGAGATTTTAAAGGGGGAAAGGACAAGAAAACTTCAGAAAAAGGAAGACTAAAGGAGGGAAGAATAAATCCTTAGAGCTGTGCTAAAGAAGAAACATAGGCAGTGCTTTGTTGTTTTAACTGCAGAACTGCAAGAGGGGCTTTTCATTGAGACTTTGAATAGCACCAAAGAAACAGCCAGAATAAAGTGGAAGCACGGAAGGTTTCCTTAATGCTTATAGACCAGCCTTCCAAAAGAGGTTTAAAGTTAAGCTTTTTTAGACAAATAGAAATTATTAATGTCAGTAAAAGTGTTCTTCAACAGTCTACATATGGACATAAAAATAACAATGTTACACACAATCCTGTGTACAAAGTCATGGTGAGAAGTGACTGAGATTGTTAGACAAAGAACATGAAATATTTGAAAATATCAGTGAAAGCCACTTTTCCCCAGAAAAGTATTTTAGTGAATCTGTATGCAGTCCTCAAGAATTTTTTTTTTTTCTAGGTACAACATGATTATTATTTTATGGTCAGAGAGCATGTAAAAGAATGAAGTGATGAATGCTATCTGGTTACAAAGCAGACCAAAATAGCAAGCTGGTATATAAAATAACATGAAGGAAGGTGATCACAGGCTTGTCCTCTCATCTGTCACTAGGCCTGTTAATGAGGCTGTGAATAGCAAGTCATTATGATGTACTGCTGCTGGTTATTATGTAGAGATCTAAGGATTCCATCTACTGTGCCCAACTACAGCATACTCAGAAGTTCTCTTCGGAAAAATCTCCTGACCAGTCAAAATATACAGAACATACTGGTCCCCTCTGGGTACCCTCAAAACACCACCTCTGAGCTCACAAGAGGATTCCCTGAGAAGGCTAGGCTCTGAGAGTGAGCTCACCTATGCCCTCTGTATGAACCAGATCCTTTCACCTCTATTATTCATGGTGTGACTCTGATGTGTGAAATTCCCAGAGCAGCAAAGCATGACTCTGCAGCTTTCATCTTGCATGAGTAGAAGGCAAAAGCTTTCACATTGCAGCATGCACCTTAGGTACATGAAAAATCTAGCATTAAGAAGGCAAGAAAAATTTATTTTATTTGCCTCAAATAAAATGTCTTGACATGTATAACTGCCATAAAAGTGGGAGTTATCATTTCATACAAGCTTAGGCAAATGAGAGATTTAAGCTATATTTTATTTTTATGGCTACATTTTCCAACACTCAGCTGTTTCAGATTGACAATAAAAATTCTTCTGGTAGTTGCTTGTTTTTCTTTGGGGAAGTTCCTTTGGCAGTTTTTTATCACCTTAATAGTTGTTCTGCTACTCATCAGTGCTGAAGACTATACTTTCACTGAGGTATAACAAGTAAGGATGTTGCCTTTGTGCCTTCCACAACCTGTAACACCCCAAACTTTGTCACCATCCTTATTTTTTATTTTTTTTCTCGATTATTTCTCCATTCCTAATTTTTCATTTATATTTGTGCTAGTTTTTCATATTAGATGTTTTATTTGGCTTTTCTGAATTGGACGTGCTTTAATTCTTTTTCTGCATATTTTTTTTAACTATTTCTTCCATGGTGTATGCATATCTTGTGGTATGTTCTTTGAATGTCCCCCTGTGTGAGCAAGCCATACCAAATGATAAACTACAAGAAAAGGAAAATTATTCCAAAAATATATCACTGTTAGTTCACATTCTCCCTGCAACATGGAATTTTCCTGCAAAGTCTTTTTGAGACTTTACAGAATAAAAAAACCCAAACAAAGAAAAAATAAAAACAAAGCCAACCAACCAACCAAAAAAAAAAAAAAACAAACCTGAGAGAGAAAGATAGAAAACAAACTATTTGAGAAAACATCTTATCTGGAAAATTAATCTCATAGGTTTCAAATGGTATTCTCCCCATCAGAGTCATTGGGTCCATCAGAGTATCTTCCAAACTATTATCTGTCACTTGTGATGGGGAGTTCAAACTCCTTGGAGTAAAGACAACATGTATATAGCTTTGAGAGCACTGATACAGCTTGATAATGGAAAGGAGTTTTATTATCATCTACTCTACTGTTTAAATGTTGTTATTTGAAATTTCTGTGGTAAAGATGTCACTAACAGCTTAATGAGAATTTTTGAGTAATGAAAAATTAACAGGAAGGCATCTGTTATGACTTTCCATTCTGTTATTCCAGTTATTTAATAATAATTGCAAAAAGTGACGGGGGACAGAAAGGGATGTCTGTCATTACCATTGTTTTATCAGACAAATACCTTTACTGACATTAAGGAAGTAACTAATGTGAACAAGTGTTCGTGGACTCAGACTATTCTATGCTTCTATAACTAATCTGGCAACAACTGAACTGCACTTTTAGAAGCCCAGGAAGGGGAACCGCTGACAAGGCTGCTCTTGTGTGTGTCAAGTTCAAACTATATTAGATGGATTCCAGGATACTGGGGGTGTTACCTGAAAACCTATTATCTCTCAAATACATAAAAACACTTTTATGGCATATGGATTCTAAATTAATATTTAATATGGATGTCTATGTGTAATTCACTACTGTACTGCTTCTGGACTGTTGATTGAAAAATAGCCTGCAATATTGTTATAATATTGTTACCTTATCTCTGATAAAAATCAGTTAGTGTTAAGAGAGCTGGGTTTTTTGTTTAGATTTGTCAGACCATAAAACTGTAATGTTACCGCTGCCTTTAACAATATCTAGTTAGTATCTGTTCCTATTCAACAAATCTCTTTATTTTTATTGGCTTTAGTTACACTGTGTTTTTAAGAAAGTGTTCTATGAACAGACTTTTCTATAATTTCTTTAAAACTTCATTATCTTTTGGATGACACAGTAATGTTCATTTCTATATTTGTAACCTCCTTTTATCCAACTTTTTCACTTTGATTTTTCTCTACAGAAGTGCATGTGTTTACTCATTTATTTAGATAACTTTTAATGGGAATTTGCATTTTCCCAAGGACTCCCTAGTACTTTTAGACGAATTGTATTTTGCTTCCTTAAAAGCCATTTTGAAAGCTGGCCCTGTCCAGCCCCCTTTAAAAATAATAAAACTGTCCCTCTGAGATATAGCTAAGATCTTAGGAGGTAAACAAATTGTTAAGAAATTGAAACACAGATCCTTTGCAGCCGTGTTACATAGCTTTGATAGCAGTTTAAAACTATACTAGAGTGAGGTCCTCTCCATGACTCAAAGAGAGAGCTCAGGTATTGTAAGACTGGCTTACTCTTGAAAGTATATTTTTCTCATATCTTAAAATTACAGATGGAAGATGCAGCAGTGTATAAGATGAGAATTTTGATGAGAGTAGTTTATAAAATTTTTGTCTGCCTGTGAAACACTTGGATTAATTTTTACAAAATTTTGCAAAACTTTTTGCTATGTTTGTATTTGTAGCCTGTTTTCTCTCAAAATCAAAGCCAGAAATTATCATTTCTTTTTCTGGATACTTGATATCTAGCATAAGGGCCTGAATTTCCTGTACCATGGAGAAACCTTTAAATAATCTCTGTTCAGAATATTTTTCTTCTAACATATTTGAAAAGGAGTGGGTGGCAAGGGCCTTGGAGCTATCTGGTTATAAAGCAAACAAAAGGTAGCAGAGGCACATTAGTTATACGAATTCATCAGAAATGCAGAACTGGAAAACTCCTATAGGGAAGTCTGTTAAAAAATTACTTACTTTGAGCATACTAGCATTTAATTTACTGGCTTTCCTTAATAATATTACGCTTGAACAACAAGACTGTTTCATTTTTTAAAAAAAAATGTTTATCTTCCCTTTTTACATGAAAGCTTTTTAAACAAAGAAAAACTCAATTTCCTTTCAGTTAGTTTAAGAGACTAAACCAAGTGTAAATCTCATCAACAAATTCACTGCTTGCATTTAAGACTGAATCCATGTCACTGGAGGACTGCAGTACCTAAATGTCTTTTCCAAAATCAGAATCTTTATTTGCAAATCACCAAGTGCAAAGAACTACAAAGCACCTGTAGGAACAATCTAATTTTGAACGCAATTGTTTTTTGGTAACATATCTTACCTGCACCAGAGGCTTCAGCTAATAAGCAATAATTTCATTTTTCTACCAAGCCTTTCTTGCTGTTTTTTCCCTTCTTTATGCTTTATGCCAGTGTTCTACCATTCCAGCAATGCATGCAATATCCTGGCATAAAAGGACATAATAGAAATACTGCTTGTCCAAGTTAAAAATATTGGTTTTGTTTCATTCTCAAATTTAATACAGTTTAATATCCTTTTGTCTCCCAAGTTTTTGCTTTGCTACCTAGCCTTGATTTTTCAAATTTCTTTGGCCATCAACAGGATATTCATTTTGTAATCTGAAAGTCAGTTTTGTCAACTAAGTAAAATATTTTTGTTAAAATTAACTCTCTGAGAGAATTCTAATAGGTTTTTAATAGTATTCATTTAGAGTTGAACAGGCTGAAAATGTTCATAAAATCCACATTGTTATTGGGAAGTGCTAGTGGAAGTGCCTGCTCTTCTTTTTTTAGTGTGTTTCTATTCAGCAATACTCACAAATCATTGTGTGTCCATTACTCTGATATTGGATGTAGGAGCCTAAAGCCTGCCTAGGTTATGCTTTAAAATTTTGAAGTGCCTTATGATCTCTGCTTTTCACCCTTGTTGCTCAGTAAGTATCTTCTGTGAATATATGTAGATGCAAATTAATAGCAAACTAACTCATATGCAGAGTATTATTATTGCACTAGTAGTTAATACATATTTTTTTCCCAACGTTTAAATAAATTATTGATTACAACAATTCTAACAATTCCAGTTTCTTCTCTTTTCCTAAAACATGTCTTAAAATTGCTCACAATATATTACTAAGGATGTTTTTGCACAGGTGACAAAGCGCCATGCAGCCTGGCTGGCCCCTGGGTGATTGTAACATTGTGGCTCACCATGGCACTCACTGCCTGTTCCAGCCCCACCCAGGAGCAGGGCAGTGGTGGGGAAAGCCCTGGACATCAGGCAACTTTTTGGGTACAGGAATGGGCTGAAGGTGTTCTGGGACATGGGGCTGCTAGGGGGCCCCACAGGGGCTGGGCAGGGTTGTGGGTAGCTGAAGACCAGACCTGCTGATGCATTGCTGGGGCAGGGGCTGAGAGCCCTGAGGGCTGACATGGACTTCTAGGCCACCGGTGGGATGAAGGGGGGTCCCAGGAGGCTGACATGGGGCCCTGTGGGCAGGGTGGGGGAAGTCCCATCTTGGGTTCCCCAAGGTGTCCTGGGTGGTGGGCAGGGATGGGCAAGAACTGAGTGCTGTCAGGGCCATTCAAGCAGAAGTGCTATGCTTCTCTTCTGTTTTTGTTCCCTCAGGTGAAATGTCATCTATAGTAATTGCATAAATGCTATTAATTGAAATTCTCATTTAAACCTGTCCATATATTGCAGATGAATAAGTGAATTTATATATTATACATGAGCTAGTACACATATTCGCTGCTGCTGTTGTGGGCTTGTACTTAAAAATAAGACATCAACATTACAGATGACAAGACAAAACTCTATTCTCTTTTTTGATCTGTAAAGGCATTGCAACTCTTATTTAGTCCTTATATAGATGGATTTCTTTACATGAGTTTTCTTCTTTCGGATTAATAATTTGTTATGTAGATGTTGTTTTATCCTTAATTATTTACTAAAGGAACTCCTTGCAATAAATAATCCCTAGGCCTGATTACTAAAAAATTAAAATACGACCTATGTTTCAAGTACCAGTCAAAAAAAAAGATATTTCTGGGTAATAATATTTTTCTGTACAAAATAAACAGAGTATTTTTAGTAGATCCATGCAGTTCTGCAATTTGGTAGCTGCTTTTGCCTGCATTGCCTATGCCTTGTGATTAACTGAGGCCTAAGAAATTGCACCCAGAACATCTGATATACCATTTTTATCCAATTAAGTCAATAATCACAAGGATTTGGAGTTCTCCACTAACACATTATAGTTCAAAATTGGTTGATACTAACCTGTCAGCTCAAGTGGATTAACAGCTGGATGTCATTAGCAGGTTGCGTGAAGGCTCCTAATCCATTTTAGGATGAAGCTAGACAGGTTAGTTTAAATCATCTTAGTGGGTTTTCAATTAGTCTAAACCCATACTAAGTACCAGTAGGATGATATACATGTATGTCTTTTTAATCTATATTTACTCAGCAGTTTCTCTCTCACATGCATGTCAGCATCTCTGTTTAGAATAAATACCCTCCTGTGGCTGTCAGCTGAGCTGTTCCATGTCCTCACACCTGCACCCACTGCAGTCAAGTTATCAAAATGTCATTCTTAAAGTTTTTTCTAAAATATTTTATAGGGAAAGTGTCATAAATCCTATATGAGAAATTATATTTCAAAATATTAATTCATTATTTGAGCAATGTTTTATTTCTAAGAAGTTACATTTAACAGAATGAAATTTGATTTAAATGTTACAGATTATAGGGAAATCTCTTTTCCTGAAATACTTCTTTGCCTTCTTAAACTTCAATGGACCTACACTGATACAAGCAACTGAAAATGGAGCAGGAACATCCTAATGGAGAAGAATGCATCAAATGCACATTTAATATTTTGAATATTTATGGAAAATTATGAATTCTTCTGTCCCCTAATTATAACTACCCTTTAGTAACTGTTGAAAATAATTAATTTACTACTCAAGCAATTTACTGTATCAGTGTGGGTATTATTCTAAGTTGTTCTCTTATTTATTGAGGAAAAATGTATTAGCTACATTCTGAGCCCCCACAACTCCATATGGTTCCCCCTGTAATGCTGTCATGTCATGTGGCCACAGAATTAACACGCTTATACTCAGAAGGCAGCACTTCAGACAGATGAACTCTTGTGTTTGATGATGCATCTCCTTTTTAGGCTTGTCTCCTTTTATGCCCACCACCATTCTTGCTCTGCTTTTTCTCTGTTATTGCACAGTGATTCACTCATTCATCATTCTTGTCACAACTCCTTGCTGCAAGTGGACCTGTTCTGCAGCTTCCTAACCACATACACCTGGAGTTCCAGAAAACAAAATGGTCTGAAGAGATGTGTCAAGAAATAGCAGTCTGAGGCTGAGGCCCAGCTATCTTCTACACTCTCACACATAAGCCAGGCATGAGAGGTTACTTTTTGCAAACCTTTCATCATTTGAGGCACAGCATTAAAAGACAATGGATTTCTAATGCTTGACAGAGTTCAGCATAAGACAGCAAAGTCACTAAAAAAACTAAATCATTAATATACCGCTTAGATTTCGTAATAGCTGATTGTTTCAGGGCAGCAGGGAGAGGTATTGAATGGGCTGAGGAGATGAACGGAGTGAGAGAAAGAATGACCCAGTAATGTCAGTCTATGTCATGGACTGATATGAACAGCTGTTCTTAAATTACGACTTGCTGTTGCTAAGTTTCTGTCCTGCTGTGTGTTTTCTGTCCTACTGGAAGGTGATTCCTTTGAATGAAAAGATAAACTTTTTTGGATTATATATACATACACTGAAGTTTGGAGCTATATCTACCTTCAAAAAAAGGGAGTTTTTCTTACTGATCATGGTTTGGGGGCCAATCAAATACTGGTGGTTGTTGGGAAATGCACAAGGTGAGGCTCCCTTCATTTATCAATCCATGTGGAAATATATTTCCTCAGCATCCACTGCAGCCATTACCAGGGGATCCAAAATCCAATGAAATCTGGTTCCTCAGAAGGGGGAATTATGCAAGTGTCAACCCCGTAAACATCATCCATTCCTTTTAGGAATGGAGATAATAAGGAGAGTCAAATTTGTACACCTGCATTAACACAACTTAGTTTCACAAAGGGAGAATTCAAATTTTTACCCTCAGTAAAATATTTGTGCAACTGTATCAAGCTCTTTTCTGCTCCATCGCACAGTTCCTCTGAATCTTCCTCCACTTTCTTTACTGTAAATGGAAATAAATAATCGATGTAAGAATCTTCATGATTTATTTTGATCTTGCATTATTTGAAAGTCAGAATACAGTTTTAATAATTTTTAACAGCTATAGAAATATTTGATTTGTTAAAAAAAATAATAGGAAAGAAAATACTAAAACATGCATATAAGTCTCTGTCTTACTGCATAGTTCTGCAGTGTATTCTTTGAATGAACAGATAGAATGACTTACATAGTTACAATACAAAATTTCAGAGTGCAAGGCCTTAACACAATACATATCGTTTGAAATGCTGTTCATGTTCTGTATTTTATATCTTGTAGAGTGTTCCCCCCTTGCAGCACTGAGACAGTGTTTAGAGGATTTATAAAAGAAGTTCTTGGAAGTGAAGGAAAGCAGTACATATATTTTTAGAATAAGGATTGCTTTTTACCTACTTCTGAGGAACATAACGTCTAAGCCAAAGTAATGCTTCATGCTTACTGAGACAGAAACAAATTCAGAGTTAAGATGTTAGATGCTTTCATTACAATAGTAGTACATCTGGATCTGTTAATCTAAATGGAACTGCACTGAACATCACATTTACATTCTTTAAATTCTTTATATTCTTTTGTTCTTTACTTTCTTTTTGTTCTTTTCATCTGCCTGAATTAAGGTGTAAATGATATCATATGCTGAAGTCAACAGTACAGAATTTTATTTATCAGTAAATGTGAGGTAGAGAGAGACAGAAAGAAATAGAAAAAAAAGCTGGGGGGCTGGGGAGGGGGAGAGAGAAAGGGAGTGACAGAGAAACAGATTAATTAGGAAAAGTATAACCTCTCCATGGGTTATAACTGCATCCCATTTACCTTCTTCTTGTGATCTTCTCAGGGGTGAAGGTTCCAGTTTTGCCTAAATGATGGTTGCAGTCTGGATCCGTCAAGGGAAGCCCAAGGTAGTGAGGAAAAAAGCCCATGAAATACAGAGTCGATAGCCTATTTATTATGCTTAGACTCAGCTTTAGCTGAGACCATAGCTACGTTGGGCAGGGCACATCTCCAGGATGCAGGACTACCGCCTCCCTAAGACTGTGCTCTGTGAGGGAACTTGCCACTGGCTGCCCCGAAGAGGAGATACAAGGACTGCCTGAAACAATCCCTCAGCCTTGGCCATATTGATCACTGCCACTGGTCTACCCTGGTCTCCAGTTGGGAGGCCTGGAGACACACCATCTATAACGCTGCTGCTGCTTTTGAGAACACACGCAGGATCACTCTCGAGGAGAAAAGACAACTCAGAAAGAATCGTGTCTTGTCAATATCACCCAAGGAGTCTTTCTGCTGTGCCTTCTGCAACCAGACTTGTCTATCTCACATTGGCCTTTTTAGCCATCAGTGCACTTGTAGCAAGTGTGGGTAGAGCCCCTCTCAAATCTTCTTTCACGAAGCCTAGCCATGATGATGATGCTTAGGCTAGATGGGAATGCCCCAGTACCTCCCCTGTGCAAGGGAGTCTTATAGTGGATGATGCAATATTGGATCACAGGACATTGCAGGAATCTGACACCTTCTAAGATGGACATTACAGCTGCCTGTTACATCAGTGCTTTTGAGTGCATTATGGCCCATCAGCAGAAATTAATATCTTTAGGCTAGGTATGAATTGTTCTGATGCTTCCCTAGACGCGAGTTATCTGAGTCATTTGTGTAAGGACAAAGGAACAATACCCCACCTCACAGGATTTGACTTTTTCCTTATCTTGTTCAACACCCAGCTTGTAGCTCCAGGTGTTGGGTGTGCCCGCCCTCAGCACCTGGGTGGTTACTTGGCACATCGACAGCTTGCTTGTTTGGTTGGTTGTTTGCTTGATTTGCTTGATTGTTTGAGCCATCAGCATTCCAGTGTCTCACACTTCTGCATACATTCTTCTCCTGGGATAACTGGACAACAGTACCACCTTTATCTTAAGTTCCCTTCACACTCCAAATTAGTAGGGATATTCAGGGTGGGGTGGGCTTCAGTGGGCAGTTATTTCTTTGCACAATTTGCTGCAGTGGACAAAAGCCTTTTAGTGATTTTAACAATGTTTAAACCATTAGCCATTTCAGTCTCTCACAACTATGGAAATTATGAAAAAGCATGACACTAAAATGAATGTAGAGTTTATTTATTTACATGGTTTATATTTAATATAAAAAGTAAGATTCTTGAAATTCTTTGTATGTAGGTAATGTTTATGGTAACATTATTATAGCTTAGTATTCAAGGATAGAAGGAAGAGGTTTCTCATACTTTGGTCACAAAATATGTGTATACCTTCTGGTCCTGCACCTTTTTACGTGGTTGTCAAATAGTGTGATCTTTGTCAGTATGGAAGTATAATTATGTTCCAAAAAAGATACGACATGATTTAGAGCACAGATAATCTCTCCTCAGTCACTCCTGATATTGTGATAGACTATCTTAACTCACTGTGGATTATGTTTACAGAGAACCAGGAGCCCTAAACAGCATAGTGCTGAGACATCCCTATAGCTTTAGACTATGACAACAGAGTTCACCTTTGATTATTGGTTTGGGCATTTGGCCAACATTACTGGAGCACTTAGCAACAGTGTGACGCAAAGAAATAAGAAGAGAAAGCAAGGAGGCAGTAATGAACCCTAGGGCTGGAGCAGAAGTTAGTGGCAGCAAGTTGTGGTCGAAAAAGGTGAAGAAACACTACTCTGCTACACATTTTCTAAATGCTTAAAACTTTTCAATGGCATACAGAAAAAAATATATCCAGATTTGCAAGCATGTATATTTTTAGGGATGCACACACACAACACAAACACAAACATAAATATGTGGCTGTATAAACATTAATTTTGTATTTTTTAAGTGTCTATATATTTGGAGAAATTCCGGCAATGTTTTTATACTTTATTCCCTGAAATACGTGTTGGTAGATATTTTCGAGAGGAAAACAAAGTAAAAAGGATATTCTGAGCTACTGCAGTTTGCCAAGCTGTTCAATTTTATTCAGGGCATCTTAGGAACATATAAATAAAGACAAAGTGGCAAAATATCCATGTGTTTATCAGATTAAGGGAAACAACATATATTCCCCCCTCCCCTCCTCCCAGAAAGGAATTATTTAATTTAAGAATGTTTACTGGCATCAGTGTTGGTTTTGCTTGTAGACAGTGAGTAAACCAACTATAATGCCATCTACAATATAAACTTATAAACTTAAAGTCTTACCTTGCTGCTGTCAAATTCAAGGGTAAAGCTCCAATTGACTTCACTGGAGCAAGGATGAAGTATGGGACTAAATAAAGTTCAAGCTAGCTTGAAATTTATGGCACACAAACTCATTCTTGTTGTTGTAAATGTGTCTGATATACCACTTTTCTATACAAAAAGATAAATGTTTCTGAGCATTTGTTATTTTCCATTTGTACTTTACTGAGTGTGGCAATTTTTATTTCTGCCACCAGCTTAATTTTCCAGAATATTTTTCAGTAACTTTATTCTATTTGGTTTGACATTATAATTTTGAGTTTTAGTCCCAAATTTGTTTACAATAGGTTTTTACATATTTACAATGTTTACAATAGGTTAAGAACAAGAAAAAAAGGAGGGTTTAAGACTAGCAGTTTCCATTATAATGCCTGCTAATCTACTTAACTGAATTCTTCTTTCTCAGATAATTTACCTTCTCTGTTCTTTTCATTTTTCTGAACTGACATTTGTTTTAGAGCTTATTAAATTTATTTTGCACCCTATGTATTTTACTATGTTGAACTAATGGTATTTGAAATTCTTCACTTCTCACACATCTAAAATGCTCACTAACATGCTTAGAAATTTTTGGTCTGTGAAAAATGCAGGATAAGCCCTGATATGCACCACTATTTATACTGCAGAAGAAGAGGGTTAACTGTATGCCTTATAGGGACTGATCCAGCATTTGCCACTCGAAAACAGAAATAAAAGAGGTGTGTGCCGTAGGTTAGAACACATTGTTATGGGCATTGCTGTAAGTTGCCTTCCTGGAGTAAGTTAAACTAAAGGATACTTTTTTTTTTTAGTATTACTCTTAAAGAATGTAAAGAAAAAGAAAGAAATAACGTTTGGAAGCTCTATCTCCCCTACTTTTTCCTTAAGAAAAAAATGGTGCTCACTGATAAACTAATATAACTGAATGATAGAGAGTCTGGGGAGCAAAACATTAATTAGACATTAGACAGCTAAGAAATCTAGGAGATGGGAGACAGAATAAGCAAGTAGGTGGAATGTGGAAGAAGAACGGGCCACTGGATCAATCAGTTGATGAGATTTTGAAATATGCATTCACTTATAGGTATAACTCAAGCAGTGATGTACTACTTTTCTTGGGGAAAAAAAAAAAAAAAGACTAGAACAATATCTGGGGTGGAGCTCACTCATTAGCAGACAATCTGGTCTGGACCAAGTTCAGCAAAATATATTGTTCCTGAAAGGAAGATTGTTGCTCAGCAGGATGCTCACAGCATCTGGCTTAGTGAGATACTGTAGTTCTGACTTAGGTGCTGAGAACACCCTTCTGAAGGACCACATATTCCTCCACTGGAAACAAAATTTAATGTGTAAGAAAAAGTATGGAAAAAGGAAAAGTAAGTAACGTTTCTTTCAAATCCTATGCCTCACTTCACCCTCAGAGGTTCATTTCTTCTCTTTCTTCACTGCAGCAGGGAGGCACTGTGATACACCCTTATTTATCATGGCACAGCAAGTGATTCTTGATGAGTCAGTAAGGCTACACAGACTAGCACATTCAAAGGATGAGAATCCAGTTATTGCAAGTCCACTTCCTTAACCAAGTTTGCAGGGGAAATATGACAGCTCTGCAAGATCTACTTTTCCATTTCATACTAAAACTTGTATAACTCCTGCTGCAAGGGTATAGATATAATGTATACTACATAATGAAAGCAGAATTATTATGAAACTAATGCTCTTCAGTTTGTGTTAGGATTTTGCTAGATTTTTTGTTGATGTATTAAATAATTTTCTGTTTGAATTGTCCTTTCTTTTAGAATGTGACTGAAAATTAAAGGAAAAAGTGAGTACCCTCTCATTGCTGATACTTAGATTGTTGAGTGGTTTATGTATCTGTTATTGTAGACTACGATATATTATGTCTTAACTCATTTTAGAAAATGCAAGGGTAGGCAGATTTCTATTTTTAATAAAATAATGTTTGGTATTGTAAAATGTTCTTGAATAGTACGTGTACTTAAAAGAGTTTAGAGTGAAGTGGCATTTAAATAAAGTCCAGTCAAAGAGGTATTATGTTTTCTTTATAAGAATTTTGCATCTTAAAATTAAATTCAAAACTATTAGAACACTCAAAAATGCCAAAAAATACTGTTCTGCTTTTATATAATCTTTTCTGAGCCTGTGCATTCCTGGACATTTTTCTTAGACTTTGCTTGAAATTTGCAGAAATCTGCATTATTTCATGGTTACAGTATTACTCAGAAATAACCCTTGTTTTGTAACGGACAGAACACTTTGAAGTAGGATCTTACAAGCTCCTAACAGATTATGGATTTTAATGATGTCAGATGTGTACATTTTTTATTAGAAATATAGGTTTATAGGCTCATTTGGCTATTTATTTTTACTATCAGAGAGAAAACAAAAGCTAATTATGTATCTGGGGCCTACCTCATATTCATTCTGGGTCTGCCACCATGATCAGCTCTACTTAAACTGGCCAGCCCTGGCCTGGGTACCAGTAATACAGACTGAATGAAGATGAGATCCTCTGAGGCTATCAGTAGTTTAGGAGTATCATAGGTGGACCTCCTTGTTGATGTTGAAGTCTTCTACAGTAGCACCCACAATGCTTCATTCTGAAGTCAATCATTCAGCTTTTGTCATTAATCTCTTTACCAGCTCTTGGCTGCCTTGGAGAGATTCAGTGTGTTTGAAAAATTTTAACTTCAGTGAGTGCCCCAAGGGATACAGTTTTCCATATCCTGTTTTATTTCTTGCTTAGTTTTTTTTTCTAGCTTTTTTTTCCTCAAATTTCCCCACTACTCACGGTATTTTGCTCCTGGGTCTCCTTCCTTCACACAAAATTATTTAGATCCCAGGGTACTACATGGGTTCCAGAGGCAATTGCCAAGTAGTGTGATTACAGTGATGAAAGTAGTGTGAACACAACCAGTACTTTCCTCATGGAATGACCACAGTTTTTTCCTGAAGGTGATCCAAAAAGACATTATGAAGCCTACCTTCTTTCCCAGCACTGACTTTACATGGATTTCAAAATCAAAGATCAATATAGTAACAAAAGTACTTGGAGTTTCCAAGGCTGTGACATACATACTCTCTAGCAAGGATAAAGCATATCTTTGTAGGACAGATATGAATTAAGGTATTATTTTCTCATAGAACAAAGGACTATCAACACAGTCAAGCTTAACTGCAAGGTGCACTGCTGTCAGTATTTTCCAAGTAAGGTAAATTACTTATGTAAAGAAAATTAAGAAAAACCCCACAACAAAATATACCACAACAAAAACCTCAACAACAAAAACCCCCAAGAATAAAAAAAAAACAGAGAAAATAAACACACTGTTGGGGTAACTGCAATATATAAAGGATGTAGAAATTGTAATGTTGTTTAAAGTGAACATGCTTCCAAAATGTCTTTTGTAACTTGTGCAAACTCACCTTTTTCTTCCCGAGATACCTTTGGAATGTCCTGAAAGATACCTGAAAGTCTCCCTATTGGTTGTTAACCCTTTGTTATCATTGGTTGGTTTGTAATACCTCCTAGACTCCCAATGGTCACTCTGTAATCCCCCCAAGAGCTATTTAAGCAGTTACCTAGAACAATAAACGCTCTCTGCCTGCTCTCCCTGCTTGCTGCTGGTGTACTGTGCTCTCTGCGAGGGCCATGAGATGCCGCGAGGTGGGGGGGGAGGAGGGGAAGAGAGCACCGCTCCCCACCCCCCACCGGAGCTAGGGGTAAAGGGAAAAGCCTCTTGCCTGGGGTTCCTCCTCCCTATCCTCCTTCAACGTTCATCAACATGCAAACAAAAACACACCACCAAAATCAAACAGAAACACTCTTGTCTCCTCCCATAAACAAGAGAAACAACAACAAAAAAAGTCTCATTTCTTACTACCCTCCCAGAAGCAATACACAGGGAATACTTTGATATGCAAACATCTGTGTAAAATAGAATAGTCCTACTATACTGTGCTTTTTGATAAATAACAATCTCATAGAAAATCACACAACTTGAATAACACTTTGAAATTTTTTTAAAAAACCCCTGTTTTCTTGTAAGAAACAATATATCCATGGTAAACATTCCTAGTCAATGGAGATTTCAAAAGAGACTTCACATGGCCCAGGCATCTGAAGACTGGATTTGTCCTGAGACATTGTGGCAGGATAGACCCACTCTGATAAAACCTAAAATCCAGCTGTCATGCAAGCCATTATGCAAGATCGACTGTAGAAGCCAAGGTGTTGTCTTGGTGTTAATTATGCTGAAACCATACCGGTTCACCAGACTTCGAATACACACCTTACTTTTGCAATCTGATTTGACTTTTGATAAGATGATAGCTGGACTAGCAGTCCAGTTCCCCAGCTTCTTCTGACATAACCCTTCTTGGAGTGTATGAGTAGAGATTCCTCCCTTGGTTGGTTATGCCCTCCAAGGTTACTCCTCAAGGCTGAGAGAAAGAGATCTCCTCACGAGCATTGATATGGGTGAGTTGCATCAAATCTCTACTTAATAATTATTTCTTTTTGCTAGCTTCAATAATTACTTTGTTACAGTGTGCTATACTACTTTATGCTATATTATGCTCTAGTAGTAGATTTTTAGCTTTAATATTGTATAGTAAATTTTTCTGATTAAGATCTTTTATCTGATAATTTGTAATAACAAAATGCTCATTTTATATAAGCATTCTCATTTTTCCAATCATTAAAAGCTGTGGGGCAAAAGTGGTTCAATCATTCCTTAAGTTTAAACCACTGACATAATCTGAGGCTAAGATTGGATACAGCCACACCTAGACTCCTCTCTGAGAAAGCCTTAAGAAAACAAGGCAGTCCTTTCTGCACTTGGTTACTCAAGAGCAGAGCTTTTTAGTAGATTTTGTCTAAACCTTCCTCTCCCACCCGCAACAGATATTACAACTTTCTGCAACTTTAAAAACTGTAAACCTCAGTTTATTCCTCCCAAATGTTAAAAAAAATAAAAATTAAAAAAAAATTAAAAAAAAAAAAAAAAAAAAAAAAAAGAAAGGAGACTGAGAAAGAGCAAGGGTGAGATTAAGAAGACAGTGTTAGGCAATTGTATGACACGTTTTCCCTTCAAACTACATAAATTACTTGTCATTTGGCATACACTTTTTCAAGTGTTAATTAAAATAAATGAGAAACATTCAAGTTAAATTTAGCATAACAAATTATATTAGCCTCATACGATAAGAACACATATTACTGTTTCCAACACTTTTTCAGGTGGATTTATTCTGTTGTATGAACATTATTCCTGTTCTTCATTTTAGGAAAGGAACTTATCTTTGCTATTTAAATGTTTTATGGATAAAAGAGAATATTTAGATAAACATGCTATGTTGTCTCTCTAATGGTATTCTGCTGTGCTATGTTTTGTGAAGTGCACACATGTAGGGCATTGTAAGATTTCTAAGTTTGGAGAGGTTTCTCATACTTGGTCACAAAATATGTGTATATCCTCTGATCCTGGAAAATTTGGAACTGTGTTAATTGTACGAATAAAAGAAGAAAAATATCCACTGGTTATTACAGAAGTAATGTATCTGCATTATAAATCAGATTTTTATTCATAAATGTAGGACAAGCTTTTGCAAAATAATTATAAACTATTCTCATAGCTGCAGGGTTTTATTTCTTCCATTTTTGGTCCCATTAGATGAATATCAAAATGGATGAAAATAAAATGCAACTGCTTATCTCAGCAGACACAGAATTTAAGGTCACCTCAATATGGATTATTTCTATGTCAACTCTGGCATCCCAATTTAGTATTTCCTATTTACTTTTAATAAGTGTATATTCTTAACTATATTAATAAAGAGGAAATATTCCTCTTTAAAGGCATTTATTGAAATTTACTGTATAAAAAATAAATACACGAGTTTAGGAGGAGAAAGGAAGCAATAGAATGATTATTTTGACTTATTTGGAAAAAGTCAATTGGATAGAGGGGAAAAGTTGATGAAAAATTCTTCAGTGTTCAAAAAAAAAAAAGAGGGAGTACTTGATAATGGGTATGACAGAAAAATATCTGGTTTGGATTTAAATTTGACTTTTTAGGACAATGTGAAATATATATTATGCAAAACATGCCTATAAAAAGCAAATGCATTGCATACTATATATTGCATACTATATACTGTACAAGTTGATTTACATTCACTAGTTCTAACTTATGTTTTAGTTCATTAGAGAATGGTGTTAATAACACCAAAATTGTGAGTTCAATCCCCATATGAACTATTTATTTAAGAGCTGGACTCAATGGTTGTTGTGGATCCTTTCCAACTCAGAATATTGGGTGAAATTGTGTGAAATGTTTTAAGATTTCTAGATGGTCCACCAGGAGGTGGGTCCTTTCATGAGCTAGGATGCTAAGTCAGGATGATTTTTTAAGGAGGCTTTAAAGATACCTTTTTTACTCCACTGATTATGTAGAAAATTTAGATGTTCAGAAGAGCTAATTCAGCAACCATCTAAAATTTAGGTAAACATTAAAAGCCTGAGTAAGATAGAATGACTACTAATAAGTAAAAGAGGACACTTAGGAGCCTTATTCTTAAAAAAAACTTCAACAAACTCAACAAAATCATAGAATCATAGAATCAACCAGGCTGGAAAGGACCTCTGAGATCATCAAGTCCAACCCTGGATCCACTACCACCATGGTTACTAGACTATGACACTCAAGGCCACATCCAGTCTCATCTTAAAAACCTCCAGGGATGAAGAATCCACCACTTCTCTCGGCAACCCATTCCAATGCCTGATTACCCTCTCTGTAAAGAATTCCCCTAAAAAACCCATCACAAATCAATCAAACAAAAAACCCAACAGACAAACCAACAAATAAAAAACAAACAAAAAATCCCAAACCTAATCAAACAAAAATCCCCCAAACCCACCTAAACTAGCTTCACACTGTAGAACAGTCAGCTAAGGGTTGTCTGTACTGTGCCAAATGAGAATATGAATTAGGCAAAAATGGTCTCTGGAAGCCCAAAACTACAGCTGTCCTTTAAACCAGAAAGCATCTAAAACAGTTGCATGTCCTTTGTAAAAAGTTACTGGAAGGCAACTTATTGCAGGAAACGTGCATACTTGCTATTCCTTTATCTAGTATGGGACAAAATGTGAAAAACCGGTATGTTCAAGCACAATATGCAAAACTATCCTTAATGGAATACCAGAGAGAAACAAAGTAATAAAGTGAATTAATAAATAAAAAGATTAACTATATTCTCTAGACCTACCAAAATTGCTGTTATGGTTATTGAATTGTAATTGGAAGAAAAAAAGTGGGTATCAATAAGCAGCAGGGGCCTAACTGGGGTACAGGACAAAGCAGAACTTTTTTTTTCTTTCTAGGTATTTAAAGACAAAATGGGATCATTTTAAACACAAGCAATGTAAAACAAGGTGAATTCCTTTACTTCAAAAATGGGATGCCTTTAAACATCTATATATCTTATGAATAACATGTCCAAAATGGATATGTCTGCTATTAATAAATATGTGAGAGTTCATAAATCATAAATTGACATTTCAACCAATTCCTTAATTTTCAAGAATGATTCTAAATATTGATGTTATGCCCCTGTGGATCTCCTGTAATATAATTCGGTTATTTGAACAGTTTTTTCATCTGGGAAATCCATGTTTTTGTGGAATTGCTTTATCAAAGGTTTCTGAGTATTTTTTCCTTTCATTTACAAGTTGCCAAAGTGTAACTTTATAGCAAAAATGGTAAATTAAGAAGATAATCACTACTGCTCTGTCTGAGAGAAGACAGAATCATCCTTCCTGAAGATTTGATTTCTCACAGAACAGACAAAATAGGCAAACAAAGATTTGAGCTGGAATTGTCCAAGATCACACAGCAAATGGAGTGAGAGATAAGGAGGTATCTATGGGACTTAATTTGCAAACAAGCAGTGGACTCATTAGGACATGCTATTTTTGAAATTGGATAAGTCACAGAATTTTCCAAAAAACAGTACTGACCTTTTATCTTTTTTGGAGGGAGCAAATAAATTATGGAGAAAACCTCCCTAATGTAGCTGTACAGAAAACCTCCTTAATGTAGCTGTACAAACTATGCACAGCAAAAAAATACAGCATCCTAAAAATCTTCCATTAAAATTTCAATTATCAAAATAATGTAATATTATTTCAATTAATCAAAATAATGTAATATAGAATAAAAATAAACTCCAGTCAATAATGTTCCTTGAAATTGTGCTGTGGTACTTTTCAAGCCTGATAATATTGTAAATATTTGATCTCAAATCTAACAAAATTATCAGAAATAAACCCATTCTGCCCAATACTTTTCTTGTTTACAAGACAGGACTCTTAATCAATAAACCATTTTCTGCAATAATATTTTTTCCATTCCACAAGCAATAGGCAGTACATTTACATTAGCACAGAAGATTGTAGTGGCTTGACCCGTGCTAGATGGCTGATACCCACCAAAGCCACTCAATAACTTCTCAGCTGGAGAGGCTAGAGAAAATATAACAAAGGTTCGTGAGTTAAGGTCGAAGAGAGATCACTCCCCAAATACTGTCATGGGCAAAAGAGACTCAAACTGGAGATATTAGTTGAATTTATTACTAACAAATTCAGAGCATGATAATGAGAAGTAAAATAAATCTTAAAAACATGTTTCCCCTACCCCTCCCTCCTTTCCAAGCTCTACCTCCTCACCCTCAGTGGCAGAGGGAGGTGGGTAATGGGAGTAATGTTCATTTCATCACACATTGGTCCTGCCACTGCTCAGGGGGAAGAGTTTTTCCCCTCCTTATACATGGGGTCCCTCCCACGGGAAAGAGTTCTCCATGAACTTCTCCCATGTGAGTCCATCCCACAGGCAACAGTTCTCCACAAACTGTTACACAGCCTGCTCCAATGTGGGCCCCCCATAGGGTCACAAGTCCTACCAGGAAACCTGCTCCAGTTCTAGCTCCTCTCTCCCCAGGTCCACAGGTCCCTGCCAGGACCCTGCTCCAGTACTGGTTTCCCATGAGCTCACAGCCTTCTTCTGGGCATATACCTGTTCTGGTGGGGATCTCCTCCATGGGCTGCAGGGGGACAGCTGTTCCACAATGGTCTTCACCATGGGCCGCAGAGAAATCTCAGCTCTGGGGCCTGGACCAGATCCTCCACCACCTTCTCCACTGACCTTGGTGTCTGCTGAGTTGTTTCCCTCACATATTCTCACTCTGCTCTTTTCTGGCCACAATTACATCTGTGCAATAACTTTTTTTTTTTTTTTTTTTCTGAAATACATTATCACAAAGGCATTACTACCATCTCTGATTTTCCCAGCTTTATCCAGCAGCATGTCTGTCTTGGAGTCAGCTAGCACTGACTCTGCCAGACATGGAGGGAGCTTCTGGCAGCTTCTCACAGGAGTCACCCCTGTAGCCCCCCTGCTACCAAAACCTGGCTGTGCAGAACTAGTGCAACAACTTACATTGTCTTTTCAAGGCTGTTCTCAAGATTCTCTGAAGACCAAATTTGCAGTGTGAACAAGACTGTAAGGCGCAGTGAGACACAAATATTGCTGAAGGATGTTCCTTGCTATGTGAAACCAATGCACTTAAGTATGCCCATTGGCTCTGTATATACTGCTCAAGAGATAGCTTTTTGAATCTGAAGTGAGCTTTTCAGAAGACACAGCAATACTAAAGATATACACTGCTCCCAAAAATTCTGAAAGAGCAGAACAGTTATAGCCTTTTTTCACCCAAACACAAGCCTCTGTTCTTATTATGATTGGACACATTAGTTGTCTTGAATACTTGGTGCTCTAATGATAGTAATTTAGATGGAAAATACATTGTGCTATGTGCAAAAACAGGGATAATTTTATCAGAGAGAAATATTTTCTGAAATCAACACTCAGAAGAGGAGCTTCTGCTCTGCACTTGACTTCTTTATTGTCTTTAGCCTAGAACATTTTGTTTTCAGTCATCTTGCTGCTGCTGCTATTTGTAATATGCCCAGCCCTTCATTTTTGTCTTTCTTGTCACACCTGTTGTTTACATTGTACCCTGTAAATTAACTGTCATTCCCTGATGATGTATAATGCTATAAGTTATGTAGTTGTGATTATTACTTACATATGCAAGTAATATAAACCTTTTCCCTTTTCCTTCCTTTTTTTTTTCTTTTAATGCAGTAGCATTTGTGCCAGCTTACAGTCATATGTACCATTTTCTCCTTTTTCAGAACCAAGCTGCCAATTCTCATCCTGAATAGCTTTAAAACTGCTCATAGCAATCAATGACAACTGAGGCATCACTGAAGAATTTCTCTTATCTCCAAGCTCCAATTTAGATCAGTCATCAAGCTTGAGTAAGCTTGAACTGTCAGAACATTGTCCCTCATCACATGCTCTAAGCACAAAAAGTCAACTTCAAAATAAAATTTGTTCTATCTCTTACCACACTTTGTAATGGCCTAGTATGAACAATAAACTTTACTGAAATAGTACTGTCAATCTTTGTAACACAGAAAACTATACCAACTTTTTATCTAAGGAAGGCTACTCTACCTCAAAGAGGATCCTCAGTAAATAATTTCTTTATATTTCTTTTTTTTATGCTGTTTGATCTTGTTAGTGATCCATCCTACATTGCAGTATAGAACTTATTTTTAATAAGCACACCTTTTAAAAACATGAAATGAAGACATAGATTCAAATATGAGAAGGTAAGTATCTAAGTATCTAAATATCTGATATATCAAATATATCAGATATAAAGACCCATAGATATTCTCCTGCAGTGTCTTTATAGAGGCTTTCTTTCAGTCAGGATTCAGTCTTAAAAGAAAAAGTGCCAGTTTCAGTCCTCTGCTCAGGCTGTATTTCTGAATTTATACTGGAGCCATTTTCAACTGCCTCTTAAAATAAGCTCTGGTAACTTTTTATTTCTTTATATTTATTTGAAATCTCTTTTTTTCTAAGTAGATTGAAGCTGAAAACAAAAATCTGTCCTGAACAGGTTCTTTGACTTTCTGATAGTTGTCTGATTTTTTGGTTAAGGCCTAGTTTGAAAAAAAACCACTGTAATACCTGTGTGACTTACAGCTTATAAATACTACAATGTGCTTCAAATTAATTTATTTATATGCTCTAAGTTCTGTCAGCATTTTTAAGAGGCCCTAAATGTAGTATGAACAAGGTGATGCATTCAAATGAAGTTTTTTGATTATGACAAGTGAGTGGTAATCTTTGCTGGCTTAGACACCTTTACCAACTCTCCTAAACAAGGAGGAGAGAAAATGAGACAAAAACACTTGATGATATAAAATTATTAATATAATGATTTCATATAAGATGAAATAAAGTCAGGGACATCACTTACCATATACCATCACAGGCAAAGCAGACTCGATTTGGAGATTATTATTTGATTTCCAAACTAAAGTAGATTTGGACAGTGAGAAACATAACCAGAACCTAGAACAGAACTTTTTCCCCTGCCTGCCTCTTTTTTTCCAGTCTCCTCTTCAATCTTCCATTCCCAGTTCTTCTACCCAGCATTCTCTGAGCTGTGCAAAAGGCTCAGGAGATGTGGGTTATGGTTATTATGTAGCTGTTCCTCCCATCTGCTTGTTCTTTCTCACATTTTTCCCATGGAAAAAATGTGGGTCTTCTCCACTGTCCTTCAGGAAAAACTTCCTTCTAGTGTAGCCCCTCCACGGGCTGAAGTTCCTTCAGTAAATATCCACTTGCTCCAGGAGGGACTTCAATGTAGACTGACCTGTGAATATCTTCTTCAGTGTGCTCCTCTCCATGGGCTGCAGGCGGAGTCTCTGCTCCCAGTGCCTCCTTACCACCTCCTATTCATTTTTCTCTAACTTGGGTGTTTGTATTGGATTCTCACTTTCCCCACTTCTCCTTTCTGACTCTCCACCATATTTTCACTTTCTTAAGTATGTTTTATCAGGGACACCACACGCTCAGCAGTGTTTTCTGGTGGGTCTGTTGGAGCCAGGTGGAACCGACTGTGCCTGGAATGGGCAGCCCCTGAACTCCTCTCACAGAGGCCACCCTTGCAGCCCTCCTGCTGCCAAAACCTCATTACAGACATCCAGTACATAAGCCCAATTCCCAAATTTGTGACCGAGGACTGTGTAGATTATCACTTCTACAGGCTAGAGCTCTATCCACTAGAGCATTCTGCTCCTAAAATTACAATGACTGTGTCATGACTGTCTCAGAGGTTATTTTTGTATGTAATGTCTCATTGCAATCTTAGCCCCCCCCTTTTTTTTTTTTTTTTTTTTTTGTATTTTTTTTTTGTTTGTTTGTTTTTGTTTTTTTTTAGGACAAGTTGTTTAAGGAACACTTGGAAAAGTTGACTCCAGTTTCTGGCTTTGTTATTTCTCAAGTCATTTTTCCAGCTTTAAATATTTACCAAATTGCTTCAATATCTTGAAAGAGCAGATATTTAGGACTAAATCCTATTTTAATAAATGGACTTTTAACCTACAGAATGTTCAGAACTACTGATTTCAGGAATGCCTGTGGAGTAAGGAGCATCTTGATGTGAGTAAGGGCAGAATATGACACAATAAAATATATTTCTCACCAGAAATATATTTCTCAAAGATAGTTTCCCACGTTTTTCAATCTCCCACTATAGAATTTAGTTAATAATATTGGCTGTGATTTTTAAAACATCCCAGAATGCTCCATATTTGTCTAGAAAGATAGGAACATGCAGATATGGCTGATGAAGGTTTCTAGATTTCATAGCTGAACATAAGCAATTCAATTCACCTGTTTATTATTCCTTAAATTTCATGAATTATATCTCTTGTTAGATTGTTGTTTGGGGTTTTTTTGTGTGTTTTGTTTTGTTTTGTTTTTAAATTTAGTTATTAGTTGTAATAAGTTTCATACCTCTTTAAAAAGTGAAAAAGAACATGGCGTTAGATGCAACCATAACCCAACATAGATATTTCTGATTAGCTGCTATTCATCTGCAGTTATAGAAAGAATAAATAAAAAGCAAGTGAACTGAAGAGCTTTCAGATGAACATATCATTATTTATAGGATACAAAGTTGCTAAATAAGAGATTGGTTCTTAACTATAACATCTGTAACATAGTCACTGTGACCAAAGGGTTAATTCTTCAGTTCTCAGCCATCCTATTGCCAGTCATAGGGACATATCTCTGCAGGAGATGTATGAAAATATATTTTGACTATGCTGTAGTGGTCAGTTCAGAAAAAGGGCAGGCAGAAAGAAATACTACCAAAATTTTAAAGAAAATTCAGTAACAATGGTCAGTCAGTCTTTTATAACGAAGAACAAATTTTAAACTACTCTTGTATAGTTTAATTCAAGTGTACAGATACTTTCAATATATATCTGTATGAAACTTCATGAACTTATAGGTACTTGTCTCTTAGTCACCATTTTTAATATCATGAATCTAAGGCAAGGTTTTAAAATGTAGCCAAAGATTTTAGGAAAATTGCTTCACAAGGAAGAGAGAATGTTCAGCGTATGCTGATGACTGGTTTCGGTTGGTGACCCTCAAAATGAATTTTTTTTTTTTTTTTCAGATTATGGAATTTCTCTGAGGTGTGACATGATATAAAAATTTACTTTAAGTGCTGGAGTGTTATATTTTCTAAATAGGTGAGAAAAAATTATTATTTTCTTTTATTTAGAATAATATATACATATATTCAAAGAAAGATAAGGTGGAAAGTGAGGTGTTTATTTTCACACAGGTAGAAGAGAAATCCATAATATGGATTTCCAGTAAACCAGACTTTTAAGTGTTTTTGGAACTAAGTAAGAGAAACTGATGGATTACAAATGGGAGAATTTGAGCTGCTGTGAAAATAGGATGGGAATTTCTAAGGAAATTAGGGCAGTCATGTAAATGACACAAGGAATGCAGGCATGAGAAACAGAGGTTGCTCATTGCTTACTGAAATAATTTAATGAAATTTTATTAAATAATATATTTGGATTTAGTAATAACTGTGAGAATACTTGGTACAGTTAAGTGATCCAAATTTCTAAATCTATCCCTGTTACTGCTGTTACTGGTACCTCCTGTACTTAGAACCTGTGAGTCCTTGTGGGTGGCTTGTTGTGGGCTTATGGCTGCCTCTTTCCCAGCCAGTGATGCTACTGTCTTCCCATCTTCCCCCTCACTCTTCACATCAGTGAAGTCAAACTAATGGTTCTGTGTCCATTGTGAAAATAAAATGAAAATGACAAAACTATACCTGAAATGGCTTTGCTGATTTATTATACTTTCTGTCATGAAAGGCACCTGATTTTTTAAAAATCAGGCTATTTTTTTTTAAATTGTCATGGTACACGACGTAGTGAGAGATAATATATGACTGGTTATTAGTGGTGAAGGTTGTGAACAGTATTTTAATTTTGCCTTTTACATAAATATTACAAGCCTTTTTAAAACACTCACAAGGGCTCATAGCACTCTTTTGACAGGTTTAGGATTAGGGTAAATCACTGGCATCTACAGTTTAGTTATTATCACAACTAATCAGTGGATGACAATGAAATATCTGTGTAAAAAACCTTTAGAAAGGGCTAATGGCTAATTCTCATGCAACAAGGCCTCAACATAATATAGAGGAATGCATTACAGAGAAGAAAACCTTAACTGCAGCATCAGGAACAAAGGAACCAATGAATATTCTTTCAGAAGGCTCTGGCCATGTTGTTCTCCTAAGCGAATTTATGATCTGGGTCTCATTAATAAAGATTTATTATATTACAGTAATTTTCAGGTTGGTAAGGTTAGATGTTACTATTGGAGACTTAGCTGGTACCATACTCCATCTGTAAAACAACATGCTCAGACTACAGATGATTGAGTAAAATATGTGGGGCTGGAACTCCAGATCTATCATTCCAAAACTTCTGTGGTAACTCTTAATTGCCATACTCAGATTTTCTGCATATAAGAATATCATCGTTATCTACTGTTTCTAGGAATCACACTCAAGTTAGTAGTCTTGTTCTGGTTCATTTCTATGTATAAAGTAACTCGGGCACAAGGCAGTCACATTAACATATAGACATACAGTAACTGTAATTTAAACTAGCAATTGTAAGTTGAACTGTGATTTCTGCATATTAGAAGTATTAAAAATACCATCTGAACAGTTGAATTTCTAAGACTGGAAATTAAGGTCTGTAATTTGAATATCATTATTTTTCTGTTTTATTAAAAACATTTAAATATTTTTTTAAATTATGTTAATCTTAAGAGTTTAAAAAAAATATTTACATAATATAACGCAACCTGAAAAAAAATTGGTTGAGAAATATATTGGTTGTGTTAAATCTACTCACTAGATGGACTAGATCACTCACTACATCATGACCGCCAAGTGGATAAAAGTAAAATAGGTTTTTGCAAAACCAGTCTTACAAACATTGCTAAATTATACAAAAAACTATTCTACTCAATATTTTTAAATATTGAGTTCTTTTACTGAAGACAATTTTTATTACTTGTGAACACCCCATCCATATAGATTGTATTTTCCTCTGATAAGTATCTTGGTCTGGATTTCTACTAGGGCTTTGAAAATTGTTTCATATACTGCATTGCACAAAGGTATGATATAAATCTACAATTGGATCCACAAGTACTGTGAACAGTCATTCAGAGAGTTTGCTGTTTTTCTCCCACACTGAAGACATTTAAATGTTTGATCACATATTTTATTAACACAAATCAGTATTTACAAACACTAGTCTCATTTTCAAAATTCAGATTTATATAAAAGAATATTGAATTTTTGAAATCATCAAATGGATTTGATTCTTCTGTGTAACAAGGTTAATTATTTTAGAATACGGATCTGATAGAACATTTTCCTTTCTTCATTTTGTGCCTAAAAGCTTAGGACTGATCATGACCAAGAAAAAAAATGGAGGAACCATTTTTATTACTTGCTTACTGAATATGTCACTCTCTCAAAATGTTAAACACTAGATAAAAAACATATTCATGTATTTCCTAATCCGTCTATTCTGGCATAGCTCATAATTCAACTAACTAGAACTTAATGATTTCAAAGTGTGTATGGACACAGTCTAGTCTGTACAGCAAAAACCTAACTGTAAGTGATCCTTTTTTAAACTTTTGATTAATTCATATCAGATTTGCTTTGGTTGATGGGCTGAATCTTGCAGATCAACATCTTTGAGAAATTCCAGTGTTTGACTTGAACCCTTCACTACAAAGGTAAAGTAGCAAACTGTGGACAGTAAAGCCTGAACAACATAACTGCACCTGCAGTTAGACTTTTGCATCTATGTTCAATGCTTAAGTAAATGTTCTAGCTTGTCACTTAGCAACATTCCCTGATATAGTCAATTTTGTGTTGTGTACTTAGTTCACAGAAACATTAGTGGAAAAATCTGGTTTGGTAGTAATCTGTATCCACTTTGAACAAGAGTTAATGATGGTGCAAACTGTGAGTTAGCAAAGATCATTCCTCAGACAGTCACGCTGCTCTAATGTCTGGCATTCATTTCACAGTCTCAAATTCCCATACAGTATTACATGAGTTCTGAATCTGGTAAAAGGTGCTTAACTGATATCCTTGGGAAAAGAAATTGAACAGCCATGTCATTACAAATTCTTTCTGTAATAGAAAGAAACAAGATTTTGAATCTTGATTAGCTGTAAGTCTCAATTTAATTTTAGAGCAAAGTAGAGATCATTAGCCCAGGTACTTAAAAACATTTAAATTTATTCTTGAAAAATTTAGATCCCAAATAATGTAAACATTCAAAATGTATTGGGACTGTCTTCCCTTGAGCCTCAACAAACATAATGTAAAAATAAATAAATAGATAGCTTTTGATTTTTTTTTTAATGAATCCAGTGTGTTTTAGATCCACAGGCTATGAGTAATTAATACTGTACGAAGAAGTGACAAAGAGTTGCAGTGATGTGAGTCCAGATTATCAAACTCCCATAGACAGAATAGGCAAATTTAACTATGAAGTGTAACCATTTATGCTCAGTTACTTCTTTTATCATTTAGTGTTATTAATGCTTAATCTTTAAACACTTGTAGTTTATTTCAGGTAGTAGAAAATGAGAAAAATAATAATAATTACTGCTTATATAACTGAAATAATTTAAAAATTTGCACTTTTGTATTACTGAAACTAAAATTTTGTCTATGGTTATTACTTGAGCTAAAAAATAGGAAATAATTTCCTTCCACATGTGTATAATATACACATATATATACAAGCTTAAATGCATAAGGCATAATGCTTTAATTTCTGTGAACTATTATCGACTACATTTCTTCAAGTGAAAATTTAAAATATGCATAAAAATAAGGTTGCATAATGATATTAATTTTCAATTATTTTTTATTTAAATAAATTCTTAAATAGTCTCATTGTCATACTAATGCTATTCTTCAGTTCCAAAAGCTCATGTGAATTAGCTCCATGCCTAAATGAGGATTACTCACAGCTATTTGCAGATACTGAAAAAAGCTTACACATTGCAGTTAATCTTACTAGCTAAAACTTGCCAACAACATTTAGTAAGGGATTAAGAACATGTTCGGAAAGTTAAATTCCAAAAAAAAAAAAAAGAACCAAAACAATTCCTTGGAGATATGAAATATTTTTATTATTCATATTAGCAAAACAAGACCTAAAGCCTACTAAATATAGCAAGGGAGCCAGACTGAGCCTGAAAGGAAAAAAACCTACTTCAAAATCTTTTTGCAGAAGCCATTCCAGGGTAGTCCAAAGGCACAAGTGACTGACAAAGTTCAGCACAGTGATCAGTGCTCTCCAACACTTTCAACATGGTGGCATAGATAACCACGTCTGTTGTGTTTTAAACTGGTGGATTGGTCTCTAAGTGAGTGCACTGATAAAATGTAGTTGAGCAACAAAGAACTGAGGAGAAACAGAGAGATTGTTTTTCTATTTTTCAATAAAAGGCAAAAAAGTCTTTTTATATTTATAACATTCCTTCTCTCTTTTCTAGTAACTCTTATTGCTTATTTGTGAAGAAAAATTTGATAAAGAAAAAAAGCTGGTTTCTTCTTTATCATCATGTGCTTTTCCTTCACTTAAAACCTTTTAAATTAGTGACTGTTGTGTTTACTCAGTGCTGTCAGCTGCTGAAAACATTTAATCTCATATGGCACATAGAAGAATACAAAAGAAAACAGTTATAAATCGTTATTATTCTTTTTCAGGTTTTCCTGTATTTCTGCCTTCTTGGCGCTACATAACAATACATTTTACATTACAGAACAAAGTAAAATATGCAGGAAATTGGCTTCAAATAAAAGAGATATTTTAGATTGCTCTGTTTCTTCCCATGTCTTTTGCTGTCAAGATAAGTGGACTTGGTAATGAGTGGCAGTTAAAATTTAGGTACATTTTCAAATCACACTCTGTATTTTTCACTAAGACGTTCCCAATGATCAGAATTTAGAAGTGAAAAGACATCCCATCTTCCTCAAAAAAAATCCAATGTAAACAACTGTTGGATACTGATCTCTCCACTGTAGAAGAAGCTTATGCAGTAATTTCTAGAAGCATGAACATATAAAATCTTAAACTTATCAAAATGGATATAAAAAAATATGAAAACTAGTGTTTGACTACATAAAGCATATGTAGTCCTTTTAATCTGGACTATTATATTTACTTATAATAAACTAAATTTACTAAAATTAATTTGTTTTAAATTAATTTGAATTTGTATAAGGAACCCAAATCAGAAATCTTTTACACTCCCAATACAAAATCTAATTCCCTGAAAACCAATAAATTCTATCTTTTGTTCTGTAGCCAAATAAAAGAGTTTTCAGTTGTACAAAGCTTATAAGAATACCCGTTTGACCACCCAGCCACACATACACATATTTTCCTTCTCTTGCATGGTATTTGTGCTTAAGTATATACACCTATTTTGCTTTTTTTTTTTTTTTTTTTGCAAAATACTTTAACTAATCTTTTAATAAATCTGAAAGATTTTTTGCAAGAAAATAGACAAGGCTATAAACAGATCTTTCTATGAAACACATTTCTATTCTACCAAACTTTACAATGATATCTTACTGATATACACAGAACCTGTTTCATTTATGTTCATCTCAAGTTACATTGTTTATCTTGTCCAGCATTACTTAAAATTCAGGGACCAGCTGTGATTTTGGAAACTCGTTGTCAGCAACCCACACTGATTCTCCAGCTAATCAACATAGATGGAAAAATAAACTATGTTTTCTCATAGTGTGACAAACTTGATACAACACCTCTTTTTCCCCTGTGGATCAAATCTTGTAATAAATTGTTCCTAGATGCATAACTGTTCAACTTCAACTTTGCAAACTTTCACAATGCACTTATACATTCTGAGAGAGGGAAAGCTGAAATGTGGAAACTGGGAATATTTTTTGGATAACACATGGAATATTCTGATATTCTTTCCATTTTTTAGTGTTTAAAACAACGACCTTTTAATTTTTGCTCTAGGGAAGCCAAACCACATCACAACAGAAAATGCAGATATCTTCATTCAAGTGTTGAAATGTGCAAATGTATTTGCACATAATCTGTGCATTACCTTTATTTCCACCTTTACTGGTAAGTTAAGTAATAATAACTAATACTCAGCTTGATACGGATTAACTAGAGCTCCTGTTGCAGGTTGTTGCTCATTGTTTCAAGGAGAGTCTTCCCAAGAGTGCTAATATTCACTTGTTCCAAATCTTCAAGCTTTCCTTACTGAGATATCGATTGCTGGATGAAAACTACCAGCTGAGAGTTTGCAGTTCTCAGTGTTTTGGGAGTTCCAGGTGGGCAAATAAACACCTATTTCCAGTAAGCTGCAATATATCTTAGATCTTACTGCTGTCTGAATTGAATAGTGTGAATGAACTCTGAGATAACAGGAGAGGCAGGGACTAGAAATCAACTGTGTTGTTCTCTCTGACTGTATTGAAAAAAAAAAAGAAAAAAAAAGAAAAATGAGTATAAACAACCCTCAAGATTAATAAAAAGTGAAAAAACCCACCAGATTTATAAAAGAAAGGAAGGGAGAGGAAAGAAGACAATTTTATGTCACAGATAAATAACCAACAATATGAAACATATAACACTGTTATGTGCTTATTGTTACAGCTTTAGTAATGTAGGCAGTCTTTCAGCTTATAATGTTTTCTAACCTAACAGTAAAGACTTGCAGTGTTGGCAGATATGTCTCCTTACCTGTGCATGCACAAAAAACAACGCACCACCTTGTTTGTAGTTGGTGTTTTCCATCAGAAATAACACATTAGTAAGTTTCAGTCTAGTGGTCAGGGAAATAAAAAATAGTTATGTTGCAGAAGTTTATTGCATAGGAATGTGTTGTACTTCCTTTGGGGATAATACTGAACTTTATTGTGTAATTCAAGTTATGTATCCTTATAAAAAGCTACTGAACAAACAGAACCTTTCACTATATTGGAATTAAAACATATCAAATGGAAAAAATCCAAATAATTTATGCTTTCCAAGTTGATTAGCAAAGAAAATACCAATGAACAATGGAGATTTTTTTATATAACATCTGTCTAACTGAAAGGCTGCAGAATCAGGGGAAAAATAGCCATTCTTTTTGCATGAACATGCAGAACTGATATTGGTGGTAGATTATCTTCTAGTTTATAGTCAAAGCACCCTGAGACCTGTCTTCAAGGATATCTCTTTTTACATGAAGGACCCTTCTGTTGCACTGTGTATACTTCTTTTTTTGTGTGAACTGTGTAAGTGACAACCCAAGCCTTCTTTGGGGAAGAACTAGAGTATCAGCCTAACTTCTACAAATGTTTCAGTGCTACTAATGCCACCTGAAGTCAGGTCCCTTCCTAAAGCCAGCCTATGGCTTCATGGAAGAATATGCCACATACAGTTTCTGAGACATTGTCTCTGGTCAGTCAGTAAACAAAAATTGTAAATGTCTAATCACCAAATAAAGGATTAAGGCATTCTGTAAAGTAAGAGGTGTTCAAAAGAAGTTCCGACTGGACTCTAATCCGTACCAAGATTCTCAAAATATCTTTGATTAACAACCTCAAAAGGAAGGGAAAGCCATTCCTTTTCTTCTCTGTCCAAAAGACCTTATCATTATATAATTACCTTTCTTGGGTGATCAGCTGGGATAACATTTTTTTCTCCACCTTCCTATTTTTAACCTAAGTTTAAAATATACTTTTTCTTTCTACTGTCCCTACTGCCCTTCTAAGGCATCCAAAGTAGCAGAAGGTAAGAAATACTAACAGAGTAAGAAAATCTTTGGGCAGCTCAAGCAGATCAAGCAAATGCTCTCTGTAGGTAGCAGTAGGAGGGAAATGTGTTACACCATTCCCAGTAAAAAATATTATGCTTAATCCATTACAACTCTGGAAAAATACTGTGTTCCTTAGCTCTTCTGTGAAGTGTGTGAAGATATCTGGAATACTAATTATTAATATCTTTAATTTAAAATTCTTGAACCTATGAGTGTTTTCCTAAATCACAGTTTGTTAATAAGAAGACCATCCTCATCCATCATACTCTGGTATCTGAGTCCTAATCATGAGCAGTGTTTAATTGGACAAGACTGTATGTGGCCAGAATATGATCATGCTCCCTTAGTATTGCCTCTCATCTTTGGGTCTTCCTGGGATGGAACTGGTACTTTTCTGTTTAAAAATAACATAAAATCTATTCCTTTCTTAGAACTTTGATAGCTTGATAGTGGAAACAAAGCAGATATATTTACCTGAGGTCTAAAACAGTGCGAATGTATTCTTATTTGTATTCATCCCAGGCTTACTATCTGGCATTTACTGAGTTTTGTGGTTAATCTAATTGCATAGGTTTGAATCTACAATAGATACATTATTTGCTTAAGACCTGAAGGTTATAAAAACTAATGAGATCATAACAAAGGTTTGGGGAGAAACAGGGAGGGGAGATGCAGTACAGTGCTGAGTGGCAGGAAATATATGACAGACAGTGACTCCTGGTTTGCAGTTTCTGCAGAGTACAAAAATGAGTAGAAGCTGAGAAATTTTGTCTTCCTACCTTATCATAGCTATGAGGAACAGCTGCCACAGGAAGCAAGAAGACCTGAAGGTAGCATATGACATGCTGAAGTGTCCTTCTATGGCTTTGAGAGGTATAAATACCTTTCATTCCCACACAAAATACTGTTTATTTCCTGGTATTGTAAACCTGCACAGCTACATGGACTGAACACTAGGCACAAACATAAAACTGGTAGAACTCAGTCCTTTAAGAAATTTCCTAACAATAGTAAATTCTGCATAAAGATTTCATTCCTACCCCTTAGGCAAGAAAACAGTTTTGATCACTTTTCGTCCAGCCACGTGTGAATCTTCCATGTGTTTGAAATTATCATTATTATTTGAAAACTGACCCTTCTTTTTCTGCATCCTCTTGACATGCTCCGCAGAAGTAAAGATCACAAAGAAGTGGAAAGTAAGAAGATAACCAGAAGCAGCTAAACTAAATGAAATTCAGATACCTGCCAGTTTTTCTGTCTTGAGTTCAATACAATGTTTGACATGAAAAATGAGGGTCGAATGACAGGTATAGCAAATCCGCACCTGCTTGGAGCTAGTAGAAATTGTCCAAAATGCTTTATTTCCCTGTCTATCTCTCTTGATGATATAAAAACTGAGAGGTTTAGATTATACAAGTCATAGAAGAAAGTGAAGCTTTGTAACCTCTTCAGTGAAACAGCATAAGGAGGATGCAGTACTTTTACTGCAATTGTGCTGCAGTCTTTTTCCACTGCAAAGAGCAGACTGGTATGCAGGACTTGCTGTATTTCTTCATCTTAAATAATATTCTTTGGAACAGCAGCAATTTCTAACAGTCCTAAATGACCAGAGACAATAAAAGTTCGTTATTTCAGCCACCACACTGATAGAAAATCATCTGAGTATTGAGTTGCTGCAGCACAGCATAACCAAAACATTTTAATAGATGTTTTACTTGCTACTCCACATAATATTTTAAGTTACAAGGTTTTTTGTATAAAATTTCTGAAGTACATTCATCCATATAGATGCAAAGACATTTCTTAAGCAAGCAAAAAAATCTGATCTTGACCACAGCCTGAACATTTTGTAATTTTAGCATGTGTTTTTCATCATTCCTTAAATGACTTGGAATTGTTTGCCTCAAGACTTTCTCATCTCAGTGAAAATTTGTATCCTGCCTTTATTCATGAAGGGGAATTTAAACTAACATGCAAACAAACCCCCAAATTTCTTGTATACATTAACAGTATAATGAACAAATGAGTTCATTTTCAGTGATCTGACATAATTGATCTGGAAAACTGAGTAATAACTTTGATCAGAAATTTTTTAATTGAAAAAGCTAAAGATGGAAGAAAAAAATCTGTATAAAGAACTCTCATTATCCATGTGAAAAATATTTTGCTATTTTAAGCTTTTATTTTTTTCAAACGCAGAACAAACCACATGACCTTCAGAGTCAAAATATTCCAAAAATAGTTCATCAATTTTTTTAAAAGTGAGATTCATTGTTAGTGCTCTTATCAGTTCTTAAAATATTGCTCTGTATTAGTTTAATTCTTATCCTGCCACCCTTTGTTTTAACTCTAACAGCTGCTAAGCAGTGTTCCACAAGAACAAATGAAGGCTTCACATAAAACAGATGTCTACATCAATGGAACCAATAAATAGATGTGAAAAAGTGGAGAAAAGACTGAAGGTGTAATGGATTCCCAGTGGTATATTTCTAAAACTAATCAAAGTGATGCTCTCATATCTCTGTACAATTGTTCTAGTTACAGGGGCTGGGACCAGTTTATCACTATGTAGGTATAACCAAAACTGTGTATTCTACACCCTTTGTGTCATTTCTGATGGACTGTTCATAATGGATTGTTTGCAGCAGCTGCCAAGGGCACACCTGACACCTCATGCTACAAGCTGGGCAAGGGAGTGTTTCTTTGACTTCACACCAATGACTCAGTCTCCCTCTCCAGGGAGGCATTAGCACCTTCACACCCAGCCTGAGGGGTCATCTCTGCTAATGGGCCATACTGGACTGGCATAATAGGCAGAAGCAAGGACCTCGCCTATCAAAGATTCCAAAAATATTCCTTGACTCATAGAGTTAAATCACCCCTCCTGAAACTCTCCACCCCAGGGGAGGTACTGAACATTCCCACCTGAACCTGAGTATATATAATCTTCACATTTTGGGACTTAGGATACGACTTGTTGGATCCAGAGGAGGACCAGAACTTCAACAAGACTGGGACTGCCACTCTCTGCAAGACTGCAATCATTAATAGAACTGTGAGCATCATCTGGACCAACAGATTTTTCTTTTCCTTTTACTTATCCCCCAGGGGGACCATGTGGTGCTCAGCACAGGGGCTAACGAAGACCATTCTGTTCTTGTTCCAGGGTGCGGGGTTATACATCTGTCCTCGGAGGTTAAAACCAATTTTTTCCTCACAGTATTTATTGTAATCTTTTTACTAAATTGGTACTCTGACTTGTAAACTCTCTTGAGCTGGGTTCATTTCTCCCACTGGTTTACTTTTAAACCAACAAAACAATCCTGTAGGGACTGAAGAAAAATAACATCAAAATCATTGCTGTGTTTAGTTTGGACTTCTGGAGTGGACCACTGTCTAATAAGCTGCACAGAAAACTAATTTCCTTCAGTTCCATCTTGGATTCAGTAGCAGCTTGTCCTTTAAATCTCCTAATCTCTCTCTGTGTCAGTTTTCCTCGACAAACATAGGCAAACATTTTCTCATTTGCTCACTAGGGTTCAAGAGAATTAATATGAAATTATTTAAAAGTGACCATGAAATTACAGAAGGTAAAAGTGGAAGAAACCTTAAATGGCCATTTAGTCTTGAAGGCAGCTTCTGCTGTATTTACATGATGAGGAATGTATTTTTTCTAAGAGGCTCTTAAAAAACACCTAGTAATGTCTATATTGCAATCACCTCAGGCAACCTGCTCAGGAACAATGTATTCAGAGCTTTTTTTTAGGGAAAGCAGTGAGGGCTTCTTCTGGAGGCAACAGAGCTTCTTCTAAGCAGATATCATATGAAAAATTTTCACTCCTATTCAAGCCTTTCTACTGAAGCTGGCAGAGTGTATGGGATGATGACACATTTAATTTGGAAATCTTATCTTACCTGCATGTCAGCATGTGAAACTCAGGACACCTCTGATTCCACCACTTTGATTGATCTGACAGCCCTCTCATTTTTTTAAAGTACATACACCTATGTCCATCTGTCTATGTACAAATATAAATTTATGTGTAGTGTCTCTTTTGCAGTTTCTAGTTCTGAATTTTCCAATAATCTACTCACATAAAAACAGTTATCTTTGCCCAGAATTTACCATGGAGTTTATGCCGACAGACCTGTCTTTTATTTGAAAATCAGTAGGGAGTCCTGTGTAGTAAAAGAATGAGTAGAAGAATTCAGACCAGGTAGTACTGTATAAAAAGATACACTAGTCTGGTTGCACAACCAGTGTGGATAAAATATGAGATTTAGGAGAAAAATCAAATAGCATAACAAATGCATATGTGCAAACATATGAAAGATAATATCATCTAAGCTACAGTTTTATTAAAAGAATTTTTCAAAGAAAAAGGAGTGTGTGAGCAGCAAGTGAAAACAGCTCTGTTCTGAGAAACTAATTGTGCTTTGTATATAAGCGCATGTGTTTGTGTAAGAGACAGAGAAAGAGAAGGAAGGAGGGAAAAGAAAGACAGAAGTCATGCAGGGGTTTTAGAATCCTGAAGGAAAAACTGGTCAAGTTTTAAAGGAAACTTAAGAATTTCTTTGGAAAAGCTTGAAGTTATAACTGTTGGTAAAAGTCATTAATGATATGGAGTGTTTGAAGACAAACAAAATTTATTTATATAGTGAAAATCTCTCACAGAATTAAATTCAGCTTTGATTTAGACTTCCAACATTATCTAGTTCCTAGTTGTTCTTCATATATATTAAAAAAAATGTATTCAAACTTGTTGCTAAATCTTAATTCCTCTTCATTTAGTAGATAACTGTGATTTTGATGTTTTAAACTCCATATTTTGTCTTCCATTTCAATACCTGTGAAGTGGGAAAAAACCTTAATATATTCCATAAAATGTGATAAAAATACCAAGCAATTGATTCTATACAAAAATAGTAACTTAGATAATGATTAGGAAATAAAACCCAAAGAAATCTCCTCTTCCCAAATAAAAAAAACAGTCTAAACCTAAACTCAAAATGTACCAGAACTAAGAGTTAAATAAGAGAGCATCTTTATTCACAGCAGTTCTAAAATCTTCACTTAGGTCTAAACCAAAATGATTTTCATTAGGCTCATATTAGTTTTCAGTACAGCATTAGGGTTTGCATGCAGTGTCTCATCTAAGCCTCTAATATTTTGTGATGTCCTTTAGTTAGATATGAATGACCAAAAAACCTCATCAAAACTACAAGTTCTCTTCCATTTTATAAAGATATTGGTTGATACGGTATTTAAAGAGTAAATCTGCTAACCTTTTCATTCACACCATAAATTACTTCCTGTCATAAGGGTTCATCTGGTGAGTTTTTTTCTAGAATTTTTCTATTAATACATGACTTGATACAGACTTAAGCATAGGTACCATGCTCAATATCAGAGACCACTAATCAGGATCAGACCAAAGATTTATAGCTTTATTATTTCCTTTTTCCTGTTCTGTCTTACTAAAGGCAAGTAGGCATTTGTTCTTGTTTCATGGGGTGTTCTAATACTTTCAATGGCCTTAAATATAAGAATGGATAAGCTACTACAATTTGCATTTTTTATAGTGTTTCATATTGTGTTATGTATAATGTCACTTTTTATTTACCTGCATTCCATTTTGATCACAGCCATAAAAAAGGGTTCTTAAATGTCAGTAATAATTCATACAACAAAGAATATGAAATGAAGGGCAAAGCTTACCCAAAAGTAAATTAACTGAATTCAAATTTTATCTGGGATATGTAGAGAAAATGTTCTGCTGTGGGTATGATAGTGAGTTATCTGCCTTTTGCATTTACCCTTAAACTGCAGACTCAGATGGGATGAACTATATGCCATAATATACTAGCACATAAAAAGAGACATTCTTCAATTGAGTTTGACTACATTTATGGGAAAGACAACTGCTTCAATATCATTGTCAGCAATGTCAGAGAGAGAGTCTACTGCAGGTACACCAAAGCAGTCAACTCCATTGCATAATTAAAGTACAATAGGCTGTACATCTCTACACAAATTATTTTGGCATTCTGCAGTACCTACGGTGTATAATACTAGGAGTTTGTTCAAAGGCTGCCTTTGAACCATTCCAAGGTAAGGAAAACTTGTCTATAAAAAGTCTCTTTGGTGTGTCCCCACAAAATCTCCGCAGTGCACCCCCAGGACCCTGAACACAGCTGGATCAACACTGGAACCTGGACTGGTGATCTTTCTTTCTTTGTTCCTTCCTCTCTTTCTCTCCCTTTTTTTAATCACTCTCTCTTTTTCATCTGACCACTTATCCAAAATCCAGTGCTGTGTCTTATTAAGAGAATAATTTATACCTATTTCTGTGCAAAGTATATAATTTATTAATAAAACTTTTGTCATTCCTTTTCAGCCACAAGCATCTCTACACCTGCATGTCCCCTTTTTGAGACCATTTCTTGTTTTCGGGAACCTTTATTTCCGTCTCTTCTTCTGCCTTGGTCCCCATCCCCCATTTTTTCTAGTCTAAACAGTCTATCTTCTGAGAAACAGCATGTGATCAGCCTTGTAATTGTTGGTACAGTCTCATCTCTTGATTAACTGGAAGATTCAAGGCATGTCACTTTTGCTTAGTATGGATGTTATAAAAATTTACCAGTTGCATGTAACAAACAGCAGAGTTCAATTTTGGATATTTCTATCCCAGCAATCCTCCAATCACTTCCCCAACAATTATGTGCTGCCTTCTAGTATTTCACAATTAAAGCTGTTGTTTGTGCCATTTGCAAAATAGCCTATATGTTTCTGCTATTTACTTCTGCTGGCGATTGAATTTCTAGACCAAAGTTTCTGTGAAGGCAGTGTTTCTGTTTCTTCCACCTCCACAGGTTAGAGTGGTTAACCTTATTTTTTTGTTCAGAACACCACCTTTCTGAAGGAATGGCTGGGGTTTTGTCCCACTGTCTTCTTCTCAGGGGTACCCAATGTGGGCCATTGTTTTTGCCTCTTTTCAGAATGTATTCAGAAATATGAAGTCATTCAATTGTAAAAGCAAACCCCTCGACTAAATGTCACTCCACTGTAACAATAATATTCCATATTTCATACACAAACCCAACTGTCTTAGGTTATTTTTTTCAGATAAGATTGCACAAAGAGGCAGTGCAGTGAGATTTCATACAATTCAATTTTCACTGTTGCTGCATTACACTCGGCATTTTAGATAAATCTGTTCATTTTCTCTCAGGTCTTGTGACAATTAATGTTTCATCACATCTTACAGATTACAAAAAACATTTTATGATGCCAAGGTCTGAACTGTTCATGTTTTAAGTTACTTTCTGTGTATTGGCTTACTTTTTCCTAGAGTGATTCTCCAAACTGGAAAGGTCCTTAGAATATGTAATCACTCAATCTAAAACATGTAAATTTTTAAAATTACAAAATAAAACAGTTCATCCTCTTTGAAAGGAAAAAGTGCATGTGAAAGAAAACCCTCTTGTTTTTTTTCTGCTTGTCTTATATAGGAATATATAATAGCTCTGACAGGCAAGGACTTGGCAGAAGCCCGTAACCACAATCCCCATATCCATAAGCCACATATCTATAACATGTCCCATATCAGAACAGTACAAATAACAGTAATTATTAGCTTTCTTGTACAATTTTATCTTACAATATCTCAACGTTTGCAATCCGTCAGAAAAAGAGGAAAAAAAATCAATGATACAACTTTAATCAACTCTATACATCCAGTCCTAAATAGAGTTATAAGAATACAGAGAATATATTTCTGTTTGTGCTTTTATACTTAAGTCAAAAACATGGAAAATGTGTTACAAGCAAAAGTGTAGTTTTAATACTTCCAGTTTTATGGCAGACTAATTTCCTAATTATTGATGCTTTTCCAAGATCTTTTTTATGGCTCATGCTGAGCTTCAGTCTCTTGTATGTTTACTGTTATTAGCTTCATTTTGATAGTTTAAAGCTAGTTCAGGCATTTATACACAGGTTTCAGTCATCTTTTTTTTGGCTTCAGTTGGCACATTTTAGAGGCCTGACATAAAATTTCAGCCTTAGGCACCATGTTTTTTTTCTGCCAGTGAATCTTTCCAATATTATTTTAAAAATATAACTTTAAATTAAAAAACAAAGCAGATTAAAACATTTGATTGTAGGATTACTATAATATAAATTACTATAATGTCATGTGCTCTCCTTCCGGGGTCAAAGCACTGTGTCGGCCTTATTGTGGTATATAAATAGAATTATTATCAGTTGCTAACATTTTCCATTTATAATTTTGACTAGTGAGAAACTAAGATTTCCATTACATTTTGTTTTTACAGCTGAGCTAGGAGGCTTCCAGTGTGCTGTCATATTGATTGTCTGAGAAGAAAAAAACTCAGGATAGTACAGGTAAAATTAATGCTGCTATTAGCTGAACAAAAAATACCAGACCTCTGCATATGAACTCAAAGTGGACAGATACATGAAAACTTTTATTAATTGTGCCTACTTTAAGGTAATCTGAAACCAATATGGACTCAGAAGTTTTCTGATCTACTTTTTATGCTGACTGATTTTCTGAGGTTAGCAAACTTCAGGTCATCTAATAAAAGATGTGCTTTTGACACACACTGCCTCTTATGTTTCTGGTACTCTTTTCTTCAACCAAGAATTTTAAAATATAATAAATAAGTTGCATTTCAAACACTGTTCAGAAACATATTTCTTTAAGAACTTAGAGACATCCTCAACGAAGTATCTTTAGATTTATCTCAAAAAATATTATTATGCTGCAGCAATGAATTACTTGGGATTTTTTTTCTCCAAATACAAATACTCTTTTTGCTATCATGTCATTCTATTACTATGGATCAAAACTTACAGAGGGTTTTTATTGTATCTGATCCATTTTTTTTTACAAAGAAAATATGGAAAAGATTATTCATCTTTATATTCTTCTATATAGGAGTCTTTAAATTGGCTTTCTCTTCTATTCTTTCAAGTTCTTTAGTGAGCATAGGAAGAACTAACATTTACAATGCTTACAATGCTTACACAGTTGACACCACCATAATCAATAGATCAGTAGTATTAGTATGAAACTGCATGTTGGTTCTAAGTGTAATCTCTAATGCTAAATTGTAGGTTTATGGTACCTTTGTAAATTTATACTAGACAAAGTTTTGCCATCTGTGCAATATATGTTTCTAGAGGAAATTAATTCTCTCTAGCTTTTCTCTGCTAAATCACATTTTGATTAAAATTTCACCAGCTAACCTCCGAAGTCCTTGAATTAATGTTTTAATACAGAATCTGGGAAAACTGTAATCAGCTTTTTCTACATTGTTTCACAGTTTCACAATTTGTTGATCATTTTTAAGTGAAGAAGTATTTCTGACAGACTGTGAATCTTTAGCTGAACAACTAGTTATAGGGATCAGCTGCTTAGTTACTCTGTGAAAGAAACAAATCACACTTATTCAAATCAGAAATATTCAGAGAGAGAAAGAAAAATGTAAGTACAGTATTCTTTTCCTCCATATATAATCACAATTAATGACATCATCTTTCTAATTCATTTATTTTATGCTTCGTTTTTTTCTTAAGGTATCAGGTCTTATAGATAAAATACTTGTCATACAGAAGCAATCCTGCTGCACTTACAGTGATAATTGAAAACACATTTCAGGTTAGGAAGGTAGTCCTTAGGAGAGAAGGTGTAAAGGAATCATTTGAACTATAGTTCCTATGAGATACAACTATTTGGACACAGATGAATATGGGTCTAAAATCTGAAATAATCTGACTTTCTTTTGAAATAATGCTCACATGAATTGTTGATGAAAAAAATTTTTTATGTTGTTTTCCTCTATCAACGATTATAGAATTGTTGCCTCTACATGGAAGCTAAACATTTAATGAAATACATTCAAAACAAAACCATGCAATTTTGGACATCAATAACCAAGTTGTCATATGCATGTATAATAGTCTCCTAGTAAGTCTAAAAGACAAAAATATATTGCACTCTCTGTGTTCTTTTCTCCACTAATAAACTACTATGAAATAGGGCAGACTAAATTTAGAGCTGAGATAACAGTACTTAACTTTAACAGTTTGCAACTCAACCGCAATCTTTTTCATAAAGTAAAACTTGACATATAAAATTTTAGATAAACCTTTGTTTTCCTTTTATTTTTTTTAAGAGAAAAAGACACTGATACATTTTGCAGTGATATACATACAATTTTAAGAGACTATACATAAAAGAATGAAGGGTGAAGGGGCAGACTATTTTATGATCTACCATAAGTAAAATCCAATACTTTAGTTTACCCTGCTGTAGTTACAGCAATGATTCAGACCTCAATTATATAGTCAAGACTTATTTTTGGCTTAACTAATACACTTCCCAGAAGCACAGGATTAATTCATTAGGTTGTTCCACCAGCAGCTCACTTATAACCCTTTCCTGGGACATGAGATCTTTTGGGCCTCCTCACACCACGTCTTAGCTGTCTACTACATACTTTGCATCAGCAGGTTTCTCCTGTCTGAGATTTTATAGTCAACTTTCACATCTTCAATTTCTATCCTAAAACAGTTAAAAAAGGATCATTATCTAGAGAACATCATGACAGTATTTCCCTCTTTTCTCTGTATTCAAAACCATCCCATGCATCTCAACATGAATGCTGACCATTATGAGTGGTATTTATTCATGAAATGAGGATATTTATTTTATTGTTCTATACAAATTTCAAGATAGATGTTAAAGCAACACTACTAACTTCTGGCATTAAATTATTAATAATCAAGCCTCACAGAATGCATTCTATTTTCCTAAAATGGAAGAGATTATAATAAATCTATAATAGATGTTCCTGGGTCTTTGATTTTTCTTGTGGATCATATTTTTGGCTTGAATCTATGAACATCTTAGAGATTTGCATATCATTAAGATGAATAGTATAATTTATATGACATTATTTTGCAAAGTAAAAAAAAAAAAAAGAAAAGAAAAAGAAGAAATTTTCCTACATAGTTGTAAGTTTACAGAGGTAGGAACTGGGAAAAAAGGACTTAAAATTTAGTGCAACCTGTAAGAGCAGAAGGAAAAAAATGAAAAGGCAGAGAACTGAATATATAAAAGGAAACAAAGAATTTGAGAATGAGATGGATAAAGTTTATGTTCACAAAGGAAAAATGTTCTTTCTTGGTCATGTATCACCAACATTTATCAAAATATATCAATATTCTAAATATTTAAATAGTAAATTTAAAAGTCAGGTCCAAAACATGTATTAGTTAGATTAATGAACACTATGAATGAAAACCTAAGCCCCAAATCTGCTACTACTATTGAAGTGAAATATCTGCATTAGTTTAAAAATGAATGAAACTAAAAATCAGATTTTGTTTTTTATTTGACAGCCAATTAGTTGCATGTGTGAGAAGTTGGTTTCATGTGGTCTGTAAGAAATCTTATGGCCTAGGATTCTGATGATAACTTACAGGGACATGATTACCTCAGTGGGGGACTCCAAAGAAAAAAGAAACAGATAAGACAAGAAGATATAGATAAGGAGTTAGATAGAAGGATAGATAGATAGGTAGATAGATAGGTAGATAGATGGATAGATAGATGGATAGATAGATAGACAGATAGATAGATAGATAGATAGATAGATAGATAGATAGATAGATAGATAGATATGTGAAAATTATTTCTCTGCTGTTTTGCATACTTATAGATACAGAAAATATTTTTCTGATTTAATGTGAACAACTGCTGGATGGTAACATAGATTGAAAAATAAACAGAAAAAACAATGTTTCTTCCCTATGGTCTTTACCTGTACACTTGCTGTAGGCATTGGGGTTTTTTAAATAAGTTTATCAGTAATGGTACTAAAGAAACTTTTACTCTCCTTTAAACAGACTATGTTTATGGGATTTCATTTAGCCTGTTTTTATAGTAGAGTTTGTTTAACTTCAATATACAAAAGAACTTGGATCTTTTCCATAAAATCTCTTCTCAATTCATATCTTTTTTAAAGACAGTTACTCAGCCAACTGTGTCAAGATCCACTGTACTCTTACCATAAGATTCTTAATATAATACATCGGAAAAATGAGCACTAAGTATTGCTACAAACAATGCGTCAAAAGCTTTTGTCAGGTTACTTGTAAGCCATTTTTTTACTTATTTCTTTTTCTGAGCTTCTGACTAATGTGGTACTATAGTATTCATGAAAATTAACACCAGAGTTAGCAGCAAACATGAATTAGTTAGTAAGATCAGTGGATGAACTTGCAAAGTGCATGAGTGGAGAGATTATGGTCAAATATTTCTTCAGAGACTGTACATTTACTCTCTGATCCTGTTTCTTCAATGCCTCAGGATGAGCTTGATTGTGGACTTGTAGCATGGGGAGATAAACTTTCACTGAAATATACTGTGCATCCATGGACATTAAAAAGAAAGTGTAGGAAAATAGTTGTTGAAAAAGTAGAAGCTTGGATGTTGAACTTACAGTACACGCTGTACATAAAGTTGGACTCCGCAGCACATAGAAAAGAACTTTAAAAGGAACTAGGAGTAATATGCACATGAAGTAGGTGAGCAGAACTTAGTACATACTGAGAAGGGACTTTCTGAAGTTTACAGAGCTATGTCTCCATGAAGACTGAAATACTTATCGATGATGCCTAAGGTCTGAAGATCAAACACTTGCTGGATTTATATAAGCACTTCTTATAATTTTCAAACATTTTCTGAGCTCAGTGCCTTATACTTAACTAAGACAACTACACTATAAATGTTCAAAGATTGATTAGGAGGCAACACCAAGTGGAGAATCCAATAATATGTTCTGTTATAAACACATTTTATTTTTATTTTGAGCTTGTTTGATTGCTAATTCCAGTCATGGGTTTTCATTAGATGAGCTTTGTAAACAATCACAATCTGATTTTAGAGCCAATTTTCACTTTAAAGGAGGCCTCAACAGACTGGAAACTTCATGCCAAGAACTTTTGCAAACATTAAATAGTAATGTTGAACCCAAATTAACTCCTCCATTCACTTTAATTTATGAACATTAATTATAATGTTCAGCATAATTTTAATCTAGCATTGTTAGGCAAGTAAAATCAGTAACGGCTAGGATTAGTTAGATACATGGCTGTCTGTCCCTTTCTTAGAATCTGGGAGCATGGTGAAGACTTTTGAAATACTGTTCCTTTATAAATATTCAAGGTACGTTAAGATATTTGGAACAACCCATGTCCAAATTTCCCTAGTTATGCAGAAGGATGGAAGGACAGACAAATGACTTAGCAATAAAGAATGGATTATAAGCAGCAACTTTTGATGTTAAATTTAGGGATTTAATGCAGAAGCAGAAGCTAAGTTTGAAAGAATATAATAAAACACTGATTATACTGTAATCACACTATTAGAGCTTGGGAAGGAGCATCATCCATGTCCACTTAAAGACAGTTGAAAACTGAAATGACAGATTTTAATATTAATACGTGTTATCTCACACTTTATATTGTCATCCATTCCCATTTCTTTCAGCTTAGGTGTATTTTGTGTAGATCTTTTGCAGAGCTTTTAATGTCAATGCTGTGATATTTAAGATTCCTTATTTATTGAAAGAATTTGAAGGCTGATTATGAAAATAGTTTCTGCTACCGGCTTTCTTTTCAGGGCTACTTTTCTGCATTGGTACCCAGAGAATGCGTATTTTTCTGTTGCTGCCGTGAAGACTGAAACCCTATGTTTTATTCAGTAAAGGCTTGTACCTTTTGTTCAATAAAAGCTAAGTATTGCAAGCTCACAATAAAACTTAACAGTTGGCAGTATGTATCCTACATGCATTTTTAAATACTTCATTCAAAAAGGGACCTTATTGTTTCAAGCACAGCAGTATTTTAGGCTTGGTTCTTATCTTAGTTATATTAATACAAGCTTATGGGTGAGATCTAAGCTAACATATTAACTATTTCATATGGTGCTCTGGTAGTCATTGCCTTGTTTTATTCCCCATTTTCATACTGCTTTACAAAAATCAGGACACAGAAAATAAAAATCTTTCTGCAAAGATGAACTTGTTCTTCTTGTTTAAATGAACACATTTTTACTGCAGTTGTATTAAAGCTGTTGGAACAGTGTACATTTGTGGCCAGCTGTATTCAGTGTAGATTGATATGACAAGGTTACTTACATAAATTAATGCTATTTGTACACTCCTGAAGAAAAGTTTAAGACAGCTGAAAATTAAGAAGAAAAATAGTGCAATGTAAAAGGCTCAGAAGAGCAGGGATCTGTTACAGCCTGCTAGAGATGATATAGTAGGAAAGATTTAGTACATATGAGAGTTTATAGGAAGACAACTAGGGCGTTCTGAGCAGAACAGAAAAATTATAGGAAATACGCACTGTGACACATTTAATGTTAAATTTTCAACATATCATGAAACTTAGGTGATCTGTAAGTGGTGCTAAAAGCTTCTCTGGACTTTAGGCCAATATTATGATTTCAGAGTGCTAGAGTTATGGTTTTTGATCTACTTGTGTTAACAAGACTACAGAATCTCCTTTCACATGTTGGCTGATGCAATACAGTTTGTAGGAGTCAAATTTGTGAATAGAATATTATTTTTCTTTCATTTTTTGCAGCTGGTGTAAGAAGGGAATATAAAATATGATTACTATATTAACAAAGACTATACAATGTTCAAAAGTACACTGTAGTATCTTCTGTGGTGCAATGACGCCGAATTATGTCATAGTGGAGAAAATTGCTTTGAGGGGGTTACAGATTAAAATAAGAATTCTTCCTTCTAATTTTGTTGCATTTCCACAACATTATCACTTGGACTGCTGCTGTGAATCTTCTGGAAGTACTTTCAATGCCCCTAATATACTTCTAATTTTAGTGGTGATAAGTACATATGAGTTAAATGGCTAGCACAGTTCAAGACAAATGATATGAGGACTTCCTCTAAGTTGTCTTTGTGGTCCAAGACTCTTATGGCTCAGGTCAGAACTCAGAAGGTCCTACAAAAGACTAGAGGCAGATAGGCTAGTCTGTCAGTTTTGAAACCACTCTTCTGAGTGCCTTTCAACAAAAAGAAGATACATACTTATATGAGACATTAATGGGAACACACATTTAAAGCTTCTCTCTTTCCTTCTTTTAATGTTTCTTGAAATACATTCTGAACAATTTAATGCACAATATAATAAGCTGAATCATTTTCACAAACCTAGTATACCATGACTCTTGAAAGAGTCACATTGTTACAGAAGATGATCCAAACCTATTGACATTCAATCCGTCACTATTTGGAAGGGAAAAATTAATGCAACTGTTTTTACAAATAGGCCAATAACACAGAGAGGCTTCAGGTAATGTGTGATTAAGGCTGCTTCAGAGACATGTTGAAACATGTTAACACTTCAGAGAGCCCTGTATCTGTAACATGAGAAATAAAAAGCCGTTAGTTTTCAAAAGATGAATTCGGTAGATTTCTGGATCAATGCCATGTTTGCAAGGCAGGAAATTGAAACATACTACTGTCCACTCTATTTGGTTCCAAGAAGATTGAAATTTGTGATATATGTGTTGTCTTTCTATTCTCATTTAGAACATCTCTTCATTGCTAGAGAATACAATTTTTCATTTTACTAGGTATATTCTGTATTTAAAGATTATAAAACTTTTGAAGGAGAAAAGCTTTTAAATTTTCCACTTCCCCACTCACTTTGGTATCAACAACAAACTTCGTTAGAATACACTTGATCCCATCATCCAGATTACTTATGAAAATCTTAAACAGTGTTGGCCCCAGTATCAATTCCTGGGGAACCCTACTCCTGAGAGGTTGCCAGTTTGAGAAGGAGCTATTCAGCACCATCCTCTTGGTGCTGCCTGTCAGCCAGTTCCCTGCCCACCACATAGACCTCCTACCTAGATCATAACATATACATTTCTCCAGAAGGAGGCTGCAGGAAACCATACCAAAAGCCTTGGAGAAATCCAGATAGACAGTGTCCACCACTCACTCCTACCAAGCAGGCAGGTTACTTTGTTGAGGAATGTCATCAGGTTTGTCAAACACAATTTTCCCTTGGTGAATCCATGCTGTGTTTTTCCCATCACATGCTTCATCTGCCTTGTGCTAGCCCCCAGGAGGATTTGTTCCCCAGGAGGATAACTTTCCCAGAGACTGGAGGAAGACTGACAGGTCCATAATCTCCTGGATTCTCCTTTAAGCCTATCTTGTAGATGGCTATGTTACTAGCCTTGTTCCAGTCTTCTGAGATGACTCCTGATCTCCGCAATTTCTCAAAGTCCACTTCCCTTACCTTTAATGAGGATGAACCGGCTTTGTCCTTTCAGGAAAGTTTTTTGAAAATATCCTGACACTTGCTAGATCCTTTATCTGCCTCAGCCATAAAATAGGAATAAGGTACTTTGAAATCAAGATTAGGGGGTAGACCAGATTTGACAGCTATTCAGCTCATTTATTTGTAAGTAATCAATGACTACAGTAACTAAAATATTTACTACGTTTTAACAGAGATCTCTGGGCCTCTGTAAATCCTATACACTGAAAAAACCCTCCAAGTACTGATTTTGCGTACAGAAATAAATTAATACTGTTAACAATGGAAAAAAAAGTAGAAAGCTGTAAAGTTACAGATAGTGTGGGTATACCTAGCAACTATAGACAGTAGAAGCAATATTACACCCTTATGATATAGCTGTTCTGGAGCTGTAGTTGTTGAAAGTCAACCATAGGGCTCTGAGGTCCTAAATCCCGAATCAGTTTTAAGAATACTACAGCAGTGAGAATATTGGTTAAAACTTGCAGCACTGAGGTGCAAGGGGAAACACTTCCAAATTTATGCTAAAGTTTAAATAATTAAATAATTTTTAAAGCAATATTCTTTTTAATTTAGGTCATACTAAATTATTGACTATTTTTATTATTTCTGCAGTAGTGTCCCTATTTCTAATGTAAAATTGTAAAAATACAATAATAAAATCATTTTAGGAGCAGCTATAACTTTACATCTCGAATGGGAAGAACTTGTGTTTTTTCAGGATCATATAATTAAACATACAAATCTGGAAATATCCAGAAATAAACAGTCTTTTTATGATACATTAATTCTTGACCCAGCTCAGATTAAGGGCAAATGTTTTCAGTACAAGAGACTAGGTTTCCTTCAAGCACTATTTAAATTAGTACTAAACACATTTTCTGTAAGGACATGCTTGCTCCTTCTTCCCTCAGCTTTATATGCTGAGCATGACACCATATGGTGTGGGCTATTCTTGTGGTCAGTTGTGGTCAGCTGCCCTGACCCCCCCTTCTTCTGCAGTCCCAGTCTTCTTGCTGGCAGGGTGGCACATGGAGCAGAAAAGGCCTTCATGCTATGCAAGACATGCTCAGCATTAACAAAACCACCCCTTTTTGTATTGTCAACACTGTTTTCAGCACACATCCATGACACAGCCCCATACGAGCCACTGTAAAGAAAACTGACTCTACGCCATCCATACCCAGAACATGTGGGAACATAACTTACAACATTGAACAGTTTCATCTAGAAGGACTATTTTGGCATGTTCTGTTAAGGGAATACTCCTTCTTATTTGAGGGCAACTGCAATTAACCATCTAAATAGAAGAAAAAGGAAATAAGTATGGATATTATGTCTGTCAAATATGTCTCGGTATGGAATCACTGGAAGAGAAACAGTGATATAAAGAATATTTCTAATATAATAAAGGCAGCCCTATTAGAAGGGACAAAGAGAGTAGTTAAGACAATTTTTGTGTTTAAATTGTGGAAGTTGCAGTTTGATACGATTTATTATAGCAAGCAAGCTAATCGAGGTGTTCCTAAAAGTCTAACAGATTAAAATAAAAATTTAGATTTCTTCTAGAATAACTTCACAATTCCTTCCCTTCCTTTTTCCTTTCCCTTTTCCCTTGCCTTTTCCCTTGCCTTTTCCCTTCCCTTTTTCCTTCCTTTCTCGAGAGGTCTTCTCTGACCTAAACAATTCTGTGATTCAGTTTCTTGGTCTTTTAGAATCATTTTCTAAAAGTCACTTTCAGTTAAATCCTGTTTTTCCTCTTCACTGTTTTTTTTTTCCTATTCTTTTACTTTATCAAGAAAATAATATAGCAGATTGAGAACCTAATAAAAAAAATTAAAAAACCCCACTGTACAATGCTGAGAATATGGTATATTAAGAGATTGTGAATTGCACAGTATTTAATTTCATGATTTCTTCTCCTTAAGTCTCCATAATAATCTATTCATATTAATTTCTTCCTTTTTATTTTCCCTAATTTAGAATAGGGAGTTACTTTCCTTTTTTTTTGTGAAAATGCCATGAGTGCTTGTAGCTCTGAAGAAACAATATATGCTATCTCTGAAGACATCACTTCCTCGCTGAGGAGTGCCAAAACCCTTTAACCCTTTCTATTTGACTTAACAATGCTTTTATATCAAATGAACAATGTTGGCTGATGCCCCAATACTAACCAAACACAACTACACTAATTGCAGGTTAAGGTCATGGTTCAAAGTCTGCTTCTGCACTGTGGTTCCACAGAACACAGCCAAGAAAGTACCGCTCTGTAAAGTAAGTTATTCCCGAAAAATTCTAGACTTCTCTGAATGTCTAAAGGGTGTTTTAATAAAGTGGTTCCTGATCATTAAAATGCAGAAGATCCCATTTTCAGCTCTTTGCAGACTTCCCAAAAGACTTACTGTAAAGCTGTGAATCCCAGGCAGTGATTCCAACTTTTGCATAGGAAAGTCTCACTAAGAAAATTGTCTGTACTGGATATGCAGTTGTTCTGCTTTAACACTTGTTCTTAAAGATTGCTGCTGGTGCCTGTTCACCACTACACACAGCACAAGTACACATTCAGAAGGGTTTATTATTTCATGTCCTGTGATTTGCTTGTAGTGGACTTGCTTTGCTTCTGCAGGTGGGAAGCAGTATTACAAATCAATCTCCACAATTCTCATATTATATTAAATATTCCGTAGCAGTGCATTGGTGAGTAAAACAAGAGTAATGATTTTTCCTTTGTTTTCACAGAAGGCAAGGACCTTTAATATTTCATATTAGAGGTTTTTTAAAGTCAAATTCTAAGTGGTTGGAACAAGGAATATTGCTGCTGGGTACCCCCTAGCTGCAAAAGCCAAAATGTACATTCAGTTCAGCTTGAAGTACATAGAGGCAAATTCTGTTTCAAAGGTCAAGAGACAAAGGTGACTATTTAAAAGACAATCTAAAGATTTGTGATTCTGATTCAGAAGAGTACACCATACTTGTTTAAACAATACAGTGTTTTTCTGCTTGGTCTAAGTTCTCACAGAAACCAAATTCTCACAGAAATTAAAACTAATGGAAAATATGTGGCGTTTTATGCTTCAGCTGCCAGTGGCACTTTTCTGATTTTGTTCTCTATAAGGGAAACAATTTCCAGCTTAAATTACAAACTAAGCACTTCTATGGAACCCTAATATACTTACACTCCTTTTCCTCAATATGGAAAAGGCAGACTCTACTGAAGACAATTCAGGTAGCACAGTAGTGAAGTCTTCCTAAGAAACCACATAACAGAACAAAGCAGGAAAGTTTGTATCCCTAAATGACATGGAATTTAAATAATTGCTGTACTCCTGGGACATTATGGAGTATAGGACATATATTGATAATGCAGCGTCCCAAGAGAATGTTCTCAAGGCAACAGCTTTGCCCACTCTATTTGCCTCTGTATGTGAGACAAATGTGGGACAGGGAAAATGCAGATCGTGTTCTGTCTCAAAATGAAAACGGGATGTTTCTCTCTTTCTCTGTGCAGTAGTAGAAAGAGCAGGATTAGCCAATCATATAACTGCTATAAAGTCCTCTGTAACTAGTTCCATAATAAATCAGGGACTGAAAATATTTAGATGAATTTGAAGGCTTTGCTGAACATTCTGATGTAGCTTTTGAGGCGATAGTTTCTGTCCAGAAACTATCCTGAAGGTTGAAGTATTTTTATTTATAGACAGCATAGATTTAAAACAAATACTAGTAGTCTAAACTTCTCTCCATTTAATTACTGGTGAGTCTCAAACTGATCATGAAAGTAAAAGAGGATCTGAAAACTCCTTTTTTTGAGACTTTTTTTTAGTAGAGGACAGCATTAGTGTCATTTGTGTCAGTGTGTGTTAGCTGGCCTGGAATACAACCCATTTCTTGTTTTCGCATGGGCTATGAGAGCACATTTAAATAGCAATTGTAATTGTCTTAGAAATTGAAGATTTAAAGAGGAGAGAATCTATCCTTTCCCCCATTTAAGCTATACAGATGTTCAGCTAATTTTTACATTCATTTTGCTTTGGATATACCAGAATTATGGAAGTTTAGTTATTTTGTTTTTGTGATGTGTGCTTGATACACTCAGAATTCTAGCCATAGCACAATTCAGATGGCAGTGAACTGCAGGGAACTTTCACTGACTGGCAACATAAGAATTATTTTATTTCATAATTTTATTGTGAAAAGCCCTTACTCATTTCCCTGAATTAAAATTGTCCTCAACTTCAATTTTAAAAGAAAAGTTGTCTTACAAGAGATTAATTTAAAAGAAATCCCAGAGCAACTCACCACTGAAGAGTTTCTTGCTAATTTCTTTAACTTTGTTAATTTATTAATTGATAAATTTCTTGTGTCATAAACTCCTAGAATGGTTTGATTTAGAAGGGATCTTTAAAGATCATCTAGTCTAACCCACCTGTTGTGGCCAGGGATGTGTGTCAGTGTTTAAGAGGCATTTGGGCAATGCTGTTAATAACCTGATTTAATCAGCCCTGAAGTAGTCAGGACCCTGAGATGGATCTCATCAGACCTCACAGAGTTGTGAGTGTTCAGGTTCCTTGGGTGGCCCTGAATCCTGTGATGGGTTTGACATTATTTCCCAATACCCTACCTTAAGATTCAGAGGCTAAAAATGTGTGAAGAACAATGGCTTTTGAAAATTTTGGCAAAAATTTCGAGTTTCTCAACCTTCCTAATGTCAATTGTCACTAGATCCCCTATCTCACTTATTGTTGTTGCTTTAAAACACAAGATTTGGAACATATTTCTCTCATCTCACACTCTAAAAAGGACCATTTGTAGAAAAAAACCCTCATCTGTCTCTCTTTTTTTTTCATGAAAAATCTTTTTTTGTAGTGGTAAAGCTACAGAGAGTGTAATTAATTTTAACACATTAAAAAGAAAAGCATAGCTAAGAAAAGGTGAGATATTTTTAATCTAGTTTTCATCACAGACTAATTTCTTGTGGATGTTTTATCCTCTTTGCAAAACCACCATATAATTTGCTGCAATTGAAAAGCTTTGACTGAGATAGGGCCACTACTGAAACAGCTGGGATATTGCATGATAGATGTATACTACACTGGCAGAACTTATATCACATGCTTATCCTCAAAAAGGACCAAAACCTTTCCTTGAATGTGTATGACAGAAAATCATATAAAGTTCTGTGGCAACTGGTTAATCAGTTTAAGGAGGAAAATTTTCCTCATGCTTGTCTAGACTTGGGAAAATCACTTGTTTTTATGACCACTACTAATTACTTAGAAAGGAAGAAAATTTTTTCTAAGAAAACTTTTCCCATATTCATGTTCTTTGAGAACTGTGAACAGAAAAGTGTGATAGAATACCTGAGTATAGCATTAATTTAATATCCAGGCCAAAATGCTATTTGTTAGGAATTATGCCTTTTTACACATGCCCCAACTCATGTAAAGGAGAAATGCATTTCTGGAGAAATGTACTTCAGTTAACTTGAATACACAGAAAATATTGCAGAAACACATAAAATCACACAAAGAAATGACAGTCTCAACCCTAGTGGACATGGGGATTTTTATTTTGTGAGGTAAATTGTATGCAGAAGAACTAAGTCATTTAATGATATGTTAAGCAGGTTTGATTTGTGCAAATACTCTTTTTAATTAGAAGTATCTATTTAAAGTCTAGGCATTTTTTTAGCTATTAACTGTGCCTGTAACTAGTTGTGCCCAGCTATAGAGCTAGTGTACATCTCACACCCTGGTGTTTCCCAAGCAAAAGTAAGCTCATTTCTGCTCCCTGAGGAGGATGGCAGCTAAAAATAAGTTGTATTACAGTGAACAACATACTGAGTAAAAGCTGTGGGTATTTTCCCTCCCTACCCCTTCTGTTCCGAAGGTGGCATTTAGGAGCAAACTGTAAGCCAGATGATTTTTCTGTAGGATCTGAGGACTGGTTGAGTGTTCTCTGGATAGAGACGGATATGCAACCTGTTACTAGTAGCTCAGGTTGCATACTCCATTTTGTGTTCTGTGACTACTTTCCACTGCATGATGAATAGTATTCTTTCCAAGCTGTCTTCTATCCATAATAATACTGTGCTAAGGAAGAAAGTAAGTGTCTTCACATAATGAACTGCTATTTTTATACACCAGGGCAAATACAATATCCCTGTGCATACCAGTTTGTCTGTGAAAGAATCACGGGCAAGGCTGAATCTTGCAGCCTGGGCCAAGAATTAGCCACCTTCCCCCATTATTTCTGAAATCTTCACATTGCATATCAATTTTTTTTATAATCTTTCAAATAAAATCAATCAGATAAAAAGAAGTAAAGCACTTTTTTGTCTTCTCAGTTGTACCTTCTGTATTGCTTCTGATACTGCTCCTTTAATCCTGAAAATGAGAAGGCAGATTCCCTCTGCTTTTATTCTTATTTTTCCTTCCTTTGATAGCTGATAGGCTTCCTTCCTCAGACAGCTTACACTTCTTGCTTTCTTCTTTTTTTATATTACATTAGAGAAAAGACAAGTTTCAGAAAGGGTTGAAAATGCTTAGAACTAAGAAAGAGAAACATCAAGCCGATAACCCCCAAAGGTTATTTGTTTTATTGGTCTATAAGGTTATACACATTCTCTCAGCTATATTTATATATATATATATCTATATATAAATATAGATATATATATATTATATATATATAAAATATATATGGAAAATATTGATATTTTTTTTAAGAGGCATATAAAATAAAATCTGATAATAAGATTTTGAGGAAAACAGGTTATAGTAAAACAAAGTGTCAAAAAACAATATGTTGCAAATTACCTTATAAATATATTAAAAATTGTAGATGACCACTGTTGAAGTTCCAAAACATTTAAAAGTCCCCCCAAATTTGAGTACTTTAAATGTAATACTTCAAAATAGAAGCCAACTGTCTCAAATGCTGAAATCCAGATCAGTTGAAACAGCCTTGAGAAAAGAACTTCAGAGTAAGAGAAACAAAAACCCCAAAGAAACTTAAACTTAGTGGAAGTATAGAAAGGTCACAGAAGAAAGGGTATTTTATGTTGTCAGTTATACTTACGCGAAGTATGGATGAGGTGGCCAACAGGGAACATGTACATTGTGGACTTGCAGCACTGAGTGAAATAGTAATGGCTTACAGCAGTGATTCACTGCCAGTCTAGAGGCACTACCTTTCTACAATTGAAATGTACCAGTTTTTTACTGAAGTCATTCAGAGCTACCTTGAAGACACTTGCATCCTGTGCAAGAATGTATCTGTTGTGATTAAGACACACCCTAACATTTCAGGAAACATTAAATAGTCACTGTTGCTTATATTTACAATGTGATAACTTTTCTCATGTTGAATATTATATTGGATAATAGAAAGAAGTTCTTTTGGATATTAGAAAGAAGTTCTTTACAGAGAGAATGATCAGGCATTGGAATGGCCTGGTCAGACAGGTGGTGGATTCACCATCCCTAGAGGTTTTTAAGACAAGGCTGGACGTGGCACTGAGTGGGGTTGGATCAAGGGTTGGACTTGATGATCTCGGAGGTCTCTTCCAACCCAGTTAATTCTATGATTCTATGATATTTGTATTAAAGGTTTTGATCTTTAGTTTGGCTTTTATTTTGGTTTGTTAATTTGTGGGTTTTTTTGTTTGGAGTGGAGGTTTTTTGTTTCCTTTTTGATTGCTACAATTTAATTTTCTATTTTAAAATACTTTATTTTTAATGAGCAAATTCTTGATTTGTTTTGCCCTGTTTGCAACTTTTAAAGCAGGAAAGTAATATCTCATGATATTAAAATTTGAAATTAGTCTCCTAAAAGTTTAACATTCATATTGTTTTTTAGGAAACAGTCATTACCTTAACAAATAACATGATACTGATTGATATTAGGCTCATTACATATATTTGTGAAATGTCATAAGCAAGCTTTATTTTGAGAGAACGTTTTTGGCCTTTTTCCATTTTAGATTCCAGATGCATTGGCTTTTTGAAAAGATGTCCTCTAGAGAGAAAAGAAAAAAAACAGGATCAGTGTGAGGACCCTGGCAATGGTATGAAGATCGTGGCAGGATCATGTGCACATTATCAATGTTAGTATTCCCAGTTAATGACATTTTAATTATCCTTACTACCAGTATCTTTATGACTTTACTTTTGGTCCATTATAGAAAAAAAAAAATCTAAAATTCCCTAGGAGTTGGAATCCCCTAATAAAATGCAAAATGAGCAGCTCAGTAGTGAGTAACAAAGAAAAAAAACCTCACAGTAAGGTAAACACCATTTGTATAATAAGTTTTTGAAACTATGACTTTGCTCACAACGTACCACTACATGGATTGTCAGACATTTCCTTAAGAGTTCTAAGGTGGTTGCTTGTTGTCTGCAATAGAACTTGTTTTTGCAAAATATCTCAAAGTATCATCTGAAGGTAAAGCCTGGCTGAGTGGTTTATAGAACCACTCATTCCATGTTATAGAATGTGGGGTTTTTGTTTGTTTATTTGTTTGGGTTTTTTGTTTTTGTTTTTGTTTTTGTTTTTTTTGTGGAAGTAAAGCTATAATCATATTCTTATTTTATTATACAAAGTAATTGACATATTGGAATTTAAAAATGACTGAAACAAAATATAACTTGAAGATTTAAAACATTCCTTTGCTTTGCTCTGTAACTTTTATTAAAAAATTGAATTATTCTTTCTGTAAAAATACAGTAAAACTAAGCTTTTAGCTTGGCATTTGGTGGAACATCTACCCAGTAAGCTTTGCTTATGTTGCAGACAGCTACCCTGAGGAGTGATTTGAATTTAAATGTGATTCCCTTATTAGTTTCTGCTAACCGCAAATATCCCAGTCTCTTAATTAAGTGGCTGAGTAATGTATGAATGCTCACTTCTGCTTGTCATGCAGAACAAAGTGATGTATTTAGATTCCATGCACAATATGAAATTTAATGACACAGGCAACAGTAATTTAAAAAACCTTTTGTTTTTTATTATCCTTTGTTTTGCTTAGACAATCTCCTTGTAAGTGTTTGCCGGCTGCAATGTTACAAAAGTTTGTCTAAACACTGCTGTTAGTTAATGGATTTTTAGATTAAAAGGTAATGTGTTATAAATGCATGGTTAACAAATGCATAATAAACTGTTTATATCTTTCCCCCCTTATTTTAGAAATAATATGCAGAAACCAAAACAGACCTTGATGAAATGTTCTTTCTTGGTTTGGCACAGAATCTAGTGTTAGATTCAGTCAGATTCTGAATGGACTAAATAGTGCACTGTAAGACGTTTTACAAAAAGGAAAAAAAAAATAAATCAAGCTTTTCTTCTAGTGCTGGTGGTTCCTGCTAGCTCCAGTGACTTTCTGTAGTCCTCCTGATCTCTTTATAGATTTTGTAGCTTATATTTAGTCATCAAACCTCTCTGCTTCTGCTCTAGTGTTCAGTAGTTTGTATGTCTATTTTTCCCCAGAGGTATGACGCTAATTTTTCCCATCCTGAAATTTTTCTTTTTGCCCTGATATTTTCTCATGCTCAGAGAATCCTCTGCAGATTCATAATCTGAATGTATGTGTGTGATTTTGTAAAAATCAGAGTAGCACATATGTGCAGTAATTTGGACAGCTGTTTGAGTTGTCAGATTTTCATGTTATTGTCATGTATAACTAAATGAACTAATGTTCTACTGCTTTTGCAGTTCCAGCTCTAGAACTCGGCTATTCCTTTAATTAGAGCTCTAATCATTTCTTGTGTCTTGAAATTCTTTTAAATTTCTTTAAATTGCCTCAGTACTTTCTCAACAAATCTTCAGCTGTATTCTTGGCAAATTGGTGTTCATAATGATATAGGTTCTTAAACTGCCTGTGTCCCCAAGCAGTCTCTAGTAGCTAAATGTTTGCCAAAAAATCTTATCTGAAAATTGTCATTTAGATCTTTAGGGGTAGATTTAAATACTTGTAATTTCTTTTCTTTTTAAGGATTAATAGTTGATACTGTTGTTTATATTATAGGATTTTCACCAGTCCTGCCTGACTAGGCTCAGGGAGATACATGTTAAAAGTTATATTTAGATTTCTATTTGCCATAGGCAGTAACACCTATTTGGACAGTAATCTCTAAGTTCCCTTCTTACAGCTCTAAAGCTCATATCCCTTTTTAACAGAAGGGTCAAAATTTACAGAAAAACTAATGGAAAATATGATTTATCTCATTTGCCTTTAGCCATTTCATAAATTAGACGTGCATTCTAAGCTAGTCTATGAGCATTTCTTAAGCCAAAGGGAAGAAAAGAGAGGTTTCAAAACATGATTCAGCTCAGCAAACCTGACACATATTTTAGAATGGCAGGGATTGCCCTCTGGAACTGCCTACCTCTGTAGGCCACACAGACAGCTTGCTTAATGAATTGAAACTAAATACTTTTCATGTGATACTACTTTGGCCTCACTTGTTTGTCATTATTTCTACCAAGTATTTGAAGATGGTAAAAAATAGATGAAAAGCATCTTATCTTTCCTGATGAATTGAGGTCAAATAGGAGATACATAACTAAGGTAGAAATTATATGTAGAACACTGTCATTGAACTGCATCCTGTCAGTTAGAAAAAGAATTGACTGCTTTAGAGACACAGTACGATGACATAGCTGTTCTAAATTCTTGTCTGTATAAACAGCCTTTCGCCTTTGGCCACTGACAACTCCTTAGAAGAGCATAGAAGAACAATTTTCTTTCACCGCATCTTCTAAAAATAGGCTAAGAATGTCTAAATAGACCAGTTAAATAAAGAGGCAGAACAGAGGTTTAATTTTTCGTTTACAAACAGTTACAAAAGATGATTAAAAAGTGTTAACTAAGACTATTAGTTACATTTGTAAAATAAGTTTAGTTACATTTGCAAAATAAGTTCATCAGAAGTGAAGTGTTTAAGGGTTCAGATTTTTTTCCTTTTGACATTTGGAACTTTTCATTTTTATTTAGCCTGCTCTAAATCTTAACATAATTTTGGATAATGCTATAAATCATTATCTATTTGCTTCTTTCTAGAAAAACAATGATTAAATATTCATCCCACATATTTTCTTTGCCTTTGTTTCCAGCACAAATTGCTCATCACTATGAAAAAAAAGAAAAGCTGAAATATGAACACTATGTTGCTGTAAAATTCCATCTAGTGAGAATTTGTTACATAATTCATCCCAGATCTATTTACATAAAGAATATTAGTTTGTGTATCTCATCTGTCATTATAAACTACACCCATATTACAGAGATTGTAGGATGACTTGCTGCACATACTTATTCCCAACGTCTACTGTTTAATAATAGAACCTTGGAAAAGTGTTCCAACTTTCCTGCCCTTCCTTGCAGCAAGGAATTAAGGCAAGTGACACAAATTAGTTTTCAAGCTAAGACAAAATTAAATCTGCAAGAAGTAAGGGCTTGTTTGGATCAGAAAGCATGAATCACTGTTTGATTGCACATTTTGTACAGAACTTGATTTCTTCAAACATTTTTATTCTTTCTGCAGTCCAAAACTTCTGTAATTGACTGTGAAATTCCTAATACAGTCAACTCAGCAGAAGAACTACGAAGAACCAGGCCCCAAAGGCTGCCTGACAGCACTCCTCATATATATATATACACACACACACATGCACATATATATATATATATAAATATTCTAATGTGGTACAATGAGCAGTTGCATAGAGCTAACTGACCCCAAATGAGCTATTTCAAATATTAAACCAGTAAACGTATGATAGCCATGTGTCCCAGAGGAATTAATTTGTTCTGTTGGGAAGCGCTGCCACGAGATAAAGGAGTATGCTAATAAGACTGTCCTTCATTTGGTAGCTAATGGGCATTAAATGCTAACTGGAATACCTCTGCATTGGAGCTCATTGTGGTTCTATGTAAATCTCTTTATTTTGACTGCTTGGCAAGTGCTGATCAGAGAGAAGAACACTTAAGAATATCAGCATTTATCTATACAATCAACTGTTAGGTACTGAAGATATTTTGAAGGTTTGTGCTTCTAAAATTACTCTGACTTGTTATGTCTTAATTGAATTATGACTTAGAATGTCAGCTGTTCACTGGACTTAAATTCATCGTTTACATCCATCCTGCATACTATTGGTAATTTCAACTGTTTTCTTACTAAGGGTCTTTCTGGTTAACTGGAAGATGTAAATACCATGTAAATCCTTTTTTCCATTACTCAATATGGGATATTTTGTTTTGTGTAAAGAATGGCTTAATTAATCATACATGAATGGCACTGGGAATGGCATAGCTGCAGATAAACAAGATGCCCCTCTCATCATTGTGGTACTTGTTAACTAGTCCCTGCAAACTAAAGGATGCCAAAATCAACTGCTATTATGCTTGTGTCCTGGGATACACAAAGACTCTGGTACCCATCTTTTTTTTCCCTTTAAGCCAACCAGTTTAGGCTGTAGGGAGGGATTTAAGATAAGGATGGTACTCTCCTAGGAGGAGAAGGTATCCACCAGCGTGAAAGGACTGGAAGGCTGATGACTCACAGGGCGTGCACACCTGCCACCTCAGGCTATGAGCTGGGTATTGTTTCTTTGTCCTTACACAAATGACTCATTTGTGAGAACTCCCCTCAGGGAGACATCAGGACAATTCACTCACATGGCCTGAAGATATTAATCTCTGCTGATGGCCATAATGGATCCATCTGTGTTTAGAAGGTGTCAGTGACTCTTGAAATATCCTGTGATCCAATATTAATCATCCAGTGAAGAATTCCTCTCCCCAGGGGAGACACTGGGGCCATTCCCAGCTACTCTGAGCCCAAGAAAAGACCACAATCAAACTTTGCTCTGTAGGTTGAGGGTCTCCTTCCCTCACTTCATGGGTCTTCTACCACCTAGGCCTCTACCACCACCTCAGTGGATTAAGAGTACAGCCACCATCAGAGTTGCAAAGACCAGGTCTCATTGCTGGATCCAGCGGGTGTCTTGTAGGTCCTTCCAGTGACAGCCCTGCTCCAACTGCCTGTGTATGAAATCCTGGATCCGAATCTCAATGAATTATTGATATGGGTTGGAACCAACTCACGGAGTGTTTGTGTGCATGTGTGGAAGGGCTGGGCGTGGACCTGCAGGAACATGGTAAGGCCTGACCGTAAGGCCTGAGCTGAGGGCACAGGACAGAGCTGAAGGCAGGACCTGCAGCCCATGCAGAGCACATGGCAGAGCTGAAGGCCCTTCAGCCAGGCTGTCAGCCAAGACAGACCTTCCTGGCAGCCTGCCCACACCTCCACCCTGCAGGCTGTGACTGCCACAGCACAACTCACTCAGGCCTGGAAGGCACTGACCGGATATCTGCCTGGGAGGCAAAACTGAACTCTATAAATACATGAGACTCCATGTGGTATATGGATTATTTTAGTGGGTGTTTCCTCTGGAATGTGTCTTTGTGCTGAATGTTTTAGTGAAATGCTTTTTTCTTGGTTGTATTTTACTCCTGTAAAAATCTTTTGCCAAAATATCTTAATTTTCTCACTAAATTAAAAAGAATTTCTCTTAGAGAAGACTGTGTGACTCTTTCTTTGGATGCTTATTAGAGGTTATAACAAACCAAAAGACTTTTAAAAAGTCTTAAATAAAAATCTAACCACTCTGGGCAGTTTGTAGCTTAATCCAGAGCATAACATTGTGCCAGCACCGCAACCTCACTCCATCGCTGACACTGCAAACTATTCCTGCCAGGTTTTAAGGGGTCAGGGGAGTCCAGCTGCCATCTTGTTTGGCCTGGTGGAGCCAGGCGGGAGCTTGGGAATTTTTCTGGTTGCCTCAGCCCAGTTTTATAAGTGTTTAACATTCTTCCTGATAAAGTGTTTTTTTCACTTACATCCGATTGTATTTGATCTCTCTCTCTATATATATTGAAAAGAACCAGTGATATTGAATCTGAGGAAGGAGTCTTCCATCCAAGGTCTCTGCCCCTCCAAATTGTCTCAAACCAACACAACTTGACTGTAACTAATCAAGTTAGATACATCAAACATAACTTAAAAACATCAGTCCATGACTATCGAAAACATATTTCCTTATGCAGATAAGAAGGCTCAAAAAGTCTAATGTATGGAGAATTAATAAATGCAAATAATGATAAAAAGTCTTTGACTAGTAGAGGTAGCCAGTTTTAATGTGATATAAGTACTGTTACGGCAATATATCTGTTCAATACTGTGATAGATATTTACTTTGAGAGCATGTAGCTATTCTTTTAAGTGTATATAGTCTTGACATTCAGAAAAGTAATGTCTATTAATACATTTTTGTACCAATAAATATATTTTGGTGTACATTTTATAAATTGCTTGGTTCAGAATAACGTAGCAACATAGTTTCTAGGAAAAATACATGGACACATGTATTGTTAGATAGCAGCTTGTCTAGGTTTAAATAAATAGATGTGACCCCAAGACATATATTCTGCCTGGAAACAGGTCTGAATATCCATCTAAATAAATCTGCAGCTAGGAATAGCTTTGTCTGAGCTAAGGTTGTTAACTAAGTATGTCAACATGTCCTACAGTCCCAACTGGAACTGCAAGGTAAACATATCTTCTGTAGATACAGGCAAACGTTTAATAAACCTGTGGAATTTTTTTCCACAACTCACTCCTAGCTCAAATTTATTTTCAAACACTGAAGTATTTAATTTCAAATATCTCCAGTAGTTTTATTTTAATAGAAGATATCCTTGAATGTACATGAAAATTCTACAACATCTCTTTTGGTCCCCTCTTACACGATTCTGTGAAATGTGTCAACAATTTAGACTTCTATTTCTTTGGATTTCTACACATAAAATGGAAAATCCAGGGGAGGACAGTATGACATCATGAATCTAATATTTGATACTTTTATGTCAGAATGAGCATTTTTTTCATAATTCCTTACTGAGCTATGGTGGATGCTCTTAGCAACCCAACCATAGAATGAATTGCCAAATATATATTCATAAATGTGTTAAGGTGGCATATGATATATCTATCTATATGCTCAAAAACTGATGCTAAAAGTGTGGTTTGGATAAAAATTGTAGTTAATAGAGTATAACATAAAAATAAAGGAACTAAGTGCCGAGTGTTTCAAATCATATGTTTTTCTTTGTGTTCTTTGCGCAGCAGAGACTCTATGAACTGAAGTTTTCTTCCTTTAGATAAAAACAACAACAAACAAATCCAAGCACAGCATTAATCCTTAGCTTGCAATTATCTTGTGAGAAAAGTTATCTGAGTCACAATATTATCTTGTAACCTGCTTTGAGTCTTGGGATTTCCTAATTGTGATATTAAAGCAGAAAATTGAACCATTAATAAGAACAAAAAATGTTGCTTTTTTCCCCTCTTTTCAGGAGTTTTTTTTTCTAGATATCTGAGAGATCTATTTGCAGAGCATTTATTTTGCTTATTTTTACATATTTTATGTGTGTTGTGTGTGTATGTGCTAATGTGTTATAATTAGCCTATTAACCAAAGGGCAATCCAATACAAAACCAGAGGTGGTTATTTTCAATATGTTAAACTTAGAAAACAAGCTTGCTTTGTGCCAGTAAATTTGTTTCCTTCTGCTAAACTTAGTAGGGAAAGAAAACACTGCAAAGATAAATGGACACTGAGAAACTGATCTAAAGGAAGAGCTTAAAAATATGTGTGTATATATCTACACATACAGTTAAGCTAGTTTGCTCCATCAGCATGGCCCAGGACAGGTGTAAAGTCATGGTTAAAATTCTACAGTACAGCATCATTTACTGCAAGAATTGATAAAATAAAATAATTGTTTATTTTATCACTCCTGTTCTTTGTTTGCTGCTTGTTCTTTTTACTTCAAAGTAAGTTACTCACAATCCCTAATGCCATTGCAAATGGAAATACAGTGACAGAGGTATAAAAGTATTCTGGTTTTATTATATTATAGAAGAATACATAAGTTTCAAATCCATTCTGCTAGTTAATAAAACAGATAAGCTGAAGACAGATATGAAATTGATTCAGCTTCTGCAGTTATGTGCATAAAACCATAGAAACACTTACGTAGATGTTTCCCTTTACTCACATTAGGACGCCCACATTACCTTGAACAAAATGACACTTTTTTTTGTGAAGTCAAAATAAACACGTAGTTTTACTGTTGCTCTCCTGAAAATGTTAACTGCTCTTTTTATAGTCCAGATACACTAATTGTAAACTTTAGTCATTAAAGACCTTGTATATATACAGATATCTGCACACACATACCCACCCCTTACCCATATTCTGTGGAAAGGATTCTCAGTCAGTAAAGACTGGTAAATATGGAAAAATGTGTGTTGAATATTTTTTCCTGAAAAAACACTTGGATTTTGTGAGATCTATCAAGTGTTTTAATCCAAAATCAACTATCCGTTCTGTTTAAAACTGGGTTTTATTTAATGTGTTAGCTGACATTGGAGACGAATACATTTTTCACCTTCTTCAAGGGGTATAACAAGAAACCAATATGTGGTTGTTCACAGGAAATGACTTTCCTTGCTCGATTTTGAAGTGGAAAAAACAATGTATTTCCAAATAATTCAGAGACTTTGACCTCAGCTGAGATCAAGAATATAATAAAGAGTTTTGTTTGTGTCTTAAAAGGTTATACAGACTTAGGTCGCTCATGTAAACTTTGGTTCTCTACTGCCTTTTGAGAACACAATTACACTATGTATGTTGCTATCAAGAAGGACAGGAATTTCACCTGACATTGTGGTTACCTAAATGCAGTTTAGGAACCATTTGATTAAGCAGATTATTAGTCTGATTGCTAGACCATTTTATATATATATATATATAAGAAAAAACTAAGAGAATACAGTAACACAGATTTAACACACTGATACACAGGTATTCTTCATGTTGCATGACCACCTGCTCCAGGGACTTTTGTCCTAATTTATTTGGGTTACACATTAACACCCACTACCATTGACACTGAATCAGGAGGTGTAGTATCCCATTCCTTTTATGTGTCTGGAGTCATTATTATTAAAGCAATTTCAGGTAGGAGTCTTCAAGCCGGACTTGAAATGTGGTGGAATTAAAGTGACAGTTTTCTTAGAACTGGCACCAGTATCAGGGTTAACTATTGCCCTCTCAGCACCAAGACATTATTACCTAGCCTTTAACCCCACTGTGGAAAGCTAAATATCTGTTGAACTCCCAAATACTGTCAGAGAACATAAAATTGGGAGCTTAAATGTAGTTAAGAGAAGTAAGGCTACATTCAAAACAATTTTAAAATCAACTAGTGAGCTACCACTATTCAGATACTGGTTTCTGTGGTCTTAATCACACTAACAGAAATGTCACAAAACTGTCATATTTTCATGTATTCTTTTACATATATGGTAAAGTTTATTGGAGGGGAACAAAAACAACAAATATCTGCTCAGTCACAAGTGAGAAAAGGAGCTGAGCAATAATATTAATGATAAAGTGAAAGCTATCCAGATTTTCTGAAATAGCACCTTCAGGTACAGAAGAGAATAAAAGTATTCTGGATCCATAAACAAGAGGTGAATGCAAGGTGTTTTTTATGGAGCAGGGCACATACATTTCAGAGTTTAGCATGTGTTTCTGAAGAGTTGTTGCTATTAAATTAAAATAGGTATTATGCAAGTTAATGTTTGGGGTTCACAACAGCAGCTATTTTTAAAAAATAGATAACACATGAACTAGCTCATATTAATCTGTAATGATAAATGATCCAATGGCCAATTCAAGATGTTAATTCCATTGGTCCCTTAGATGACTTGAAATGTTGTAAATATTTATTTTCATAATGGCATATGCTTTGGAAAAAAAGATAATAATAAAGGTTGTGTCTCAAATTCTCATATATTATCTAGTCAGCTATGGCCTTTTACCTTATGTTGAATCATTTTTAAAATGCATGTCCAAGTCTGCCACAAAGTCAAATGCTGATGAAATACACTTGATATACTACATGAAACAGTGGTAAACCTCTTTTAACTAAGTGGTTATGCTCCAGGATTATTCCAGATTAAAATTAACTTAAAAATGGTAAACTTAAAAGTGCCAGTGTGTGTTAAGATGAGCTGTAGTTGCTTTATATAGCTTTTAAGCTAGAGAAATCTAACTACTTTTAGAACTACTCCTTTCTGTTATACTACTAGAGTCATGACACTCTGATATACATGGAGCTTCCTTTTTATAGAAAATAAAGAGAAAATGTTGAATTTATAAGTGATCTCTGAATATGTATCAAAATACACTTCTGAAAAAAAGAATTAATGAACAACTTCGATGAAGAAAGTAATGCTAGTAAATCTACCACAATAGATATTAGTCTTTGTGTATAATAAAAAAAAAAATTATTGTTATTGTACTAAGAATTTTAGTAGCAAAATACACTAATTTTGAATGCTATACTCTAAGCTGCTGGTCACAAGAAACATGCAGAAACAACTTGAAACAGAGGTATGTACATGTAAAATTAAATAACAGAATAAGTTATCTCAAATAGCTTAGTTATTGTGATTTATATGATAGCATAGTTATATTTTAATATGTATATATGTCTGTGTACATGCATATATTTTTGTGAGGTTATATGTTTAAATATCTGTACACTAAGTCACTTCACATAAAATCTGTGTATTTTCTCAGAATAAACACAATAGACAAGCTTCTCATGAACCTTCTAATTTCAGATTATTAGAAAAAAACACAAATTCAAAGTTTTTATAAAGGTTGCTTGATGCTTTTTTTTTTCCTTGCTATCTAATGTTCAACCTTAGGTTACTGATTTAAGTAAGTGACATTATCAGGGGAGGCTACTTAAATTAGACACTGAAGTAAAGCTGACAAAAAGTGTATTTTGAATTCAGGCTTCTACCTAGGATGTCTGCAGACAAATGTAATGTTTTAACTGACAGTGCAACCTGGGACAAAAAATGTACATGGATTGGTAGTAGGTAGAGTGATATCAAAGAGGTACAGACTAGAAAAATACTGGAATATCATGCAAAGGAATGAAGTAGCAGGCAAACAATTCCTTCCCTCTATCCCCTCCCCCACCAAAACAAAAAAAAAGAGTTAATAAAGTATGATAAAAGTACAATAAAGTCGATAAAATATGAGCAGCTTGAATAAAAAATAGGTGAACCAGAACATCTTATAATATATATAGAGAGAGACCAAATATTACTGGATGAAAATTACCTCCAAATGTAACAATATAGCACTACTCTTCATATAAGGAAGTATTTTTTCAAGAAATGTTGGTTTGGTTGAGAGATTATTTCTTTGCTCTAGTACTGGCTCAAGCTGACCACAGAGATTGTTAGGGGAATGCAATGATTATCATAATTTTACAGGTATTTTATAGGTATTTATTAGAATTAATGGAGTCAGAAGATCCACTGATAAAAAAATGAAGACATTAAGCAACAAAAAAACCATCAGGGCATAATAAGGTGTATTTATAAATTTTGAAGGTAGTAACAAAGGTCATGATTAGATGGTCTATAAAATATCTGCACTTTTCCATTAAAGTGACTGATAGTGAAACACTAGGGAAATAGTTTCATGAAGTTTATGGCAATATAGAGCAGAAAGTTTCATCAAAGCTGAGTTTTATTCAGAAATCCAAGTATTCTCCAGGGTTACTGTGCTCAGTATTTCAAGTAGTTGCAGTGAGAATTTGTTTTGTTTATTCAATGAAAATTGAAAATTTCCTTTTATTAATATTCTTACTGGACCAAATGGCCCATTTTTAAATGTGCTGCTATCTCAAATTTCCACACATTATGATATATTCCCACCTTGCACAGTAACTGGAGGAGTTTGAAGTGAAGCTTCCCCTTCCACAATGCCCTCAGTACTGAGCCCTAATGACAGGTATAAAGTATATTCATATATTTATGTCTATAATTTATTTATATTTTTAACTATTATTTCTATTATATCTATATTATATATAGATATTAGAGGGACATTACAAAGGACATGATTAAATGGTTTACAAAATATCTGAACACTTCCATTAAAGAACATATCCTCTTCAGCCCAGCTTAGGCTCCTTAAAAGGCCAAGAATACATGAGGCCAGTGCATCAGACTGTCTGGCAGACTGGCAATCAGACTTCTTAGTTAAGAGGGAGGATGAAATATGATTGAATTCCTTCGAGTAAATGATGAATCTCCCTCAGCTGTCATTCCTAAGAGAAAGCTAATTCAGTGCTGTCATTTTCACCAGCATCAAGATGCCTCAAGACAAGAACTCTTAATACAGAACACTGCAGCATAAAAGTACCTTTGTGAATTTATTCCTGAGTGTGATCAAAAAAAAAAAAAAAAGTTTTCATATTAACTTGTTTAAAAGATTTATTTTTTTTAGGAAATTGTTCATAAAATATTAACTGCTAGAATGATTTTTTTTTTCCAGGAATGTATTAACTCATAAGTACATGGAGATACAATTGCAAAATGTTTTGGAGCAAGTTCTACACCACTTATTCTCATGAAACTTCTGAGCATAGCATAGGAAGCTATTTTTTGGTAAATTATTCTTGTAAAAAAATTCAGTAATATGTCTCCTAGCTTCTATTTTATCATATTGTCTTTTTTTTTTCCTTTATAGAATCATTAGATCTAATACTAGATGTTCCTCAATAATTAAGCTTCTAAAATCAGTGCACAGAATTTATGACACAAAAGCATTTATGTGCACAAGGCATCTCTTAATCCTGGGTCCAATCACAAGGATTCTCCCTGATTCATACTGAAAGGGCAAAATATGTGGAAAGATGTGAAATTCCATGGATAGTTGGAGTCTATGGATAGTAGTCAGTCAGATTGAATATTCAAATTAAACATGATTGTTTAGAATGTTTCTGGATCAACTTAATAAGGTTTCTGTAGAAATTAAAAATACAAACATAAATAAGGTTTTAACTCATAAAAAATTATTTTTATAATAATATTATTATTTTTATTATTGCTGCTATTATTGTTATCATAATAATCATTGATATTTGCATTTGTTTCTGTTCATTCATTTCCCAGTAGGTGTCTCTATACTGCAGCTTTACTGAAAAAGAAGGAGGAAGCAAACTAATTGCATAAAAATGTTTTTAAAAAATAAAAGAAAAAATAGGGAGATTAAATCTTACAATGACATCACATAACACAAAAGGGGAAAAAATCGCTGCAAAGAGAGTCTTCTTTTGAGCTTTTGGGTACAACCTTATACACATATATGCAGAAACAAAATGGGCTTATTAACTATTGATTCCAACAAAAAGGTACATTAAAAATAGTGCACTGAAAAAGCAAAGGTACAAAAACTAAAGCCTGAGTTTTTTGTAGGTTCTGGGAATAACAGTGACCACTCCAATTTCCATATATAAATATGTAGCCTAACAGCTATTGGAGTTTGAAGTCTCACAAAGAAAGTGTTGAAATCTTTGCTGGGAACATGAATGGGGAGGTTAATGAAAAATGCAGGAGTCTGGAAAAGTGGAGAGGAGAAAAGTATAGGTAGTAAAATAAAATTGTGCTTAGAGATAAAAATTTCAGGTTTCATTAGCTCAGGGCATACCAAAGTAGCTTGATTTTATTTTTAACCAGATGTAAAACAATCCCAAAACATTTTACCACTAAATTGACAATATGCAATCTTTTTAGACAAATAAAACTTATGCTTTGATAGATCCCAGATGTATTTCTGCAGTGATCTAAGTTGATTAAAAAAATCCTGATTTACAAAACCACTAGTATTCTGTTTAACATTTGATTTTAATTGCAGATTTTACAGGCCAGAACACCTTGAGGTGAATAACTGATGATACTGAATTGAAACAGAAATTCCATGTATGATTCACAACTTAGAATTAAACCTCTGAAAAATTGTATTTTAATGTCTTACTGTTCACAGAAGTAGTGTTTTGAGGTTAGTAAAGGCTGATAGTCTCTACTTCGTCCATTAATCAATAGTTCAGTGAGTATTTGTTAAGAGCTCAATGAGCCAAAAAAGAAGAACAACATGACAAGTTTTATTGATTGTCTCATAAAAAGGATAAAGAAGTGACAGATGACAGGTTCAGTTAGGCCTTTACAGGAAGCAGTTACAGTACTCATGCTACATGACTTACAAGAATTTCTATTTTTGGAATAGGAAGTGATAGGAAAACATACATTTGCATCAAATTTGTTTCTCTCTCTCACTTACACACATACCCACACAAAGAAAGAATTCAGAAATTTATTGTGATTAAAAAAAGAAGGGGGATTAAATAGGGTCATATCATCTGCAATCATATTCTGATTTTGAATTCTGCTTAAAGAATATTGTTTTTTTGTACAACCTCACGTACAAGGCATTTCATGGTATTTATGTGCTTGTCCTCGATGCATTTTTTTTTATGGACTCTCATCATTCTTCAATGTTATTTATAAGGATTCTCTCAAATCCCAGTGTGTACTCAAATGTGAAGTGTTTGGCCAGAAGTCATTGTGCTGTTATTAGGATTTTGCTGCCACATTAATCCTTAAACTTTAAACTTAAGAGCAGGGAGTGGAACATGGGAAGTTAATGAGTCAAATAAGACCTTTACTTCATAATGCTGTGAAAATCCAAAAGTTTAAAAGTCAGGCAGGGGAAACAACATTTTGCAATAAGAAGGAAGCTATTGCTGAGAAGAAGTTTAAGGGATTCAGCCTGAAGCAGTCACACAGACTTCAGATACTTCCATCTAATTTTTTTCCCAGTATTTCCTTTATAAAACTTACTGTGCCTTCAAAGTCTCTCAGTTACATCTCTCCTTGTTATTTCATTCCTCTTGCATTTTTTACGGGCTCCTATCTCACCAAGGAATACTGCCTTTTACACCGTTGACTGTTCAAATTTAGATAGCATGAAAAATGTACATGGAAAGTAGTTAAATCTGTAAAGAGTTTACATATGTTTAGCTTGTTTATTATGCAGTAAGAAGTCTTTACTTCCTTCAAAATTCTTAAAAGAAAGTGAAGGAAGACTGAGCTTATTCCACTTCAATTAGGCAAAAGAGCTCACTGACACTTCCTCCCCTAAAAACAGCTGCTTCTTTGGTGTAAGAATTAAGTTATTTAAGTTACTTAATTCTCAAAGAAGGAATAAAAAGGAGCAAAAACCCCTTCTCTGTATAGCACTTCTTGCACTGTTGAACACTGGTAGTAGCAAGAAGGCAAAGATGACCAGTTCTTACAAATAACAGTGGCCCATAGTGAGTAATGGTGAAGCTGAATATCTGTTTCCCATCAATGGTGGGAAACATTAAAAGGATCCTGATTTGATATATTGCAGTTTAGTTTTTTGTTTGTTTGTTTGTTTTCTAAAACTATTGTTAGGTCTGTTATACTTTAAATAAATATCTACTTGCTAGTTCCTTAGCTGGACAGAAGGTTTAAATGCTTTGGAGTCATGTATGATTAAAATTTAAGTCTTTCACATAATCACCTATTTTGGCCATGTTATATTGCTCTTTGTCAATTTCCTTCTAAAAAGTATTTCCAGACTTGTGTAGAGGTGATGGTTTAAAATTTAATTGCTTATTTAATTAAATATATATGGAATTTTTTCTTTCAAAGATCCCTTTGGTAACTATTGTTCATTTAATAAAGCTAGTTTGGACTCATTAATGCAATAGGGATATTTCAAGATAATTCAAAGAAAAGCTGGGAAAAACAATGTTGTTAACTCAGTTGCACAGTACATTATATGATACTGAGCATACTTTCTAAATGGTGACTTATTTTGTTGAGCTATCATCTGATAGTTTTACTTTTGCTGTGTGCTAAATAAAAGGTATAGGGTTTCTATCTTCAGTTACAGCAATACCATCACAAGCCAACACTCAGGAGTGGGCATGCCAAGTTCATGCTTGAGTTAAACATGTGCTGAAGTGCTTTCCTGAATCAGAGCCATAATTGCATCAATTTATTTAGATCATAATGTGGTTCCTTAAAGGAAAACAAATCCAGAATGAATGACATTTAAAAAGGCAAGATTTCTGTCTTGGAGTCTTGTTTCTATGACAGGGTTTACTTCTGCTCTTTTTTATATTCTGGCATAAGTAAGTATATATAAGAGTAGACAACAATGATACTAGGCTATAAATTCTATGAAAATGACAGTGGTTTTTGCTGTCATTGTTGCACATCCCTCTTTAACTGTCCCTTGCTACTACTAAGTCAAGATACCACAGTCTTTGGAAGCGTGACCTGGATGTTAGCCAGTGAGCAGTTTAGTTTAATACCATTCTGAATCTAGTAAAGCTTTCAAATATATAAGCTATAAGAGTACATGAAGCCAGCCAGAGGTACCAAGTATCATGACTGCATGAATGGCATAAAAAGGGAAAGTAGGATGGAAGGACCGACTAGCAGTGCTGGCAGTCACAATGGATCTTCCGTCTAGGATGCTTTCTCATGAATATTTGTTCACTTTTGCCTTCATTACTGCATCAGTGATTCAGCTGCTGGACATCCGTTTGCCAGAACACATCATCTTGTTCTGTCCTGCCAAAAAATAAGCAGGTGGCAGGGATGACACGATGCCAATTTTGAGTGCATGCTAAGGAGCAGGCTAGGGGCAACATGACCTACATGTTTCGCATAACACGTTCATTAACAAAGCTAACACACCTAATCAGGCACTTTACAGGACAGTTTATCAATCTCAGTGATCCACCTTGGCTGACAAAAATCCTGCATTAAGTATCATCTAAGTGGCAATGCACTTGAACTAGCTAGAAATTCAAGGGGAAATGAAGCAGATGAAGAGAGAGGAACAAATTTTTGTCATTGCGTCCGTCATTTATCAGCCAGAATGCTTAGTAACTGTGTTTGTGAGGAGGGTTGTTTCTGTTGTTGGTGGGAGTATTTTTTTTTTAATAAAACAAAGACATGAACTCTGAAAACAGGGTTGGATGTAGAACTGTAGGGCACATGACCTGAACTAATGGAGTTTACACTTGATATGAGACTTCCCATAAGGCATATAATACTTTGATACCAGCATATTACATGAATATTAATGGACTATTTTTACAGTACTTGTATACTTTGTAGCTGGACCACCTCACATATTTATAACAACAAACCCTTTTAACCTCAGTAAAGAACAAGATAATATGTGTTGCACAAACATGGAATAGAAAATTACAAATCAGGCAGAAGACAATCAGGGATAACTATAGTTATAAGTGAAATTTCCTGTAACCAGAATATTTCTTGATATTTCTCTTCCTTTAGGTCCTTTTGAAATTCAGTTAGAATTGGATTTTTATCTAATTTAAGGGTATTTTGAAAAATTTGTAAATTACTTTATGAATTAATACACAAGCAGGGCATATTAATGTTGAATCCTCTTGTTCAATCTACTTATTCACAGGCAGACTGGTAAAACTGAACTACTGTGAAATTTTTAAAGCAGGAAGATTAATGAAACATTATGGTGTCCCCCTTTCCCCCCCCCCCCCCGAATATATTTTGACTGCATATGGGAAACGAGCAGAACACTTGATCACTGCATGCAACAGCAGCTAACTGGGGGAGAAAAAACTGAATGTGAATGTTTTTAAGACAGGAAATATGAAGAGAGGGTCAGACTGGAGAGAAGTTTATCTTAAGTACCACATCTTTGAAAAACAACACTTTGAAGTGTTTTCTCTAAACCTTTCAAAGGGATAGAGACTGAAAAATGAGCAAGAGCTAACTGGAGGATAAGTACTGGGCGGATAAACCATCTGGAGATAAAACTCTTTCTTTGTAGCAACTGTGTGTGAGCCCTTTAAAATCTGGCTGATTAGATAGGAGGCAGAACAGTTGAAATGTTAAACATAGAGCACATACTACTGTCCAAGCTCCACTCCTGTGTGTCTATAATATGAAATGATGGCTCCTCTGTACACATGGAATAATTAAAAAATAAAATTAAAAAATAGAGAATAGACTGTGTGCTTTTTAAATTGTAACAAAAGGGATCAGTTTATCAACTACTGAAATGCAGCCATTGTTATAGTGAAACCCAGTAACTCTTCTGTAACACAAAGCCAAATGGAACTGCAGGGGACTTCAGTCAAACGCAAGGCAGTTCCTTATGGGACTGGGACAAAAAGCCATGAAAATCTAACGGCCCCCTCAGAAATTACTGAGCTGCATAGCCTTCATCAGTATTCTTTATAAAACAAATTTTTTAGTACTAGAAATAAAGAATAGAAGCATAAAACAAAAAACAATTACAAAGTTTACAAATCTGAAGTTTAAACATGTATTAAGAGCTGATGTCGTAGACATAATTTATTTAGCCATCTTCCAAACTATCTATTTGCATTTTATGTCCTGATAAAGGCAAATTAAAAATAGACCCAAAATCTAACCTATTTTCATCCACATCTGAGAAGAAATTGACACAATCATTATGCAGAAAATGTAGACTTTCTGCCTATGCTATGCTTTAAGGTACATAACTTTCTTTAGCTGCTGTCTGTGTTTCAACACCCTGACAGAATTCAAGAAGCATTTGGAAAACAGTCTCAGGCACATGGCGTGATTCTTGGTGTCCTGTTCGGGACCAGGAGTTGGACTTTGCTGATCCTTGTGGGTCCTTTCTAACCCATGATATTCTATGATTCTGTGATTTGTCTCAAATGTTAGTCAGAAAATTTCACAGAGATATTTCAAACCATTGGTTTCAGAATGAGAAATATTGGTTAGATACGTGAATGATGTAAAAAGGCTGCCAGGCAGGCAAGGTGTATGTCAACTGTTGTTTCAAAGGGGTCTTTTATTTTACAAAATGCTTTTAAATTCTCATTCATGTATAACATATTTGAGTTGAAATACCTCAGTGTTGGCAAGAATTTTTCCTGTTAACTTTTGAGTCCATCCATATTTTTTCTCACCCTGTTATTACTGCATTTATGAGGTTTCCATGCATGATTAAAATTCCATTGAGATTAGTGGATGGTCTAACATGTTTTTTTGTTTAAGATGTTCTCACATTTTTTCTCTTTTAGTATTTCAAAACACTGTCATAATTTTGAGAACTCAATTTTGAAGAAGAATTTTTCTCCCCAGTCTCAGTAGTTTCCATACTATCAGCAATATTTTAATTTCTATTTCTTTATACTTTAGATGCTAGAAGTGATGATAGAAAGAGAAAGCAGATATATTTGATGTTAGTTTTCATTTGAGCTATGTTCTGTTCCTGAGAATATTAATTTTCCAGATTTCATGTGACAGAAAGTTATTGCAAAATGTGAACCTACTCCATCAGACACATTGGTCTGTAAAACTAAAAGTCTATCAAATATCTGTTGTGCTTTAATTGCCTTTAAAATTTACTCTTACTAATAACTGAAAAATAATTTATGGTAGTTTTCTAACAAAGACTTCAAAATAATTGTTCTTCATAGAATTTAATGGTCCCAAAACCAACATGTTCCTCTTCAAGTTTTATATCGTATTAGACTAGTATGATTTCTGTAGAGCTTTCAAAATCTATGAAAAATTTCAGGATTTTTCCACATTTCCAACTATTGCTATATATCTCTTTTCAAGTGGTGTTTTTACAATACAAGGCACATTTGCTTTGCAGTGTTTTCTCTGCTTTCTTATTCTTTGCTTTTCCCCACTTTTTATTTTTCTTAGTATTTTTCCTAGTGCTTGTCTTTGGCTAGCTTCCTGGTCTTTGGCTGGAAGCACTGAAGCCTAAATTCCCTTGTGCATCTCATTTTTCTTCCTTTCTAGTCTTTGCCTCTGTCTCTCATAGATATTCAGTTCATCTTGAGCTTTCCTTCTTGGATTTATTTTCATTTTGGCAAAGTTAAGACTGTGGCTGTTCTTGATATGACTGTTCAATGTGCTTTTGCATTTGTTTGAATATAATCTATTTGATTTTCTTATTCACCATCTGGTGAGTTTGTGTTTGTTAGGTAACATGAAATTGGAAAGAACTAGGCTGTTCACTAAACACAAATCAATGAGTTTCTCATCATTTTGATGAAGATTTCTTTCCAGTGCTTCCCCACTGTTCTCTTCACTTCTTCCTTGTAGCATCCTAAACAGACATTTACAAGAGGTAAGTCATGTCTTGGTTTCTTTCAAACAAGTAATGAAGGAAAATGTGGAAGATACTTTTGTTCCTTCTGGTTGTATTTCTTTGTAAGGGAACAGTATGGCTCAATTGACATCCTTCAGAGCCTATTGAGTTTAGTATATGTATCTTATTGGTTTAACAAAACCTATTAGAGTCTAGCTGAATAGCTTTCGGGATGCAATTGTCTTAAAGATCTTTTAGTCACAGAAGAATATATAGACAAAATGAAGGCACCTGAAATGCATTCTGAATTTTTAACTATAATTGTTCTTTGCCCTTTGCCTATTGATAACATCAATATTTTGAGGAATTTACTCTTTTGGAGTTTTGTTGGGTTCTGTGGGTTTGTTTTGCTGGGTTTTTCCTTCTTCATTTGGTTGGTTGGTTGGTTTGGGTTTCGTCTGGTTTTGTCTGGTTTGGTTTGTTTCTAGAGCATTAGTACAGGGTAGGGAATGATTCAGTTCTTGTGAGTGGCCATATTAATGGAATGATAATTTAATCTCTGACACCTAACTAGGAAATTTTTTACTAGTATTTACATTTACATGCATTTGCATTTATCCAGGCTTAGGAAAGCAGTTTATAAGGTAATTGCAACAGCAGAGCAATTGTTTTGTAACATTGTTGTACATTTTGGTACCATGGTTCCATATTTAGAATATTTTCATGCAAATTTTAACAACATTACTCATTCAAATGAAACTTGAATTTTATACTACTTGGACATATAATTTATTTCCATTTCAGAAGAAGACATTTGAAAGTTCATTGACATTTTTTCATAATAAGGTAATAGTTTTCTCACAACTGTCACTGTTTTCAACTTCAGATGAATGTCAGTGAGATTTTGGGAAAAAAAAATCTCCTGTTGAATTCTAATGGATATGGTTTGAGACTGATATGTACTGCCCTCATGAGGGTGTACTTAATGCACTGCCTTTGTCTTTCCTGGCTCTGCCTTATTGTAACAGAGTCGCTTCAGTTAAAGAGTGGTGCCCCCAGGAATGCCTGCAAAGCAAGTTCCACTGTGATAAGTGCTACAATAAAGCTTTGCAAATTTCTTGAAAATTGTTTCTGAATCTTAGCGAAAGTCAGAGCCGTTGCCCATTGTGTCCATGAAGATGCAGAAAACCACTTCAAGTTATCATGGTCTCTAGTTCAAGTACCTTAGGCATTAGGGAGACAAGAGAAGTGAGGTTTTCTACCCTTTGCCACAGGATGTTCATTTTGTGCTTCGTCAGTTTTAAGACTCGTTAAATTAGGGAATAAACCATTCAGCACATATTATGATACTCTTTTGATTGAATTAATTAAGGTAAGTTGCTAACAAACAGGAGTAAATAACCAAGTTACAAAACAAAATAGAGAGAAGACACTTGTAAGTGCAACACCATCAGCCACTAGAAGACAAAACTAAGGGATGAAAAGATTGCTGAACAAACATTTTTAATAAGCCTTTATTAGAAATTCCATCAGTTACACATTATTAGCTCCACTACGCTGCGGAAATATAGGAGGGATAATATGAACTGAATTATTTACAATACAACAAACTACAATACCTTCAGGGTGTATATCATCCAAACAATTTTATTTTGTCACTCATTGCTACATTTCCCGAATGTCAGCACCTTGTTGCCTTACCAGCTGGATTGGTTTAAAAGATCTTGGTATTAATATAAGTCAGTCATCCTCATTGTTGTTGATCTAGCTTCATGTGATCCTCATTTCAACTGAAGACTAGTCCTTCAAGGGTCAAAATTATTAACTAAAACAAGGAGGGGATACTACTTTAGGGAAAAAAATTCTCTGCAAAGGTCATAAACTCTCTCACAGTGCAAACCATTACAACATTGCCTTTTAAGAGACATAATATCAATGCCACATGCAATTAGTGGCTTAGCAAATGCAGTAGATAACCTAAAAAATCGTGAGCCTTTTTTTCAAAAGTTTCTTACTGCCGTGCTCACTTTGTGTGAAAACTCTTCCATTTCCTCAAAATACTGTTGATATAAAATCCTAATTCCAACCCTTACAACAAATTCCACCCTACTGGTGTGGCCTCACCTTAAATACTGTGTACAGTTTTGGTCACCACAATATAAGAAAGATATTAAACTCTGAGAGAATATCCAAAGGCGGGCAATGAAGATGGTGAAGGGCCTTGAAGGGAAACCATATGAGGAGTAACTGAAGTCACCTGGTCTGTTCAGCCTGGAGAAGAGAAGATTGAGGGGAGACTTCATTGCAGTCTACAACTTCCTCAGGAGTGGAAGAGGAGGGACAGGCACTCATCTCTTCACTTCTGTGACCAGTGACAAGACCCAAGGCAATGGCCTGAAGTTATGTCAGGGGGTGCTTAGGTTGAATATTAGAAAAAGTTCTTCACTCACAGAATGGTTATGTGCTGGAATAGGCTCCCCGGAGATGTGGTCACAGTACCAAGCCTGAGAGAGTTCAAGAAGCTTTTGGATGACACTCTCAGGCACATGGTGTGACTCTTGGGGATGGTACTGTGCAGAGTCAGGGGCTGGACTCCATGATCCTTATATGTCCCTTCCAACTCAGCATATTCTGTGACTCTGTGATTCTGTGACAGTGCCAGCCATTGCAGCCATAAAAGGGAATTAATGAAATAATTGCAGTCATACTAAAGAAAGACTCATATTTCCTTCTGAAAATAATAATATTCCCACAGCCATTACAAAGCGAGAATTTCAAGACTGCATATCAAGCATATTTTCAAGTTTTGTCTTTCAAGCTGCTAGTTAAATGGTAAACAATGCAGAATACCGTGTATATATAATAGAGCAAAACAGTGATCATAATAGGAACTCTGTGTTTAAATATTTTTTTCTGTTCTTTTATTATTCTTGTCAGACATTTTCTAACTTTTTTAGCCCTTTATGGTTGTTAGATGTGTGCTAACATGTTCACTCTGTTATGCGGAGAAGCCCCTTTTTCTTTTTTATTTACAGGGGAAAAATATTCTTCCTGAACTATAACAAATGCAAAATGAAAAAACAAATCATCTAGGAAAATTTGTTTTAAAGAAAATAGTTCAAGTAGCTGAAAAAGTAAAAAAAGTGAGACAATATTTTGTGAAACTGAACAAATTTAGCATACTTATTTTAAATATATATGCATCCTATTTGATCCAGTTAGTGAGATGGATGTGAATGAACACTAAATTTTTAATATAAAGCTGATCTAAGAGATTTCTGGTAGGCTCCTAAATCAATTATAAAACTGTGTCTGCAGATGGAAATAGGCATCACTTTCTCCTGTTACTCATATAACCTCAAGAGGTCCATCCTTTTTCTCCTGTTTAGTTCACCCACAAGTATTTGTATAGTCTTACAGTCAATATGGCAAATTAAGAATTATGTTTAGGACTTGTTTGTAACATTTGTGCTTATTATTATTATTATTTCAACTAATCATATAGCTTTTTTCTAGGATAGCTTGACAAAAGTAGCTATTACTGTTAGATGGAACTGGTGATCCTACGAGATCTAAATTTTTCAGGAAGTGAAAATTACTTATGACAAAGCATGAAATGAGAATTTTAGAATATTTTGAATCTTTTTCAGACTACAGTCCTTATAAAGCAGATGGAGGAAAAAAAAAGAAAAAACTACTATCATAGTGAGAACTTTTTATAGGTTTTTCTTCAGTCACAGATAAGAGGTGTGTATGCATGATTGAGCCAAGTTGTAAAAAGTATAGCCAGAGACCTCTCTGAGTCATTTAATTGCCTCTGTGCTAAAGTTCCAAAGAAGAACTCAGGGAATACTATCTCTTCCCTTTTTAATAATTCAGCTTCTATGCCACATATTGTATAAAGAACTTCCCATGAGTGTATAAAATTTACCATTGGAAGTATCTGATTGTGCAATCCTAATTTTTTTCTATTAGCATTAGTGCAGGTAAGTCTTGCTTCTGGAATGATTTAAAGTAGTTGACACAAAAAATGAGAATAAAGACACTAAGATGTCCAAAGCTTTACACTAATATTATTCAAATAATTAGTTGTAAAACAAAGATCACAAATCCTACAGATGAGACAGAGCTCCTACAGAGCTAAATGAATGTGATAGAGCTGCAGAAAGCAAGACACTATTTCAGAATACAAGAAGCCTTGAGGAATATTGGTAAAAGATGATACCTGAACATAAAGGGCCTGATTCCATTGAAAAAGGAGATTTCAGACATTATTCATAGAATAAAAAAGAAAATCTTATAAAAATCCTTATTTTCTATTCCACAGTGTGTTTTGTTGACATATATTTTGTATTTTAGTGATAAGCTTTTAATTCTAATTCTCAGATGCTAAATTATTAATTGAAATATTAGGCAATCTAAAATTACTTGGTGTCACACTCAAGTAAGGAAAAGAATTGAGTACTCTGCATTGAAGCAAACTGTAGCTGAAAAACAGATCTCTCTACTTATTCCATCAGGCTGAGATTCTTACCCTTCCCATTTGTGTGGTTTGGAAAACAGTAAGCAGATGATGCTCAGAGCTTATACATGATGTTATTTAGATATAAAATTTCTCTGGAAAAAAAAGGGAATATAATAAAAGACATATTTTTTAACAGAATCTACAACTTTTTTTGACACATGAGAAAAGAAAGAGGAATAATGAGGAGACAAGCAGTCAAGTCTCTTGTTTCCCAAGTTCTCCAAACTGAAGAAATTACTCCAATGTTACAGTTTTGAGATAGGCTTTATCTCAAAGTACATATTTCACATAATAAACCTGTTTATTATGTGAAATCAAGTCTCAGGTTTTGTTTTGCTTGGTTTGGGTTTCTTGGTTGTTTTTTTGTCTGGTTTTGTTTGTTTGTTTGTTTTTTTAATTGCAGTTAAAAAAAAAAAGCAAAGAAAATGTTCTGGAAAAAGTTGATATCTGTATGAATTCTCTCACATTTATATTTAAGGACTGAAATGGCCATTACCTAACTGGTATTTAAAGGTATATGTTTGCCCTTATTGTGGAAAGTGACTCCTTTTACATTCAAATTGAAATTATGCATTTTAAAAAGCCATGCCTGAAGGACAATGGAAGAGTAGACTCACTATATCATCTATTATTATGTAACACTTGAAAAATAATACAGATCACCAAATTAATGCTAAAAAATTTTATTAATGACCTTGTGTCTGTATATGCAGAAACACTCTTCAGGCAGAAGATACTTGCTTCCACAGCAAGGCAAGGTAAACCTGTGTTATTATATTCCTTTTACTCAACAACTGAACATGGTACTGAATGGACAGCATTTATAATACATTTTATGAACTAGACCCTGACCTTTCATGAATCTCTAAAACAATTTATCAAATCAAAACACAAAATAAATGCATTGAATAATCTCTTTAGTCTTATTACAGTACTTATTTAAGCTGATTAGAAATGAATTGTCTGTTCAGACATCCTTCTAATACCTTCACTTGTCCTCTGCTGTCCAACTACAGGATATTACATCAATTGGTTTATAACTTTATTCGGTCTTACATTTATGAGGAACTTTATGATTCAGGAGCTAAAAGATGGAATTTCCACGAACAATGTAAAATTTTTTCTTTTTGGGTGAACAGTATGAGGACTGTCAATTTTTAGCAAACTATCACTGTCTAATTGCTGAAAATAATAATCACTAAAATTCAGCATTTCATTTCATACTCATCCCAATCTTTGTTATGTAAGGGTCTCTTTAACTTAGATGTTTCTTTATCATTATATGTTCTACAATAAAAATATTCTCTTTTATCTTGAAAAAAAACCTCAAAGAAACCTTAAGGCATATGCTAAGTAATATTAATGGACAAGTCCCCATAAATACCATGATTCTACGATTTTTAACTCAAAGTTTTAACCTGTTGTACTTCTTGCCATGCCATCGAAGAACTTATTGATCAACTGAAGTTGATACCGAGCTAAACGTTACATAGAAAACATTGTGAACACTCAGATAGCCAAGGTGACATATTTCTGACAGGTGGCTTCTGTCTATGCCCAGTAGTGGTTCATTGAGATTCAGTATAACAACCCCCTAAACTATTGCTTGCTTAGAAATAAATGTATTTCCTGAAAATGTAGCAAACATATTCAAAACAGGTAATATTTCTTTCAGCACTAAAAATACATGGTTGCTGACTCAAGTACATTTAACATCCCATGGGGACAATAGGTTAAATATTAATCTACTTGAACTAAATGTAATCTGTATATAGTCTGTGTCCTGTTTGAATCTATTTATCAGGTGAGAGCAAGACATCAAGAACTACTGAATAGTTACAGTGTGATTAGCTTCAAAGTCAAATTTTCTTAGAGGGCAAAAAGAAACAGGAGCTGAAATATCAATCTGAAGTCAGTGGTGCTGAAAAGCACAAGTCACTTCAAAAAATTGTCATCTCAAATCATGTGAGAATTTTATTTTTAGTCAAACTAAGGTGAAATTATGATACAAAACTGACTTTAAGAGGTCACTTATCTCATTCTCCTGCCTAAAAGTCAACTGTGCTCATGACACTTCTGATATTTTTGGCTTAATATTGAGCATCCACTGACAGAAATTCTATAGTTACAATGTGAAGATTTTATATGTTACAATAATTTGTGGCAATTTTCTCCTTAATGTTTCTCCCTCTTAAATGGTATATCCATGTCTATCATCCCAATTTTGTTGGGCTTCCAAACTGTCCCTAAGCAATTCTTGCTACTGTTGCCTGAAAGGCTGTGGAGGAAAAAAGACTCCAGGCCTAATTAGGTAGTAGGTAAGATAAGGATACAAAAAGACTTTAAGAACCCCCAGGCTTCCAGGAATACCACCACCGAGAGCTCCAAATACAGGTGTTTACAATTTTTATAATGATTCCACCTAATCCCTGTCCAGCCACTGCCGTGGTTCTGCCCCCTGACATGCCATTCGGGAATTGAGTCTGGAGGAGTTTTGGGACCCCCTCTTCCTCACCTTCATCTTTCTCAGAACTCATGCTGTTCTTGGATGCCTTCCAGAGCCCTGCGCCTGAAGGTCTTATGTCTATGGGTATATCTTCTTGGGCAGATTTTAGGGTGTTTTTAAAATTCTACCTTGAAAATGAGACAAAACATGCCAATGGAATTTAGGGGGACTGATATGGGAATGGGTAACAGGGTTTCCTATGTGTAATTGCTGTGTTAAAGGGAAAGGGATAATGTGCTGCTACTTTAAAATCTACATTAACTATATAACTACTTCTAAAATCTACAAAATTTAAAAAAATCAAAACTCTAAGGCATCACTACACTTTTCACAATGTGCAAGAGCTCTAAAAAAACAGTGTTTATGAAACTATGCATTTAAATTAATATTTAAATCAAAGAATCTTTGACTGGACTGTATGCTTTCACTGAAACATTTTTGTTTCTGTTCTCTTCCACAAACAATATTAAAAAGCAAGAGCCTTACTGTGCCTTGAATTCTGAAACTACAGTAAAAGTTTTGAAAATGCAGTTTGAGTATATACCAATGGAATATATCAGAATGTTCCTGTCTTCTGCAAAAGAAATGGATCCGAGAACTCTGGAGTACGAATAACGTTTCCTTAGAAACATGTTTTCTAAATGATATAAGTTTAAGTTTTACTTGAATTTAGACAGTCAGAGGTATTTTTACATGCAGAAAAGATTTTGCAACAGCAAAAGCATCTGAACATCCATTGGAAAAGGTAGTGGTTGGCTGGCTAGTCTATTGGAAAATCCCAAGAAGCAAATATTTGAAATCTGCTAATATACTCTTTGGCATATAGATTCTTCATGTTGATAATACTTTCAATTCAGTCAGTTTACCTGACTGAAAACACAAACCACAGTTCAAAGTGTTGAGACCTTTCAAAGATTGATGTTGGTAGTTTAGTGGTCTTCGTGTAAACAGTTTTGACCTAATATTGAAATGAGGAATCAGAGATTAGCACTTATTTGTTGACATAAAGGCTGAAAACTAAGTCTGAGAGAGCAAATAAAAAGAAAACAAGAGAAGGAAACTTTGAGACCATGTGTGAAAACTTGTATTTTTATTTATACTTTCCAATACAATCCACAATCCAGATATACAGGCTCCCCAGGGAAGTGGTCACACCACCAAGGCTGCCAGAGTTCAAGAAGAATTTGGACATTGCTCTCAGGTACATGGTGTGACTCTTGGAGTGGGCCTGTGCAGGGCCAGGAATTGGACTTCGATGATCCTCGTGAGTCCCTTCCAACTAAGGCTATTCTGTGATTCTATGATACAAATTAATATACCTTTTTTTTTTTTTTTAAACAAAAGTTTGGACATACATAATATGTATAATTTTTCAGCTACCAGCAGTGAGTACAAACAAATTAAACTAAGGAAAATTTTTGCAAATATCTAGAATAATATGTTTATTTACTGTGTTAAATGGTTATCAGATACTTTTACTGCTAACATAGCTTTTTCTTCCCTTGTAAAGGGATTTTCTTTTCCTGCTGAAATAATTTCCATTAGCACAAAATGTCCCTTCAAGTCAGTGAGACAGTAAAAATAATGTTATGCTTTCTTTAAATTTGTAAAATAATTAGATTTAGGCTACAATTATTTTGTAGGTTTAACTAGTATATCCAGTTGAGTTTTCTTCAATATGGTAAACAACTTTCAGTTGTGCAAGAGTAGGTTTCAACAATGCCTAAACAGTGAAGTTTTACTATTGTTTGGAATAGAAATATAAATCAGGTAATACACAATAAGCAGGCAAAACACATGAAACTGTAATTCTTATAAAAATGGCAAAAAATTCAATTTTATACTGAAGTACTTTTACAGTCAGTGCATTTTCCTTTGCAGTAGTCAAGTGAGATAGACATTCTATATTTTAGGAATATAACTAGCTCCTTTATCTTCCAAAGATTGCAAAAGGGATTCTGATGGATCACTTTGATAACCATATACAAGTTATGAAATTCATCAATATTCTGAATAAGCACAGAAACTCTGAATCACATACTGTTAGCATTTATCTTGAGAAGCATTCTAGTTTCGAACTTTAACAGGTAAATTTTTAAGAATGATGAACAGTAAAGTACCAGATAAATGAAGAAAGTAGCTTTTATACTGCAGATAATAATCTGGAAAAAAACCCCCAGAAGATAAAGGTAAGAAATCTAAAGATATGTTATCTTTTCTCCTCGAGAGTGATCCTGTGAGTGTTCTCAAAAGCAACACCAGTGTTATAGATGGTGTGTCTCCAGACCTCCCAACTGGAGGCCAGGGTAGACCAATGGTGGTGATCATTATGGCCAAGGCTGAGGGATTGTTTCAGGCAGTCCTTGTATCTCCTCTTCGGGGCTCCTCTCTGTGGCAGCAAGTTCCCCATGGAGCACAACCTTCGGGAGGTGGTAGTCCTACATCCTGGAGATGTGCCCTGCCCAACGCAGCTGTGTTCTCAGCAGCATGGCCTCAATGCTCGTGACTGCTGCCTGTTCAAGGACAGGTCACATAATCCGTCCAGTGGATGTTTAGGATTGTACAGAGGCAGCGCTGATGGAAGCGTTCTAAGAGTCTCAAGTGGTGGCGGTAAATGACCCATGATTCAGATCCATATAAAAGAGTAGACAGTACAATGGCTCTGTAAAAGCTGATCTTTGTACTTTTCTTTAGGTGTTTGTTTTGCCAAACTCTTTTATGGAGTTTACCAAAATCTCTGTATGCCTTCGCTAACCTGTTGTCTATTTCTGCATCAATCTTACCGTCTGAGTAAATGATGCTTCCCAGGTAATTAAACTGCTGGACTGATTTGAGCTCTGTTTCACCAATGGTGATATGGGGATGATGGGAGACTTCTTGAGGTGCAGGCTGGTATAAAACCTCGGTTTTCTTCAAGCTGGCTTCCAGTCCAAAAAGCTCAGCAGCCTCTGCAAAGCAGGATGTTAAACACTGCAGAGCTACTTCTGTGTGGGCGACGAGGGTGGCATCATCAGCGTAAAGCAGCTCATGGACAAGATGATTTAAGGTCTTAGTGTGGGCCTACAGCTCACACAGTACTAGAGTTGCAGTTTGTTTGCTGTAGACCAGTGATCTTAGATCTGAAACTGAATTCTGGTTGCCATTTATTCTTTTGCTTTGCACAAAACTATAGATAGATATACAAGTTCCATATCCTTGGAAAATAAGCATGTTAACCTCAATTTAGCAAAAAGTTATCTAAGGTCATGTTTTCTGGTACGTACTTCTTTACATATATTTGTGATAAAATGACAGCCCTTTGTATGAAGGGGGGGTGGTCTAGTCCCCATAACAACTTTGTGGCCCTGCTTTGGACTTGCTCCAACAGTTCCATGTCATTTTTATGTCGAGGGGCACCAGAGCTGGATGCAGTACTCCAAGTGGGGTCTCACAAGAGCAGAGTAGGGAGGTAGAATCACCTATCTCGACCTGCTGGCCATACTCCTTTTGATGCAGCATAGGATACGATTGATCTTTTGGGCTGTAAGTGCACATTGTTGGCTCATGTTGAGCCATGTTTGGCTTGGTTGGCCTGGTTGTTTTAATTATGGAGAAATTAATTTTTGACTAACAACTCTATTTCTTATAAACACCTAGCAAAAAAATCACTCCATTTTTGAGACATAGACTGCATCTTCTGTATGCTAAATTGTTAAACATATTCTTTAATAATTCTATTTTCTATGTTTTATTATGAAACTGGATGGGAGGTCTGGAATTAATTTCACCTAACTTTAGATTTCTTTTAGTCATCTGCGTGCAAATTAGTCCACAAAGTTCCAATTTATAGTCAACAGAGAGAGTGAGAAACACTTTTGGAACGACTTTAATTGCATACCTTAGGGCAGGATGAACTATATTCCATAAATTAATGTTCTTCTTGATATATTTTAAAGAAAACCTACTCCCTCATTTTAAATTCCACCCTAGGTCTTTTTAAGTTCATATTTAGGTGTTATCTTAACAGATGACCCTTATAATAAAAGAGCCATTCTTTTTTTTTTTTTTTCTATCTGCAGTCCCCATCATTGTACTTTCTGAAATGTTAACAAAACCAATGTGCTTTATTTTCTTTAATTTCCTCAAGAATGGTGAAACTGTAATGCAGATATACAGATAAGGAATTATATATCATAAATGACTTGTTAAGTCATTAAAAGACGATTCTGTACAAGGCTAATATTGATTGAAGGCAATGTTCTGAAGGCCAATCAATGTCTTTATCCTTACAGCTGAAGTTACAGCCCTACAAATTCTGTTACACAATAGACTGTTATTGCAACTTTAGAGTTATAGATGCAATTACAAAGATTTTTGGTAGCCTTGACAGAATTCTTGTAACATACATATGTATACTTTATTGAACAGATAGGGTATTAATAGCGTCTTAGTCCTCCTTCTAGGCAGGCAACTTATTTACACTCAATAATACTTACTTTTTAATATATTTCTCCCTGAAATGTGCAGTCCTAATAGTCTCCTGCAACAATGAGAAAGAAAATATCAGATGAAAGAAAATATGTGTAAAAATCATACTCCTGTTTAAAATATCTAATTCAAGAAAATAGTTCAAGATGAATTACAACAGCTTTTAATTCCAACATTTTTAAGGTAGACTAGCATATCAAAAGTATTACCAGAAGATCTGTCTATTGGGATCTTGCTATGGAACTTGGCATATTTTTATACTGTGCCAGCTGAAAAGCTTTTGCTTTCATCTGTAGCATTTTATTCCTAATTTTCAAGCTTTCTACAGGAGATAAGTATGCCAAGTTAACACTATACTTATGGTTTATTAATGAGGTTTTACATACTGCAAATTGAGGGGGGGGAAGAATTACTGAATGGAAAAGATTGAAATGAAACAGCTGCATGTTAAAAATATTTTCTTTTTAATATTTAATTTTTTTATTATTGTGACCATATGTCTACAGTAAGGTCAAATGGAGTTCAATTTTGTAAAGTTTCATTACTATTTTAAACTACTCAACAATAATTGATCTTTGCAAAAGCAAATGGACACTTTCACGTTGAGCTAGGTTAAACTGGCTATTTAATAGTGGGGCTAATGGGAACCATAATGTAAATACCAGGATAGAGTTAAATGACAAAATACAGTTTGAAGATTTTGAGTACTAGGTCTGATAGGTCTGGAGGTGATTTCCATTTATGACAAGTTGTAGAGTTAGTCACCAAAATTAATTTTTTAAATTAATTCTGTTATTATGTTTGGCACATAAAATAGTTGTATATCATAAGCAGATTGAATAAAACATAGAGGTGTTGCTGTTATTTTTTTCTAAAGAGCTACTAATTTAATTTTCATAAAAAAGAACCCAAAAAGTGAGTTTCAGTCAAATGCACCCAATATTTTTGTGACAAAAATTAGAGCAGTTTTTAATCTAACTGTTGAGTTTCTAATCTGTGTATGAAGAAAGGATGCATAATTTTAGAAAACATGGAAAACCTCTGTTCTTCCTCTGCAGAGAGTAATTAAACTACAGGAATTAACCTTATTCTTGCCTTGAAGGCCAGCAGTTTCTAATACACAGAATTCTGCTGTGTATATTGATGGACATCTATTTAGAGTAAATGTTAAGGGTTTGCTGTACTGTCTTCCTAAAATATCTTGGAATAACAAACTGAATAGATATGTAGATCTAATAAAAGACCAAAAATAAGTTTACTGAAAAAGAATTTCAATGTATCTAACTGCAGGCAATCAGGGCACAGCTGTAGAATATGAAGCAATCATGAAAGTCAATTCTCTTTTAAAGTAGGTTGGACTGAATCACTTAGGAACATACCAGGTGCCAGACACTAGAGCACTTGCCATATTTACCAAAGCATCTGAACTGCAGGGCACTGAGTTCCAAGCAGCTTTCTGAGGAAGAATCATAGCTGAAATGAAAGACTGTGAAACCAAGATGAAGATACTTGAAAAGATTTGAGAAAACTAATGTAAAATATGAAGCAAGGGGATATATTAGAAAAAAGTTTAAAAGAAGTTCTTCTAACTTAGAACCTCCTCCCCTTCCTCCCCCCTACTATTTTAAAAATAAATATCTAATCTTTCATTTGCACCAAAATTATACCAGCATAGCAACACCACTTTAATTATTTTTCCCAATCCTAATTATGGTATATGTAATGTTCTTACAGTAGAATAGAAAATCAAGAATCATAAAATGGCTTGGGTTCAAAGGAGCATTAAAGACCACTTGGTTCCAACTGCCATCACACTCCTCAATGGGCAGAGATTATACCCACTAGATCAGGTTGCTCAGGGCTCCATCCAACCTGACCTTGAACACTTCCAGGAATGGGGCAACATATTCCAGTTTCTCATCACTCTCATAGAAATGAATTTCTTTCTAACATCTCATCTGTGTCTCTCTTCTTTTAGTTTAAAACCTTTCCCTTGTCCTATTTCTATCTGTCTATGTAAAATGTCCCTTTCCCTCTTTTTTGTAAACCCCTTGTAGGTACTGGAAGGCTGCTGTAAGGGCTCCCTGGAGCCTTGTTGTCTCTAAGCTGAACAACCCTAACTCTCTCAGCCTTAATATATCTATGTGGAAGTCACCACAGTATGAGAAACTCATGCCCATATTTGGTTCTTACCATGTAACTGATTCTACTTGGAAGAATACCATAGATTTTCAAAGTGCTATAGACCTTTTCTATCTGTTCTACAATAGGAATCTGCTTTGAGAGACTGGCATTTTTTCCATCTATATTTTTTCCATCAAGCCCTTAATTTAAAAAATGGACAGAAATACCTAAATGTATTCCTGCATGATTGCTCAGTCTACAGATGTGGTGATCAGTCTCCTAAGGTTACTACTGCCTCTGGTAAAGAAGGGGTAAAGAAGGGTCATCTAAATGCACTATCTGTCAGACCCTCAATATCTCAATAATTCTTGACAGTTGAAACATATTCAGAAGGCACTCCTGTATGCTTTACATTATGCCATTAGCAAGGCACAATGATCAAAATAAATACAATTATATATATATATATATATATATATATATATATATATGTAGCTTAGTTCTGTTCTTTGCAACAGTTCAAAACTTCCCACTTAGCAGGATCAGAAATGGCTTCATCTACCTAACAAACTTTCTGTTCTGGTAGGGTGTCTTGTGATGAACTAATAAGACTGCAAGGGGAGTCTTCCTGCAAGTCTGATTCCTATGTCTTTCTGCTCCTGAAGGCTATTTAGAAAAGGATCAGAGTTGTCAGAATCCCATATCTATAGTTTCAGGGTTTCTGAGAGTTCCAAAGACTAAAGGAAACCTAAACACTTTCTCTGAAACTTCTTACCCGTGCAAGAGCTGCAGCTCCAGTTATTTTGCTGATTAATGGTTAACTTTAATCCTTAGTTACAGCATTTTAAAAATTCCATCCCTCAGAAGTTGTGGCTGCAGAAATTATTCAGTATGATCACCAAACTTTCCTTGTTAAGCTACTTGCCTTTAAATTTTAAAGGTAAGCTACCTTTGCAGTTCCCATGCCAAGAGCGTGACAGATCCTGAACTACCATGAAAGACTTAGTCTCATAAGTGGAATGGTTGACTTCCACATCTGCCCTTTAAGGAGTTTAATCTTTTGGGCATTAGCTGTCCTGGACTTGAATATATTCTGCTGTAATTAAACCTTATTAAGGGTACTAGGTAGTAAGACCTGTAACTTTTTAAGAACTATGAAAAGGCCAAGTATTTTGTATTGTAAATTGTGTTGGCTATCTCAGAAATCAAAAGTAGTTTCTCAGTGGCTGTGTTTTGCATTTCACTTAACTATCTTTGTCTGTGTAGGTTGTATAACATTAATTTTTTTTTTCCAACTCACAATTTGAGAGTTTAAATGTGAGCACTAAACTACTTCCTGAAGGAAAGCAGAAGTTAACTCCAAGGCTATGAAAATTTATTGTATATAAATCTTGTGGGAAAGCATTGCTTTGTTGCCACTCTACTATATTTCTAAATTTAAATGTATGAAACCAGGGGGTTTAAATGTTGAATCTCTGCTATTCATTAACAGCAACATTTGCATTTATATGTGATGACCCAATAGATACAAATTTGACTTCAGTAATTACAGACTCATTCATCCATCTGTGTGAAGCATATTTGGTAGGCATCACTGTCAGAATCTATAACAACATCACCAGTCCGTGATGACAACAGATGACACAGAAACTGACCAAAAAAGTTTGCCTATCTGTAAACACCAGCTCCCTGCTGATGACTAGATTCAGAAGTTGATATCTAATTGATGACTGAAATGTAGCAGTAACACTGTTTTATTCTCTGTCGCTTGTAGGACTAATAATGTGTCTTATCACTTGCTCCAGTGTGTGACTGACAAATAAACCCCTAAACCAGAATAAAGCACAGAGGACATGGGCAAGGCTAATGTGCCTGTGAAACTCAAGGGAACAAATCAGAGTGTGACTGACCACAGCCATACTAAAGCTGATTTTATCTCACCACAGAGGAAAGCAGAGTGGGACCAAATTTTAAAAAGCTATCAAAACCTGAGTGGATCAACTGGAGGTTTAAATGTTTCTCCCTGTATTTATTTAAAGAGCATGAATATCTCCTAGAGGTAGTCAGACCAGCATGAGGGGAGTGAATTAGTGGTTCAATCACAAATTCTAAAATATCCCAATCAGACAGTTGTATCAATTTAGAAATTAGTGTTGCTTCTATGTTCTGAAACACCACCTCTTTGATCTTCTAGTCTAAGAAACACAACTTAGTCTGGGAGTTCAAAAAAGTAGTCAGTACCTTCTGGACCTATTATTTCCTACAGCAAGACTTTAATTTAATGCTGCTTACACTACCTTTCAATCTAAGAAAGCAGTAGGTGTTCTCAAAATGGCCTGATAAGAAACATGTCTTCCTGGGTTTTCAGAATGCCAGCCTCCCATTCCCAGTACTCAATTTACACCACTGGTCAAGGTTCTGAAGGACTGTGGCACAGCCTTGGTCGAATCTCAGCCTGAGTCAACTGCCATTGCTCACTTTTTGCAATTATCCTCTTTTGCATTCTGGACCATCAAAGCTGAGAGGATGGGTCCTGCTCACCTGTGCTAGCTCTTCTCTAAAGGGAACATGCAGATGAGAGTACAGATTTCCTAGGAGTCGACTACTGGGCACACTGGGAATCTATCCAAATCCCAAGGTCAATACCTCTCTCAATGTATTTTACTACTATCTGAAACAAATTATCTTACTCAAGAGGTTGCAATTGTGTTTATTTTTCCTGTAATTAACCTTACCTGATCCACCTTTCACTGCCCTATCGAAGTCCCCTGCTCAAATGCTACTGCACTTGCTTTTACATATCAGTCAACTCTTCCTGTCTGAACTTGTTGCACCACAACTGCTGAATGTGAAATATCTACAAGTGCACAGTGCTGAATCTTGTGCTGCCGGTTTTGCCCCTTAAACTTTTTTTTTTTTTTTTAGATTTTAAATACTCAAATTCTGTAAATTTCTCCCCAAATCCTTTCTTGACTGTCTTTACCAGACTATTCAGATTATTTGCAACTTTACACTAAGCTGTACTTCAGCTGCCTTAAGCATCTTCTGTAGATTTAGTTATCCTGGGGGAATACAAATAGTTTTCCTGCTTTTTACTCAAAAGGCTTACAGCTTCTTTTACAGATGAGCTGTGCCCCTAAACTGTCCTAAACAGGAGAAAATTACTCTCTCTCTATTATCCTCAGCATCCTAATAAGAGCACATTCCTTAAATTTCTAATTTTCCTGCCTCCACACGGGACCAGACATTTAAATTTGCATTTTAAGTCCAAGCCAATGAACAGCCTTTGTTAAAAAAATGAACAAACAATCAAACTGTATTTTTTATTTTAATTTGTACAGTATTAACTGGAATTTTGATATTTCACAGTCTTTCTCCTTTCCAAAATGCTGAAGCTTATGCAAACACACACAAAAAAATACATTTTTAAAAAAGTTTAACTGCAGAGTACAAGAAACAAACATTAGCTGTACTGCATTGCATGCAAATTCTTTGCTTTTAAGTAGTTTTCTAATGTACTAGAAGCAATAACTGTAAAAAAAATTTGTTGCTGCACACAAAACTTCAAAGAGAAGTGTTTATTGCTGTAAGTTGTAGTTACTGGCAGCAAGACAGCTGACTAGGGTCCTGAGGATGGGCTGAGTGTGAGTTTTATTGCCCTAAAGACTGATATTCACTGTCAATCTAGCATGAGAAAAAGCTAAAGATATGTATTTAAGTTTTAAGGAAAGATTTTGCTCAGAGGAGCTATATATAGAAATTTCTGCATTACTATTCTATATAGTTCTGTTTTCATTCTATTAGACATAGAAGTGCTGGTGGTACAAATCACAGTTTGAGTAAGTTCCTCTCTTTTTCTCATTAAAAAAATCTATATTTAGCTAGTTCTGTTTCAAAATCCTTTGAAGCTGAGTTCTATCAAGTAGACAATTTCTTCACTATAATATAGCATGGTGACCTTCTTCTTAAACAAGTATTTTGTCACAACTGTGATCATTTTCTTGCAAGAACAGCTTGAAATATCATATATAATGCTAAACCGTACTAATGAAAAATCTTGGGAGTTTATCTCTCTTCTGTCTGGCAGCAGAAATTAATATTTCAGGTAAACTGTCAGATCTTTATATCATGAAAGTATTTACTGCATAGTCATGATGACACAAAGTTCACTTAGTCAAATTCCTCTGTTTCCCCAAACAAGGTGGTATTGCCTGACATGAGGTGTTACAGTAAAATGAATTGAACATAACTGTGTAAAGCTTGTTTTTCATTCTTTATCCATCTGAACACTCTGGCTATAGGTTATTAGACCTATATCAGATTCTCCAAAGCCTGTTGGCTCAGCACTGTGTGTCTCCCTACAGCATGGAAATGTCTATAAAATATGGTGAGTTGTAACTGCGCACAAAGCTGCTGAAGCAGGTGACACTGGGGATCTTGGATGGCTCTCTATAGACCAAGAAATCATTCAGTTGGTTCAGAGTCTTAAGAGTCTGTTTTACTACTGAGTTATCTGTTGATCATTTTACTATTGAGCTATCTGTTTATACTACAAAACCTTTCAAAAGATTCTCCAAAGTAATTTTTTTAGATAATTTAGGTGAACTTGAAATAGAAAAAGTCCATCAGAAATTATAATTTTGTTATTACTTAGATAAATTGTTTGTTTGTTTGTTTTGCATGGTTACAGTTCTAAAACAAAGTTTAATTTTATGTCTTTTTTAAAAAAATATTTAGTTTTATGGAGCAACATTCAACTAATTTCATATTCCTTGTTAGGTTTTCTTCCCACATAAACTTCAGACAAATGAAAATTAAATTTTATTTAAGAGTGACACTATACACATATGGGAAAAACTAAAGATGAATAATATACACTTTACCACATAAATCAGAATAAATAGGAATCCTTTGCACTCTCTCTAGTCTGAAAATAGTCATATGAAGCCAATAAATAGGCAAATAAAAAGGCATTTAATCATATTTTTAACAACCTTCATCCAAAAAATAAAATTAAGGAATTCATTTAAAAAATAATTACAATATTTAATTAGTCTGATTGCATACATTATTAAGCAGTAAATTTAAAAAATGACCAATAGACAGCTAAGAAAACCTTTGTTCATTTTCTCCAGGATAAAATAAAATAACAAATTTGGTAATATAATTCTAAATTTAGAGAATTCTGATTTTAATTCTTCACAGTTTCTGGAACACTAGAAAAGAGTTCTGCCTTGTTTAAAATCTGCAGTTAATGTGCTCTTTTCCCTTATTTTCTAGTGAGATAAAAATATACATACAGCTGAATCTATGATAACTATTAATTTCTTGTGGTTCTATGAGGAATTACATAAATATATCAAGTAATTCCTTTCCATACAATCCAACTCTGACACTGTATGACTTTGTGGGGTCTAGTTTCCCTTCTCCCTGTTGTCTGTTACTATCTAGCACATATATATACATAAAAAGAATGTTGAATTGGCTGATGGAGCTTTTATAACCAGTTCATTTGTACTGACAGTATCCAGCCCAAAACTACTGGATGTTACTGATGTAGCAGGTGCAGTTCATTATCTGTGCTAGGGCTCTAGCTCTTTCAAGAGAAGGAAAAAAACTGCTTTAATCAAAAGCTGACCATCTTTGGGTTCACTTGAAGACCTGAATCTTTGTAAAGTCTTTGAATCTTTGAAAGAGGTCAGAGTGACATCTCAGTAATGGTTTTCCTTTATTCCGCTTGGCAGAGCAGCTAGTCTATCTTGTAATCAGGCTATGAAAAAGACAGGAAGCATCAAAGCAGCTACTGATGTTTAGATGGAAAAATGGCTTACCTGAAAGCTGCTTAGGTATTTTATGAATGCCTTCTGTAAGTATCTGTAAAAGAGGTAGTAATATGGACTTCAGTTCAGATATCTTAGTTTCATAGGTTTGGGACTCAAGAATAAATTTGTGGATGACCCTTGGAATTAACCTTACACTGTCCAAATTTCAGATATTATACCTGTTTGTGTAACCTTCTTCCTCAAATTTGCTGCAGTGCCCACTTATACATTATGCATAAAACTGCAATTATTGAACAGTTGACTGGCACCTTTACTGAGATAAGTAGCTTTAACTCAAACATATATATTTATGAAAATGTCAATTCAAATGGCCTTCCTTCTTTTCTTATTCTTATCCTCATCCTTGTTCTTATTGTTGCTATTGTTCCTGTTACTGTTATTACTTTACTTTGCCATTCCAAGAGGGTATTGACTCTTGTAGAGATTTTGTTGCTTTTGCTTTTAGGAGCCATGGAATTCCACCATAAAAGAATTAGCCCTGCACAAACTGATATATTTTTCCTCATGTATTGCTCAACACACAGGAATATAAGATTTTAGCCAAAAGTGAGGACTTATTTTTAACTAATACACACAATTAGGTCAAACCAATGGATTACAGGTTACATAAGAAGGGCATTTTGCTGTGACTGGAAAAACTTAACCTCTCTGAAATCCTAATATTATATGCTCACTGATTTAAAAGGCTGAGTATTTATTGACAACTTTAGCTTGAAGTTGCCTTAATAAACTAGCTACTTTTAAGGTCTGGCTCAAAAGCAAATATTTCTTTACATTAATTTAATGTTTGATCACATATTGAACAGTTACTGAGCCCTTAAAATAAAACGGTTATGTCTTTTACTTGTCAATTAATAAAACCCCTACAAAGCTATAACAGACTTATGAGTCTTACCTCTTTTTACTATGCCTAGCAGTTTTAAGCAAGTTTTTCTGCTGTTCATGGTGAACCATTTACAGGCTCTACTAGTTTTACATGGAAGTTTTTTTCTTTTTTTAACACATTTTATATTTGTCATATAACAAAAATTTATTCGACTATGTTACACTCCTCCCTTTCAGTTATATCTTTAATACAGACAGATTTAAATATAAGAGATGATTTTATAGATCTTCACCATTTTCCTTTCTCTCTCTTTTCTTTTTTTTTTTAATTCCCATTTTGAAAGGAGTCTCTAATAAATTGAAGTTTTTCATTTACTCTAGTTTATACAACAATAAATCAAGAGAGCTAGTTCTGAATTCTGTCTCTATATAACAGAGTGGCTATTTGAGGTTATCCTTGACTCTAACATATACAGAGTGGTACTAGCTAAATAACTGAGATGCATTGTTTTGGTTATTTCTAAGTTTTATCTTGCCCACCAGAATCCTATCCAGATTCTTTGGTATCTTGCTAATTCATCAATAAAAGATCTGCATACATTCTATCATTCTTCCTTCTGTAACTTAATTTGAAAACACAAGGGACTAGCTAATTAGATAATGTGACTTTTTGAATACAGCTATTTTCTCTTTCCCTCTTTCTTTCAGGTTATCTGAGCTTTCATTTTAGAAATACTATGGTTAATACAGATATATTTACATTCATTACCTAATCCAGGTACTCTGAGAACTTGTCAGATGTAGATGTTTTCTCTCTCTTATTTTTATTTTTTTTGATCCCAAATTAGATTTGTAAATGACAGAAAGAAAAAAAGAATGTCATGATTATTGGTAAATAAAAAGTCTTGCATGAGTGCTTATCATCAACATGTAATTGAACTGAATAATTGTTGCATAAGAGAATGACTCTGAACCAGCAGCTGCCCCTAGGCAGTACTTTGTTGAGGAATGTCACTGCGACAAAAAGTGTTGGACATATAATGCATCATCAGCATTTGTGCTATAAGCATGTCATATAGGTGGATAGGAATCACTGGGGTGTGGTAAACGTAAGTGTGCCAGTGACATCTGAGTGGTACCAGATGGATAGGGGGCGAGTAGAAAGACAAAGAAGGCAAAAGACAAAGAAGCCAAAAAAATTGAGGAAAACAGCTTTTACGATGAAATGGAAATTACCTTCAGTGCTGCAGTGCACCACTGACTTTGACAGCTGAAGCAGCAGCAGAGAGAACTTGACAAAAATATCGGTTATAGTGATTCTTTTGCAAACAGCTAAGTCTGTTTGATTTTTCCACTGGCAATATTAATCAATGTTTGTTCAAAAAAACTAGACTGAACAGAAGACTATTTTCTTAAGGCAGTAAGAAATCATTTGAAACACTAGATTTATGTGTGTGAAAGTGTGTCTATATATATCTAAATCTGTGAGCTAATGAAGCATAAGAGTGAAAATAATTGTGCACTTTTTCTCATTGGATTTGTCCTGATTTTAGCCATGACAAAGTTAATTTTTGTGCAGTATGCATGAAGAGATGGAACCTGGAGCCATATAGGAGTGTCTAGGTTGTTATTCTATATCACCCACATCATTGCTGGGGGCAGAAGTAAGGGACTCTTCTTCCAGAGAGCGGCTTTAGGTCAAGAAAAGCGTGGCAGGAGGGGGAAGACCATCCACCATTGTTCTTCTTCCTCCTTGGGCCCTGGGTGAGCATTTTGCATGTAAATCATCCTCTTTTTTGGTACACTTTTGTTATTAATCTTGTTGCTGTTAGTGTTTGTTTTTCTTATCTCATTGCTGTTTCCAGTAAATTGTTCTCATCTCAACACATGATCGCTGTCTTTTGTCCCTCTCATCAGGAGGGAAGGGGAGTTTTCTTTTTAGTAAGAGTACAAAATTGGGGAATGCCATTCCTAAACCATGACAGGACTAAAGGCCATGTTATTCAAAATATAAAAAAAGTTCTGTAAAAAATATATCATCATCATGGCTAGGCTTTCCGAATGAAGATTTGAGAGGAGCTCTACCCACATTTGCTACAAGCGTGCTGATGGCTGGAAAGGCCAATGTGAGATAACAGGTCTGGTTGCAGAAGGCACAGCAGAAAGACTCCCCAGGTGATATTGACAAGGCGCGATTCTTTCTGCTTTATCTTTTCTCCTCGAGAGTGATCCTGCGTGTGTTCTCAAAAGCAGCAGCAGCGTTATAGATGGCGTGTCTCCAAGCCTCCCAACTGGAGGCCAGAGTAGACCAATGGTGATGAACCAATGGTGGTGATGAGCACAAGGCTGAGGGATTGTTTCAGGCAGTCCTTGTATCTCCTCTTCGGGGCTCCTCTCTTGCGGCAGCCAGTGGCAAGTTCCCCATAGAGCACAATCTTAGGGAGGTGGTAGTCCTGCATCCTGGAGATGTGCCCTGCCCAGTGTAGCTGTGTTCTCAGCAGCATGGCCTCAATGCTCGTGACTGCTGCCTGTTCAAGGACAGACGTGTTGATCACATAATCCGTCCAGTGGATGTTTAGGATTGTACAGAGGCAGCGCTGATGGAAGCGTTCTAAGAGATGCAAGTGGTGGCGGTAAATGACCCATGATTCAGATTCATATAAAAGAGTAGATAGTACAATGGCTCTGTAAACGCTGATCTTTGTACTTTTCTTCAGGTGTTTGTTTTGCCAAACTCTTTTATGAAGTTTACCAAAAGCTCTGTATGCCTTTGCTAACCTGTTGTCTATTTCTGCATCAATCTTACTATCTGAGTAAATGATGCTTCCCAGGCAATTAAATTACTGGACTGATTTGAGCTCTGTTTCACCAAGGGTGATATGAGGATGATGGGAGACTTCCTGAGGTGCAGGTTGATATAAAATTTCTGCCTTCTTCAAGGTGACTTCCAGCCCAAAAAGCTCAGCAGCCTCTGCAAAGCAGGATGTTAAACACTGCAGAGCTACTTCTGTGTGGGCAACAAGGGCGGCATCATCAGCATAAAGCAGCTCACGGACAAGATGATTTAAGGTCTTAGTGTGGGCCTTAGGTTGAAAAGGCTTCCAGTCGTAAGATATCGAATGTAGACACCGTTTTCTTCATCGAGGTCTGCTATGGCCCTTTGGAGCATCATGCTGAAGAAGACTGTGAATAAAGTTGGTGCATGAACTCAGCCTTGCTTCACACCATTGGCTATTGGAAAGGGCTCAGAAAGTGCATCACCATATCTGACTTGACAGCGCTGGTCCTCATGAAGTGAGATGATCATTTTGAGGAACTTGGGGGGACATCCTAAATGTTCCAAAATCTGCCACAGACCTTTTCTGCTCACAGTATCAAAAGCTTTGGTGAGATCAACAAAGGTAACATAGAGTCCTTTGTTCTGTTCCCGACACTTCTCTTGCAGTTGTCTGAGAACAAATACCATGTCTGTGGTACCTCTGTTGGCTCAGAAACCACATTGGCTTTCAGGCAGAAGCTCTTCTGCTGTAGTGGGTATTAATCTGTTCAAAAGAATTCTTGCAAGGATTTTACCAGCAATGGAGAGCAGAGTAATACCTCGGTAATTTGTGTAATATGATTTATCAAATCAAATAGAATCAAATCAAATGATATAAATCAGATAAAATGAATATATATGTTCCATTTATTTATCATAACTTCCCTGTATTAGATACTGTATATCAAAACTAAAACCTTATATATTAGAACTAATTTGGACCTAGGTGCAAACTTACTAACTTGTTTCCTCCTTCTGGAATTACATTTCACCCTAAATCATTATTTCTGAAATTTTTCCTTCAGTATTTCATTGACATATCAAAACTGAGTAGAGTTTATGTAGTTGTTACCATAGAAACTGAAAAGGGAACTCTGGTATTATACCATTGGGAAATACCATTAAACATACTTTACATTTAGATATTTGGGTGAAAAGCCACATATAAAGTCATAGGCTATGTCAGTAGTGGAATAAATCTGCATAAATCCAAGTTTCTGAATCTTCTGTTTAGAATATGTTGCCTCTTCTATTGCTTTCACATTTCTTCATTTTGAAATAAAAATCATAGTTTACCTTACAGAATGTCAAAATTTGACAATCTCCTTATAGTACTAGGATGAAAAAAGTAATACAATCACAGGCCAGATTCTGCTCTCTAGATTAAGGTTTCCTTTATACAAAAGCATTTGTCTTTATAATATGGCTTTATTTTCTATTTCAGCCATGGTATAAATGTTTAGTGCCAGCTGCTTGCAATAGGGCATGTTTAACAGAACTGGCAGTGACAGCCGTTAGTGGTCTAAACTGATGTTCTTGAATTGCTTTGAGCCCCTCAGCATTATGACAAGTAATTTAAGCTGAGAGTTTGTTTCATTACTTTTACAGAAGAAAAAGACGAACACAGGTGTTCACTCACAATCTGGATGTTTCTGACAGCAAATATGAATTAAATCACTTCCATGTCATCACATTTAATGTGGGGAGGGAAGCATTTCTAAAGTGTGCAAAGCTAATCCAGACTGTAGATAAAGCAAAATGTCTCAGTGGACTCAAATATGAACATTTTATAACACAAGTAGGTTAACTTACTTGTCTGAGAGGCCATCATTATTCTACTCACATACTGTGCCAGCATAGGTGGAGTAGTAGAGACTCGGGTCCAGCATGCTTGCCTGTCCATATCTCTGTCTGAAACTAATCACTCATAAGCAGAGTAGAGTCTGTGTACTGGAATTAATAAATCACACAAACCTCTGCTGCAGAGCAGTTTTAGTAGTGAGTTGTATGTCTGCCTACATGAGTTTTTACACATCTGTAAGCTAACCCACAGATTCATATTGAACTTCAGCAGCTGGGGCATCAGGCAGATATCCAATTCTCTCTACAGACTCGTGCCTCAGCTAACTAATGAATGGGCTACACTCATCCAGGCACATGATATTTTGTCATATACAGTGGTTAAAACATGAGCTATTTGCCTATTTAATAATAATTTTAAAACACATGTTTCCACAGCTGATTGCCAAGGATGACCCTCCATTTTAACAGGGTTGAGACTAACTGTCAGAGGATAGAAATGGAAGGAAATAGCTGTTACCAGCAGCCGAGAAGGACTGTGGTATTTTTGACATGTCTGGCTGTCAGTGAGGTGATCAACTGCCACACACCAAGCTGCTGTAGTGGAGCACTGTTGCCAGCTGAAAGCTTTGAGATGCCTTTCCTTTCACTGAGGATTTCCCATTTTACAAAATACTACCTTCTCACTGAGTATGCATCTTGGGCATAAGCTGACATACTGCAATAGAATGCAGTTACTCTAACCAGAGGCAACACGGTCAAAATAGCATAGTCTGTGCTTTTTGCTTAAATATCTGTGTTCATTAGTGTGGACCCTGCAGCAACCATCCTAAAGTTTCATTTCTCAGGTTAGGTCAGTCTGGGTTAGTAAAATCTTAGCTAAATTATATTCAGAAATAAAGATGGAGAAAAAAAACAAAACAAAACAAAAAACAAAACGCACAGAGAGAAATCTGAGCACTCAGCTTTAATGCTTGGTATGGGTAAATGACTAATATACCATTCTTTGGCTCTGGCACTTCTTTCCCTTTGAAGTGGAGATGCCTGGAACCACTAATAAATAAAACCTAGACCATGAAAAGTGAGCAGGAGGAGTCAGAAAAATAAAATAATTATTTTTAAAGAAAAAAAATAACAAGAAATAGAGATCAGCAAATTCCAAATTTTGTTAGTTTATTGACTGTGAAGTAATAAGAGAACACCAGCTCTTCTGACTTAAGATTTTATATTAGACTTTCTTTACTTCGAAAAAGTATTCAGATTTTCGAGTATAACCATTATGTCCCAGGAGGGCAGAACCACAAGGGTGGAAACCACGAATGCCTAAAAAGTTTTCACTGTCATAAAATTGCTTCTATGGGGAAAACCTAAGATGATGATGCTAGGTCACCTGTGATCCAATGTGCAAATATCTATTCCAGTTAATTAGACATTCACAAAAATTTATTCCCAATCTAATTACAAACCATTAAAAATCTATTCACATAAATCACAGCTAGTCAATGTATATAAATTAATAACCTTCTTCTTCTACAATATCATTTGAAAAACTTTTATTTCATAAAGATTGTGTTTCTTTCCTATTTCAGTGGAAAAGAGCTCAGACGTGCTGTATTGTTACAGGTGAAGTCTCCAAGCTTCAGCATTAAGTGATGACTGAAGTGTGTTAATGGACATTTGTATTTTTTCTTTTGTTAAAACTGAAAATTAAATTAAGTCTGTTTGCAGAAAGGAAGTATATTGTATATTGACACAGCAGCTGAGGAAATGAATTCTTTATAGAAGAGAAAAAAGAAGAAAATAAGGAATAGTTTCCAAAGAAAACAGATAGAATCTCTTGTTCACTACTTGAAGAAACTTTTTAAATCTTGAGAAAGTCATAGGATTTTTTTCCTTTTTTTTTTGACATTGTGAAACTTGACAATAGCCAGCAGCAGGAAACAAAATCCTTATAAGCAACTGAGATGTTTATGAGCCAGACAGATCAGCAAACACTAAGAAATAATTAATGGAAAAAAAATCCAAATATTCAATTTTTAAGTTAATATATATCACACTTAAATGTCCAAATCTAAACCACATTAATCGCTTACTGAATTTTGATTACACTGGTCATGAGATCTTCAACTCAGCTCCCAAAACCTCTTCTTCATGCATTGAGTCTTGCTCAATTTTGTGTGGAAAAAAAATTTACAAGATGTAGTCATCTTTTTGGTGTGAATGTTGAGACCTACTGTTGCACATACAGAGGTCTTGCTTTTCTGCACAGAATATAAAAGAACACTTGTTTTTTTGTGTTACTGTTTTGGAGTGGTGTTTTTTGAGCATCTCTTCTTTCTATGTACTTTTTTAAGCATGTGGGTTGACTATATCCTGAATTCTTGAGCATGAGAAAAAAGGTACTAGATAATACAGAGCAGAAGGGAAAAAGATAGTACAGATCCCTTTCAGTGTGAGAGAGACACATGAGCCTTAAAATTTAACACATACTCTATTCATCTTTCCTCCAGTCAGGATCTTACCATAAGACAGATATGTATTGAGAGCTAACTGAACAACAGGTTGGAGTACAAAGTTATCTTGTTTGTCTTAGCCTTAGCTAAGCTTGGCTTCTTTGCTAGTACTGAGGAGTAACAAAGCAACAACACAGAGGAAGAGCTTGATTTAATGATGTTGGAATGATGAATGAGCAATTCATCCAAAGCTTCCTTTTGGTTGGGAGAACAGTCTCAGACCTGTGTGTGAACTACTCTCTGGGCAGCTGGATAATAGGTCAAGGCAATGTCATTCCCTTCCTGAGTTCGAAACAGTACTTTCTGTACTTAAGAGAGTGGAGTTCCTTCCAATGGAAGCAAGAAATGCCATACATATGAGTCAGCCTTGAGAGTCCAGGTGGTGCCATTACTCAGTTTTTGGACACTGTGCTGCAGCATATTCATACACTCATTCAAATACTTTGCAGTTGTGGAAAAGGGAAACATATTTTCACATTTTTGCTTTTGAATTTTTAAGTGCAATAAAACTCCTAATTTCTGAGCCAGACACTCTCCTATCAGTTTTAATTTCCCTTCTCATTTTTTCAAGTATTCCTAATAGACTAAAGTAATAGACTAAAACAAAACAAATAATGAAAGTTACAGAAGCTTTACTCTTACTGAAAGGCAATAAAAAAGTAAAACAGATTCCTTTCTCTTCAGTGTCAAAGTCCACTTTGCAGCAAGTTTCCATGCTGACACCTTAGAAACAAGGTTTCTGAAATGAAATAGAACATGTATAATCTATCTAGAGTTCAGATGACATGCAGAACCATATAATTTTATTGTCATTGCTTAAAAAGAAATCATAAACAGAAAAAAAAGATTGTGATTTTTTTTTATTCTGGCAGTATAAATTTTTTGGCTTCAGTATAGTAAAGTCCTAGGAATCTGAACATACTTTAATTCATTTTCTCCAATATGCAAAGTAATACAAATACTGTATTCTTTTTTAGCTTAATAACTGTGGATTGACCTTGGCTGTGTGCCAGGTGCATACCACACTGTTCTATCACTCCTCTCCTCATCAGGATGGGCGGGGCTGGAGAGAACAAGGTGGAAAAATAAAAAACCCCAAACCCACAACCAAAACATGTCAGTAAAGATAAAGGCAGTTTAATAAAGCAAAAGCAGAGGCTTGTCCATGGAAGCAAAGGAAAACAAAAGATTTATTCTCTATTTCTTATCAGCCATTTATGTTCAGCCCCTTTCTGGGAATCAGGGTTTCAGTATACATGGCAATTGCTCTGGAAGACAAACCTCACAGTAAGTAATGCTATTCCATCCTCTTCCTTTCTCTTCATTTTTATATGTTAGTTGATATCATGTGCTTTTGAACACGCCTTTGGTCCATTTGGGCCAGCTGTCCCGGCTGTGTCCTCTCCCAAGATCTTGCCCACCGCCAGCCTGTTGGTTAGGGATGAAATTCTGGAGAGACAAGCTTGATGCTGTGTGAGAACTACTTAGCAATAGTCAAACCCCTGGTATATTATCAACACCCTTCTAGCTAGCAATGCAAAGCACAGAGCTGTGAGGGCTGCTGTAGGGAAATAAACTCCATCTCAGCCAGACCCAATACAATAAGAGAGTCCTTAACTGGTATCATTATTGCCATATCCATATCTTGCATAACTGCAAGGTGGAAAATAATTTATTCATGGTCACCGGATGGAATTAAATCTCAGTTAAAAAATATGAAATTTGTATGGGCAAGTTCTGGATGGGCTGTTAAATTTACTAGTTTTTAGTAACTCTTTAAAATTATTCATGTAACCCTCTTCCAACAGTTTTCCAGTTGTTGCTATGATGGGTAAATATTATTGTTGCTATACAATGGGCTCTTGTACATCACATGCCTTTATTATAGCAAGACTAAAGAAGGAAAAATCCTTATAATTTTCTGATAAATTGTGGTAATTCTCACTGGTTTATTGTCTATCCCTAAAACCATCATTTCCAATGCCTTTTAACTCTGTGAAAAAATGATAGTTCGCCGTGTGATTGTTTTGCTTCTATTACCAAAAAACCCTGAAGAGACCTCATTCTGGTAGAACGTCATTACCCTCCAATACATGTGCTTTAACTCCAGCTCTCAGCTGTCTGTCATACTGTATCCATCTTGAAAAAGTATTTCCCAGTCTCTGAACAAAGAGTTTCAACATTTATCTTGTAAAACTTTGACAAACGCTTCCTAATCACACAGTTACACAAAATTTGCTGGTAAACTTTGAACAAAATCATTATTTATTTTACTCAAGAGATATTGTAAGGAAAGACCTAACAGATTGTCTCATGATTTATTGCTGAGAACTCAAAAACAAATGAAGGAGAATTTAGAGATCCAGATGAGACTCTCTAAGCCTATAAAATAATCTGTATGTTTAAATATTCAGATAAAATTTTGTAAATGGAAAAATTCAGATGATAATTATATCTGGCTCTAGAAAGCATGCAAAAGCATGCATCATTAAAGGTACTAAAAAAAATCATAAAAGCAGATTTCTGGGTTGGCATAGATTCAGGATAGAGATGAGTGAATTTATTAGGAACAAATCATAGTTGTGGCTGAACAAAAGAAATAAAAAGACAGGAACTAAGTTTTAAAAGGTGCTTTCTGCTCTTTTAGTTTTCAGATGTTTTCCACTTGTTTAATGTTTATTGTCTTGTATATTTTCCTGTCCTCTTTGGGCAACAGCTCTCTTGTGCTCTAACCCCATACAGTAGCTAAAAGAAGACACTTCAGCTCTTTGACAGCTCAGATCCCTTGCCATAGACAAACTAATTATTGACCTTTTAGGTTAAAAAGAGTTTGCAATATGCATATTTCCTCCCCCCCCCCCCCGCATATGAAAATTCAACATCTGCAATGCTGTTTCTAAATAAGCAGCCCTTTGACATACTGAAGATTTTGAATGGTCAGAAGTAGTGATTATTAATGCCCCTATTTTCTTCATATATATTTCAAGGAATGCTGACTTAGTTTTTGCAGTGATGTGCATATTGAAGAGCAGCAGCATAAAAAATGACTACACCAAAATATGAAGAGGTACTTGAGGCTATGAAGAACACAGTGAAGAGTATCAGGCTGAATACTAATTACATTTCTGTAAACAACTACATTGTGTCATACTGTTGATGTAATATATCTTTGCACTGTACCTGCTTAAGGCTGTCCCATAACTATACTTTATACTTTGAAGTCTGGAGTGTTGAAGACTGAAAAAGGTTTCTATCACCTCTCTTTATTCTAAGGCAAGCAAGGAGGCTTGCATCACAGCTGTTGTGTTGTTGTCAAGAATATTACCAGTGATATAATCAATTCTACAAATATGTTCTAGTAGACAGCACATTCATTAAATTTTTCTTATAATTCTTTCTTCAAAATCTTAAAAAGCTGTAGAATAGAAAAGAAAAGAGTAAGGAGGAAAAGAATAGTTTAATACCTGAAACATAATGATTAATTTTGTTTCATATTTCCTTTCTTGATTTCCATACACTGCAAAAATTGTATGCTCTATTCTTCTGTAGCTGTAAGTGCTTTGATGCAGTGCAGGAGGGTTCTGTATATATAAAAATTTTTATAACAGTATTATTCCTGGTTTATCCTTTAGTTATCATCTATGGGATAGTTAATCTTAAATAAATCAGATTTGAATAATCTAAAAGTAATTATTTTGCCTACCATACCTCATTTAATGAAATATAAGTTAAGCAGAGAGACAGCTAAAACATTTCACCATTTGCTTGCTTTCAAACTTGTCTTGTAGTTACTGCGGATACTGTATTAGTGCCAAACAAATTTACCATGTGGAATTGGAGGCACATTCACCTATTTCTCATGGCAATCTTCAGTGTTATGGACTGTCTTCCTTGGGAGGCAGGATATAAATAGCGCTCAGTCAGTTTTTAAGGTTTGATACGGTATATCAAGGTTAGTGACCAACAGCATCAGTCTAAGACTTTCTGTCCAAAGATGTACATAAGATGAAGTATCAAAGGGTTTTAAAAGTTTTCATCCCATGACTCATGTGACAGACACACAGTCAACAACAAGTTTCTGAAAGCTGCAGGCACAACTTCAAATTTAGAGACAAATCCTGTTCACTCTGTGAGGTTATCTTCTCTAGGGACTGCATTTAATTTAATTAAGGAACTACATTATCCAAGCTAATGTAAAACATTCTCCACAGACAGGTGGTATTATAAGCAATGTGATCTTACCTCGTTTATTATAGTCAGCTGGTAAAATAATGGCATTTAGGCAACTCAATAGGTTATCTTGTTAAATCTCAGAATATGAGACAGGTAACTATCTATATTCAGATGAGCTAGGATGTTTTCTTCTTGTCTTCCTGATATAGCCTTCCTACTATGTTTCTGAAAACCTCTTCCTGGGAGAGGTTCTAAGTCTAACCTAACCTCCAGGTTGATCTTATATTGCTCATCTTCCCATCCATAGCTATGAGAGGCAGATTAGGCTCCATTACAATGTTTTTCTCTAGACTTTCTTGGAATAAAGAAGCTCAGTACATTCAGTCACTTAGCTTGGCCATTTTCTCTAAGCTATCTTTAATTAGGTCCCAAGTCATAATTGTCACTGCACATATTGCTTACCTTCCTTAAATCTTAAAATAGAAGAACATTTTGAAGATAAGGAAGTCCCAAGTGAATGTACAGTGGCTTTAGGAACCTCATTCATCTTCTCTTTTTGCCCTGACTCTCATATGGCTGAATGACATGCAGTGCTGTATGTTCTGTACTGTTACTCATCATTCCCATACCTTTACACTATGCTCAACAGGTATTATAACCCTAGCAGGTGAATAAGTTTGCAGACTGCAAAACTCAGCATCTGTCACATAGCTGAAGGAAGAAAATCTCAGAAATGATACCCCACAAAACTTCACTTCTATCGGCTTCTTCAGAGTCTATTTTGGAAACAGGTCATGCTTGGTAGTAGTAGTTACAAGGAAAAAACTTGAAGCCATCCATGCTCTAAGCTATGGGAAAGGTATATCCACACAGCACAGGGCTGACTGAGTAGTGTTTGCAAATAATAGCATAAACAAATAATTTCTATAGTGAATGTCAAATAAATAAATTATTTGTTAACAAAAGCTTTTATTATTACCCCATCTTCAGAGATAATGGCATAATATTCAGATGTTATACTTCTTGTGTTTTTTAAATTACCAATACTCAAAGTAAAATATTTATGAACATATATACATATATATTCCTTTATTTGATCAGCTGTGAGTCCCTCAAAACAAACAAGCAAACAAACAAAAAACCAAACCAAACAACAACAAAAACCACAAAAACCAGAACTACAAACAAACAAAAACCACAAACAAACAAACAAACAAAATTTTGGGACATCCATGCCCAAAGCAGTTGACATGTATAGGTTAAATTCTATACTGCCATAAATCCACTGAGTTTGCAATAGGCTTGTCTTTGAACCTTTGTTATTATTTAATAGGAAAATAAACATTTACACTTGAATTTGTGAAAGGGAATGATAAGAGGGTTGAATAGGTCAGTTTCTTATTAATGAAACAGAGATCCTTTCAACTCTAAGCTACTCAGATGAATCTGAAGCAGGACAGAAGTAACCAAAAGTCATTACCATCTGACAGCTGGGTGATGGCCTGTGTAAAATGAGTTGGTGCTCTCAGCCCAGTACATAAAACATCAGAATAATTGGTGTTAATTTGCACCCCTGTTGGCAGTCTAAGCGCAAAGGCCAAAGATTGAATGGGTATGAAAATTAAACTATCCTGTCAGCCATAAAAGTTCTTTCAGGTCAGGACTGAAGTGCATTAACAGGATACTATAGAGGAATTTGCACTGCCACTGCTGGGGCTGTAACTGTTCAGTAAATAAGCCAAAGACTTTGTGACTAAATTCTCTAGATATTACTAATGTGGAGTGTTTTTCTTTTGTGTTTTATTTATATATTTATATGAGAGAAAAAAAAATTTACATCAGAAATACAATGGTGACAAGCATCAAAGAGGTCAACAGTTGACCTCTGCATCAAATGCAAATTATTGTATCAGTGTCAGGATCTTTGGAGAATCGCTAATGCACTTTTACAATAAATGGTGTTTTGTACATCTGTTCTGATGGAAAAAGAATTGACCACGGGATTAATTAATCTTAGGTATATTATGGTCCAGAGTTATCTTCTATATAATTTTTTGTTTAGGATTACCAATCTGATGGTGACAAAACTTGCTGTGTTTTTCAATTTTAGTTGCACTTGAGAATAAAGTTTGCAGTTAAATTGGAAAGGCATGGAGATATTGAAAAGATGAATGCCTTCACCTTGCCAACTGGCAGAAAACCTGGCTGGAGAGGTTTGAGAAAATTCTGCAGTTTGTGGCTCTACACTGATGAAGACAAGATTCAGAAATAAAGAGTGGGTAAATAACATATTAAATTCTTTTTGCACAGGACATATTTACCACTTCTCAGGTCTGGCAGATATCTACAAAAAATAAAATAAATCCTCTGAAGATTTAATCATAGGTTTAGATTTGCTTTGGTCTAAAAGGAAGGCAATCCTGAGTGAGCTGCAGTATTAAGTAATGCGGATGTGGCTTTCATGTGCAAATTTCTTTTGACTCAGTGAAACAACAGCTCCCAGAGTCTGGACTGCTGTCCACACAGCCAGGCCTGCATGTGAATGCAAATTACTTCATTATAGGCCAAATCTCCGTGCACCAATGAGCTGTACAGGACACTTGCAGTGATACCAGCTTTGTGTGCAGCTTTCTTGCTGTTTCTGTTTCCTGTCTCAAAATAAGTGACATCTTATCCGTTGCTAAGCAGTAGGAAAGGGGTCCAGTGTGGCAGGGGAGGCAAAACTTCTCTTTTTGTTAGTGTATTCCTTTCACCCTGACAATTGATTACTTTTATATTACTCTTTTCTTCCATCACCTTGAATTTCATAACAGTCATCTCAAAATGAGTCTGAATTCTGTTCAGCTTGCTGTATTGCTGAACTCATTGAACACACATAGCAAACAATATATTCATTGACAGTAGTAATAAAAAAGACCAGTTATTTTCAACTAAGTAGAGCACAATCTTTTATAAGATATATTGAAGGAAAATAGAAAGAACAAGGACAATACTTTATATACATTTTCACCCTTCTAGCTCAGAGACCAGTACCTCTGTACTGTGAAGAGAATTCCAGATAAGCACTCTAAGCTTTTGTTTAGCTTGAGAGACAGGCTCAGAAGTCTTTTTAATTATGCCACACAAGTAGAGCACTTTAACAGATTGGGTTAAGAGTACATCCTGCAGAGCTTCTTAGCAGTTCCTGTAGCTAAAGATATTTTTTAGGTGAGATGGGAAATGTGAATTTGTATCACACCATTGAGTAATAGAATTTGGATTGCTCAAAGCATATGTGTAGGCTGTCATCCCCAAAAGCTTTAATCCCCTACCAGGGAGATTTTAGGCACTGTGCACAACTGGTGGCTGATGGACAGCAGGTACATTGACAGTATATTGTAAACTTGGTTCAGAATCCTGGATTTAAAAAAAAAATCCTATTTGAATGACTGAAATGTTTAAATCATGACTGACTGCTTCCTCCTCTTGACTACAAAATCTGCAGAATGTTCAAGGAGTAGTGTATTTAGGCAGACAGGCAACTAATTGTTCTTTCCAAACAGAAGGAGGCATTTTCCCATAGTGCAGATATTTAATTTTAGACAGAGCTAAGAAACAGTCCTTAAGTGAGAATTTGTAGCTGAGCCCTGAAAATAATTTGCTTTTCAAGTTACTGATCATTGAGAAACCCTCTCTAAGACATGTAGCTTTACCCCTGTACCAGAAGCAGAACTTTAGACTTGTATTTTGCAGTAGGTGTTGCCTGACTTCTTTTGCAAATCTGTCTTTTTGAGTATATAAATACATTAAATTATCAACCCTAGCTTTTTGTGTTTGAGTGAAAGAGGAATAGACAAGATATGATGTTTGGCTAAAATACTGTTGAGTCTAAAATTGAAAAGAAAATCCATCAACATTTCTCTCTTATAGACATTCTCACATTTCTGCTGAGTAAATATTTACACCTAGAGAAGAAACTAAAAAAAAAACAAAGTAAAAAGGAGAAACAGCAACATCTCTTAAAAAAATTAGTTTTTCCATCCTACATAATTAGATAGGTAATATCAACAACTGCAATGCACAGACAGGTGTAGGTGTTTGAGGGCCATTAGTCACTGAGCCTTTCCTCAAATGAATCACAGTTACAGGACCACCAAATCTGTCCTTTTGTGCTGATCCAACAGGGAATTTTATTAGTCCTTAACATTTCTCATTGTTTACTGCATGGGAGTACTTGCTGCTTGAAGGTAATCCAACACTCCTCTTGTATATTCCATTCCATATGTAAAAGACATAGGAACGCCTAGTACCAAACACTAGTATCACCTAGTAACAAACACCAGCCTCTGGAAATACCTCCAGGGAAAACAGGCCCCTGGCTGCTTTCCCACATCTCATGACAAGCACACAGCTATTTCATATTCCATTACCCTGATGTCCCTGAGCTTGAGCATATGCTGTTGTCTATCTTGGGCATATATCCAAACAGTGTGCCTGCAGGCTGTATTCTCTTATAATCTGCTGTATATTCTGAGAAATCATATGATCCCATTGGTTTTTCAGATACCACAGTTTTAGATTGTCAGAATTGACCCAGTGTCATGTTTCTCTTTTGCTTTTTTTTCTGTTAAGGCTGTACCAGATCTTCAGGTTCAAGTATGATTGAGTGCAGCAGTATGCTTCTACTGCAAAAGAACAGATTTTCTAGAATCAGACATAGTATTGTATAGACCCTACATATTTCTAGGCTGTGCAAATTAAATTTTAAAATATACCATTCCATCCCCCCAAGAGTTGAATTCAAATTTTTGGGGCTGAAAACTCAAGACAATTCTGATATGTGCAGTAAAACTGTCCATCACTTTAGAACTCCTTGTTGTTTACCAAAGCATTTTCTTCAGTTATGCTATACTCAGTGTACCAATTTGTACTTCTAGGCACAGCTTAGAAAAAGAAGGAACACTTAAGCCACAGGAGTCATGGAGTAAAGCTGCCTCCCATGAGCGAGGGAGCTCCCTCCTTTTTTCACCTCCACAGCAAATTACACCACCGCTCTGCACCAGCTATTTATCACAGTGACTGGGCCAAAGGAAGTGTATGTCCTCTTACCTCTGCTCCCTACCTGACACTATGAGGAAGGATGACAATCTAAGATTGGTTCTACAAGTAAGGACCAGATATAAAAATCCAGTCCTCTGTTATTACTAAAAGATGTCCAATATTTCCTATTATTTCAATAGTTTGTAACTTTACCAAATGCTTATTGTTTGGAACAGGTGATTCTGTCTCAGGCTGACTTCTTGAGGGTCTTCTCCAACAACAGCAATGAAGCTGGTTTGACAGTCAGACAAAAGAGTAAAATAGAAGTATTGTAATTCTTTTAAAAAATAGGGGAAAATAGGAGAAAAAATTAAATGTAGTTATATAATTAAAAATGGCATCATTATCATCATCCCTGCACCTAAGGGAATCTACTTAAGGCTGAAAAATTAATAACATTTTTGTTATTTTTTATATTATCTTTCTTACATTTCAACAACTTTTAACAAAATTTTCAGTAATTGCATGCATTTGGGGATCTTTGTATATAAGAATTAAAAATCATTAGGAATTGTATTTAATGTATTTTCCTGGAACTTCTAAGTGCTGTCTCATTTTGTGAGGAAGAATATTTTTACTTAAAAGATTCCACTCTCATTGCAGAAAATTTTTGGCCCAGCAAAAGAATTTTAAGACCTTTGGACCAAATTTTAAAGTCTCTGTATAAAATTCATTTTATATAATTATCATTAAATTCTATTCCCAAAACTAAGAAAGTAGTTTGTCTCCAGTATTATACTAGGTTTCAGACACAACTTTTAGTGGACATTAAAAATAGCTTAATGAAATAAGAAATGAAATAACACAAAAAAGTCTGAAGTGAATTTTCAGTTACAAGGAAACAAATAACTTCAGAATATTTTCAGAACATTCTTGCAAAATCTTATATGTCAGGCATCCAGGGGTTGCTAGAGAATTCATATGCAAAACAGGGTAGAGTAGGCTTCTAAAACATCCCTATGTATTAAAAAGTCCCAAACTACAACAAATTCCCAAGCACAACAAGAAAGAAAAAAAACCACAGCTCTCATTGGACCATAATTCAGCAGGAATTTGCCATTTTTTCAGCAAATGGCACAGGACTGGGTGAAGATCAAAAATTAAAAGTAATCAGATTCTACATGTTGACTTGCAGTAGAAACACTAAAATGTTGGCAAACCATGTACGTATAATATTTCCTGTATATGAGATAGTCATGGTTGTGAAAGAATTACAATTATTATATTTATTGCAGTATTAAAGTTTTTTGTCTACATTTATTTCATAGTGAGGTAAAACTTGACAGACAGAAAGAATAATTGATTTGATGGGCTTTTCATTCCCTTGTACTCAGAATCACAATAGATATCATAGTATATGGTCCACTGAGCCCTCCACCTTCTCTTCAAAAGCTTCTGTCACTTTGTGGTTGAGTTTCAGGGTAGGACAAACTTGCATATGTTTTTTACATGTCCTGTGAATAGTCAGAGTAGTTCAGTCTGTAGAGTTGCCACGATTACAGCTTTCTTGAGTAAAAACCATCACTCAGGTGCTGCCTGTAGGAGAACAGTGGACAGGAATCTTCTAAAAGGAGAGGGGAAAAGTCCTGCACATGGGAAGGAGATATTGAAAAGCTGTCTGGATACAGGTCAGGGCAACTGGGTTTCGGTGGCCTTGCTTGATCAGTGGTATTGAACCAGATGAGGTTCAGAACTCCCTTTCAAAACTCAACCACTCTATGATTCTGTTATATGTCTAGGCCTAGGGTTTTTTCTAAGTGCAATTTGCAGTAATGTCTACAGAAATCAAGTTTTAATACAGGTCCATGTTAAAAACACAATATAGATTCTCTCAATGGAAATTTAATGCCTAGAATCTTGTAGGACTTGCTTCTACGTTAATAATTCAAGTAACTTTTTAAGGAAAGGAAATTTTTTATACCCAGATGAGAAATCGGTCATCATGAAAGTTTATCTCCAGCTGCATATATCAAATCAAAAGAAAGAAAAGTTGAATGAATCTAAAAAGAAAGGCAAATCAAGGTTTCAAAAAGACAGTAAAATACTAGGAACATTTTTTTTTTAAGTAAATAATAAGATAAAAAAAATACTGAGAAAACTTGGAAATACTGTGTCATATTTTTAATCCAAATGTTTTCCTTGATGTACTAAGAATTCAGAGTGAGAAAAAGTGGTAAAGCTATTGTCAACCTGCAGGGAATTCAGGGCATCCTGAACAAAGATGGCAATGATTTTTCCTGTAATTATTAAAGAATGATAGGTTACAAATTGTTTTAGATGTCTCTCTGGCAAGTCAACAACTGTGTTAAAACACCTATTTAAGAACACTGTATTCAGTAAAAATGATTCAAAAGTTCTTGTTCAATTTATAGCTCAGCTCACTCTTTTATGGATGTTAGTTGCATAACACCCTTATGGATCTTTATTATCTGAAACAGGGTTTTGTGTTTGGCACAGAGAATGCATCTATGTTTAATGTTGCATTCCTTAATAGTCCTTCTTGTTTTTTAAAAGAAGCCTAATTTGTTCCTATTTCTTTTCGTTCCAAGGACCAACATCGTCTAGGTATTTATAAGTACTTCCACAAAAACATTGGTTTTACAGAGCTCAAACAATGCAGTGAAAGAAATTTACTGATTTATTAAGCAGTTAGCAAAGGATTTTTCATGGGATGTTAATTTTTGAATTATATGAAACACCTAATTTTTTTTATTATTTTGTTAAATAACATAAATATTGTCCATTTGTCTCCTGCTGTGCTTCAGAATATTTAAGATTCTGGCAGGAAATTAAAGCCCAAAACATTTTGTGATGAAAACTACTAATTTTCAGCCAAACCATGAACATTAGGCAATGGTATTCTGTGACCTTCAGGGAACCCTAGGTTAGAATCACATGCTTCAGTCTTTTCTACAGTCTGGATTTCATGGCAAGATACAAAGACCTCCCAAGATGTATTTTGAAGCTACACAGATTTCACACTATGCATTGTTTCTTTTCTAGCTAGCCACCTGCAGCCACAAAATGGTATGATCACACAAGTAAACCAAACTATTTCAGATGGGACATGAGATTGTTAACATAACACTAGATATATTTTACTTGGGAGTACTCACTTCTATCCCTAAAAAAATAAAATCAGACCAAACAACTAAACAAACAAACAAAAAACAAAATCACCTAGAAAAAAATTACACTGAGTCAAGAAACAATTGCCTTTTAGAAGGAAAAATTTCCCACTAGAAATCATGTAAGATGTTCCACATTTGTTTCTGTGCAAGATAAATTATCATATTCCCAGGCTACTTTTCACATAGATTCATAGTAATAATGTTTTAAGAGTTTTCCTCTTACATTAGTCCCTTCGACCACTTAAGCAGCTGAGTATAGAACTACCAGCATTAGGGAATTTGAGGAACAAAATCCTGGGGGATTCTATGAATATTTGATATGAATTTTAGGCCTAATTTTGTCACCTTTCTACCAGTAGTTATTAATTCTCTGAAATAGTTAAAAATATACTTACTTACAAGAGATTTATACAACCAAATTGGACAGGTATTTTTTATCTTTCAGACAGTAAATAGCCTGTTTTTCATGCAGACAAAAAATTAAATCAAAGTAAATAAATATATTTTTATTGTAGAAGGGAACAATGGCAGGTTTCTTGATTCTTTTCCTTATTACTATGTATGCAGCAACTTCCAACCCGCCTTACCACCATATCACTGGCTCACCTAAATTTTATGGCTGCAGGGACTAAGAGCCTTCTCATCAGACTACTGACAAGCCAAAGAAATCTGGGTAAGTATTCATTAAATAGAGTTCTTCTGGTGGGGAAAAAAAAAACCCAGCACATATAATTCTGCCACATTTTCCTGTTTGCTGTGGGAGAAAGACGGAAAGCCTGAACTTCTATATAAAAATTTATATGTATTTGCAGCTTGGCTTTCAAGTGTGATAACTCTGCTATATATTTGTTAGAATACATTTATGTAAAACAAATACATATAAATGTATGTCTTTGTATAAACACATTTAAATGAATATGTTTATTATATAGATATATAACTGTTATAACAACAAATTTCCCCAGAACTACAAAAATACTGTTGACTTATTAATGAACTGATTACGGTATGCTTAATATGGAATACAGCTTAAATTACTAACATATCAATTCTCTATTGGATTTTAAATCTCTCTCCTCATGTATTTCCACCTCACACACCTGTGTGTGAGGTTAATAATTACTCACAATTAGTAAAGAACCGCAATATTGTAATATTTCTTGTAGAAACAGGTACACTCATATACATATTATTTCGCTTTCAGCTAACATAGAAACATATCTATGTTACTGAAGCTGTTCTCACCATTCGTTTGCTATCTGGTGTTCTAGAGCCTCTGTTAGATTTCCATGTTTAAGGAAGTCGTTATAATTTTGTATGCATCTTAAAATAAATGTCAAAATCATTTTTATGTGCTGAAACCTTTCTGAAATAATATATCAATAAAAAGAAAACCAGGAATATGAACAAAAATCAATTAAAAAACTTGTGGGTTTGTATGCAGTGTGGAGGGCTATTCACTGTGATTTTATTAAATTTTCATACAATAAATTATAGTTGCTGATTACATTAATGTAATTGGCTTATTTCTATGAATATAGAATGGTATGTTTCAAGCAAGTTTTATTTGCAATAGTAACAGCACAAAAATAATGGGTTTTCTTATTTCTAGTTTTGATGTTTGTAAATTGTTTACAGAGAGCTAATAAATTCATCTAGTTCTTTCTAGATAAGATAAGATAAGATAAGATAAGATAAGATAAGATAAGGCTGAGTTTTAACAGAAGTGATCACTCCTTTTGTGCATGCCTTAAATCTTGTGGTGTTTAAATCCTTACAACATATATCTACCTCCTTGTCTTTTAAAGTGTTGCACAAATTGGTACTGCTAACCAGCATTGCTAAACATTGATCTTAATTCTTTTAATCACCATATAAAATGAATCCTTTGGTGGCAACCTCCTTCCCATACTGTCCCATGAATTCTTTAACATTTTTTGCAATGCAGAGAAGCAATTATCTTGGAACAAGCTTGAAATATATAACATCTCTACTAAATGCAAAGGAAAAATGTGTTTATTACTATTTATTACACATTTCAGAAGAAGACAGCATGGGTAAATTGTCCTAAACTTTGTATGTAGCCCAGCAAGTTTTATTTAAAGTAGATGTGATATGAGCTCAAAAATGTTTTTTAACAACAGAATTTTTTTATAAGGCAGCTATTAGTTTTTAGAAGCCAAACAATTATATCAATTTTTCATTTATTTATCAGATTACATATTTTTAGCTAAAAGAGAAATTTGAAAGGCAAATAGTCAATTCTAATCAGTTTATACATAGCTTATGTTATGAAAACTTGCTCCAATAATCAACTCATTCAACCACAAAAAGGTTGAGTGGAGGCAGAGTGAAATTTGTAGCACACAAGGCAATTTAACACTTGCATAAATCTTACATGACTAAATTCTCCTTGACATCATTACGTTACGGTATTGCGGTATTCAGATGGGATTTGCTGTTTGTACTAGGAAGTCAGACTAACTTTAATGAAAGATTTTTTAAGTTATGCTTTCTGATCAAGAGTCAATATGTGAGATATTTTGCTGCACTTTAGATATTAATTGATTTTATTATTGCAAATTTTGTCTACAAATTATCTAAGAAACTTAAAAATTGAAAGTCTATATATTCTACTGCAGAACTCATGCATAACTTAGCATTTTCTTTGAGAGTAATAGCAGTAGATGAGCTTATATTTATATATGATAACTCATTAAGTACTCTAAAGATGTTTGAGAAATAGTCTTAGAACTGTATCTGCTCAATCAGCATTTTAGAATCACTTAACACATCAGTGAAATGCCAGCTCTGCAGTGACGTGTAGTAGTGATTGAACAGAGCACAACAACCTTTTAAACAGCTTGTTTTTCTTTTTCAGTTATTTTCCAGGAATAGGTGAAATATTATATCATGGAATTAAGTGCTCATATGCAATAATGTTGAGTTCGACATCAACCAGAGCAGGAAATAGTTACGCTTCTTGTATTTAAGTATCCCAAGGTTCTGATCTTTTAGGCACCAGGCATAATGATTTTTTTCCTATGTTTCTCAATATATCGAAATTGGGGAATGAATATTATTTAAAAACAATAAAAATTCTACAGGAAACAAAAAAACCTGCTTAGCAGAAGCCAAGTTTCATTTAATAAAGTGCAGTCTGTTTGGAGTGTTCTGTTTATACTGAATTGAAAAGATTCTAATTCCTGTAGCTGAATATCTACTTATTTTCATATGTATTACTTTAAATTTACAAGGGAGGTGTCACCGTTATAAATGATCTTTATCTTGCTTTTGGTCTTGCTAAATAATGAAACTACCTTGATATGTAATGGTTCATTTTTAAAATTACTGTTGCATTCTAACAGTGCATTTTGGCTTCATGTGATAGATAGGTTCAAGTAGATAAGATGTGGAAGAACTTCCTGACATACTATTTGGTGAGACAGCATAATAACTGTCAAAGTTCTTCAGATGAAAGTTTCCATAAATATTCAAAGATAACATTTTTAGTGTCACGTTTTACTATTCTTGATGTTTTTCGTATTGTGTTTATGAAAGAAAACTGCTGATACACTCCTTGTTCCTAATTTCACTTGACAAAATAGTCTTTTTCAGAGGGAGTTTTACATTTCCTTCTGCAAGAAGAGGCAGTGTACTTGTTCCTTCCAGTGTTTCTCAGAAATGGTAATAACCATAACAGGCTTAAGGCAACAAAGCTCATAAAATGCACATATCTCCCCCATGGTCTTTAATAAGTGACACGATTCTCTTATTGCTTCTCTTATTTATCTGTGAATGGCACTGCCTGTTTAGATGGTGCTACAATGCTACCTGTTGGCTGCTGCTCTATTAATGGGTAGCTTGTAATTGCTTAGATAATTCAGCCAAGAGTAGAATATTAGGAGCTCTGTGAAAATGTTAAATACAAGTAACTTTATTTTCCACTTTGTAGTTTGAATGTAGAAGCTGGGGTCTCAGTGAACAGCAAAAGCTGTCACTATTGCTTTAGCAAGCAAACCAGAATGCTTATAAGTAAGGGAATGCATGTTTGAGTGTGAAACAGCAATCTATTTCTGCTTTTAGTAACAATGCCTATAGGGACTCTTCCATCTTCATCTCACCAGTATTCTAATGGTTTATTAACATTTTGAAAGCCAAGAAATTCCATTCATTCATTAAAATCATAAAATCTCAAGTATGAACTCAGATTTAAAATGCATGGTCAGTTTGATATTCTGAAATACATCAGAGATAATAAACCTGTCTTTAATCACCCCATTAAAGAAAAAAGTAAACAAAACTCTTCTCCACCAGAGTGAATTTTTTTCCTTTTTTCTCTCTTCCAGCATCGGTGATAGTTATGTAAAGTATGCAAGTTTATATGAGAATTAGGAGAAAGGGGGAGGAAGAAAAAGAGTTCATTTAGAACAACTCCAGACTTCAAAACCAACAAAACCCAAATAAGAGCATAATATTAGTAATATTAGTAAAACTGAAAATAGCAACAATTATGTGTGTGTTTGTTCTGCCTATCTAGGGTATCATCTAATACATGTTAAATCTGTCTAGCCAAGGAGAAGCATTATCTCACTTGCAATTGTCTCCAAGTGGGGGAAGGGGAAAAGCTGTTCACCAAATGCAGCCTTTTGAAAATCTGTGTACTACAACTTACCATGTTTTCTTGCCTTTAAACTGTTCCTACATACATACCTACCTAAAAGAACAGAACAACATTTCTTAAAACAAGAAATTGATTTCTAAACTGTGGTGGGTTTTTTTCCCTCCATGAATCTGGCTTTTATAGTTTAGAAGCTGTCATGCTTGAAGTTTGAAAGGAAAAGTAGATTGTTTCTGCAGGCTGTCACAGTTTCATATTTATGGTGGCATATCACTTTACTACTCCTGCTGATGGCCCACCTGTCTCCGCTGCTCTGAATCGACACTTCAGGACTCAGCACCTACTGTTAGCCACTAAGAAATGCTCCCTAAGGCAGGAAAGAGGCAGCAAGCCAAAAACAACATTCACAGCCAACTAATGAATGCAGAAATTAAAGAAAAAAAACCCACAAAAACAAAACCAAAAAATACCCTGAAAACCCAGAAAAGCAATTAAACTATATGATAAAGAGAACAAGGTAGACTTAAAATATAGACTAATAGAAAGAACAGTAACAAAATAATTTTTATAGCACCAGATTAGTTATCCGTCCTATTATAATTTGAATGGTTTATTGTCTTATTCTCATCTCAAACTAGCCTAACTGATGCCCTTAGTCTTCATATAAACTGTATTGAATAAAAAACAGTCCTTCAACTCTGCATTTCTTTGTGAACATCAGATGGAACATTAGAAAAACAACTCCTTTTTTGTATAAAATTTTTGCCCTGAAGTAGAAGGTGCTTTTGAGGTTCATAAGTTTCAGTCTTGACACTTCTTGCTATAGAGTGGTACTCTGAGATGCAAAAGAAAGTAAAAAACCAAAATCATTATCTACTAGAGGGGTTTTAAAGCACAGTGTGATTTATCCCAGGTGTGTGACCTGACACACTGACTTACAAAGCAGCTCAAAAGATTTCTTTTGATTTCAGCAGTTGGAGTTACTTATAAGCACAGTTCAGAATTCTAATGTTACCTGAATGGTAAGGGTATTTTTTACCTGAAAGATAAAGAATTACCTTTACCTGAAAGGTAAAGAATAATGTTTATAAGGTTCTGAGCTCAGCAGAAGCTAAGAGTCATTCATTCTTGGGTTGATTGGAAGTATTTTGCTTTCCTTACAGCTCTTGCTGAGCTGGAATACAGTGAGAACTAGGAGTCATCATCTGTGGTAGGAAGGGGATTCCAGCTCTGGTTTTGAAGCTTCCCCTGAGCTCTAGTGATAATTCACTTGTGGGACATGAGGATATCTTCATCTTGATGAGTTTTGCACTCAGTGAAACCTGTGAGTTAAAGCTTGCAGATTCACAACTGACTGGTGGCTGCCAACATATTTCGTGATTTATTGAGTTCAGGCTCTTGGGATTTAGACTTCATTAGCTCCTGAAAAAGTTATGATCATCACTTTTCAACAGTGACAATCTTGTCTAGCTTCTGCTCTGAAGAAAAGCTCAGCTACTGCTAGGACCTAGACTGCCTCCAGAGGTCCAGCAGAAATTCAGCTGGAGTAATACATGCCACTAATTTGCTGATGTTATACATATTCAGTACTTTATACCTACATTTTTTGGTATGTTAACCCTCTAAGGAGTTGTACACTGCCACATATCACCATGTACTGAATGATCAGAAAAATAATCAAAAAGTAAAAAATAATTGAAGAAATAGCAAATGGTTTAATAGAATTGATAATGAATAATTTTGATTCATTTCTCTGCCTACATCCATACTATACAATAGGGTCTTGGGACTGGATCATGTTAGTCAACTGCTACTTCATTCGAACTAGCATATACTTAGTCACGCATCTAATCAGTACAAAATCATAGAATCATAGAATTAGCCAGGTTGGAAAGGACCTCTGAGATTATCAAGTTCAACCCTTGGAAAAAAAAAAAAAAAGCAAGCATTAGATTTGTCTTTTGCAGCACTATTAATGATCATTGCTCAGACTCAATGCCTGAACTCAGATAGCTTCTTTTTAGCTACTGTTTTCAGAAGAATGTGGAAGGATATAATAATATATGCATGCTAACAGGACCCTTTATATCTGGGCAGCTTACTGAAGTTAAATTGTGCTTAACTTTATGCCACTGGTGAAGCACAGCGGAGAACAGAAATCATATTTCTCTAACTAGAAAGCAGAAACTAACAGCAGCTACTCCTGGATTAAGGTGGGGGAAAAAAAAAAAAAAAGAACAAAAAACTCCCAAAACTTGGCTCTTTGCTTTAGTTTTATGGGGGAGCAAAGCTGTTGGCTGTTAGCTACTGCAAGCTAAGCACTGATGAGGGAACTCACATGGTGAACCCACATTCTGCTTTGGGTAAAGTACCCTTAATTACATCTTCTCAGCTAAGAGTAAAGACAAAACCTGATATTGGTCTTTCTTTCCTTATCTCCAGGTGGCCATATGGAGAGGCATTTGGCTCAGATGGGAGATGGAGCTAAAGCTACTACTTTTCAGGACAGCAAAGGAAGATCAGTGCAGCTGAGGCTCAGGTGGGAAGTGGTAATTAATAGGAGTAGGGAATAACTTTTTATCCTGGTTTTTGGCTGTGATTCAGCGTTGAGTTCACACTGAGAGTGTAAGAAGGTCTGACTTTTCTAGAAGAGACCTTGTCAAGATCATGAGCTCAAGTATTCTGAAATGTAGAAGTTTCATACTGCCATTGTACAGTAAACAAGTCAGTGAAAAGCCTGGGCTCAGGTTCATCCAAATCTGTACGCCAGGCACGATCTTTGTCACCTCCTCTCTTCTTCAGTGTGAAACTTTCTGAACCCAAAAGTATACAAAGAGCTGATGAATAACCTGATCTGCTCCTGCTCGGTTTCTCCTATGCCTGATCAATGGTAAGTAAATAGTAAGTAAATCACTAGTGTCAGCCTCGTTTCCTTCAGTGTAGAGATTTCTTAGTGGTAACTGTCCTGTGAAGACAACTTTACCTTAGAAAACTTTTGAAATTAATAGGAAATTCAGCTTTTGTTCTCTGTTTTCAGCTATTACAAATTATTTCTTCATAGTTGATACTACTACTTAAAATGTTCTGCAATATATTTGAGTGATCTAAAGAGCTGAATTTGAATCTGATTTTCATGAATGTAGCCTTTTTTCTAATGACAGAAATTACCTTCTTTCTAACTTCTAGCTTTTTAACATAAGTATGACATGATAACAGCAACATTAGAAAATATTGGGTAGTTTCCAAGATGCAATTGGAAGGACTGAGGTCATAACTGTTAACTAATTAAAAGATTTTCTTTATTTCAATAAAATGCCCTTAAGGATGGTATATATTTATTTACCTTTTTTTTTTAATAAATAGTATTATTAAAGTTGTGTAAAAGTTATAATGTTTATGGAATCAGATTTTAACTAATTTTCTATATAACTCTATGTGACTATCTTTTTTCCTATTCTGCAAAACTAATGGACCCCAAATCGTCTCAATTGAAGAAGAGCTAAAAGCATGAAAAAAATAAAGATGGAAAAATGAAAAATATTCATCAACATCAGATGATACCAGTGCTTTTAAAGACTCTGCCTTAGGCCTGAAGTTATTTCATACACTTTTTCATAACCTAGAGAAGCAGCAAAATCTGCAGAACACATCAGTTATACAGGTCCATAGAAAACTCTGAAAAACATCAGTAAGACCCAAACAAATTGAGTGAGGGCAAGAGTACAAGTGCAGTTCTACTTCCTTGTTGGTAACTATTATGTAATGCACACTGAGGACAAAAATATAAAGTAAAATATGGCTATCCCTACTAGGTTTCAATAAAATATAGCCAGTCAGAAGAGGTCTCAGGCATAATTACATAGATAAAGAGCTGTGGCCTAAATGGTGCCCATCCTTCAATATGTCCCAGTGACACTACAACATACTTCTGGTAGGCAGCATAATTATGGGTCTTCTGTAATGGTTCCAGCTAAATGGCAGCAGGATGGGACAGGTATCAAACATCCTCTGTCATGAATTTCCTGGAGACATTTGTAATCTCCAAGTCTGTCTGGTATGCATTGCAGTTTCTCAGTTGCAGCAAATCAAAAGAGTCAGATTCATAGACATCCTTTAGTGGTGATATTTTAATTTACTTGAGAATATTTGGCAAAAGTGTATGAGTCCCTCCAAATTATAAAATGAGAATTTTCAAAAATGGATTCCGTGTCCTACCACATACAAGTGCTGAATAAATTGTTTTCCATTCAGTGATGTGGTTTGTGCTGTTAGCTTGCCATTTGAAACATTGCAAAGAAGAAAAAATTCTCCAAGGCAAGAGTGAAAAAACAGCTTTGTGAAAGAGAAGCTGAAAGCATTGACTATGTACTGGGCATGACTGTGTGATGGTTTTCTCTTTGATGCCTCTTCACGGATTTGATGTTTCACAATATGACGTCTTGGTAACAATTGTGGATGTGTTTTTAAAAGATTGTGGAACCTCAGATATGCCTTTGTTTATGTCAAGCTTTGCAGGCCTCCAGCAAAGCTTCACAAAGCCGTAGGCTTTCAGTTCACATGTGATTTTCAATCTAATTAAAGGACACTATCATAGAGATTCTAGGTATCAAATAAGGAGAGAAAACTTTAAATTTAATTTTAGTGACTTCTTGCTTGGAACTACATTAGAAAAAAACTCTACCTGACTGCTGCAATTCTGAGCTAGTAAGCAACTTGCTATGCCAGACTCAGGTTCTCCAGAATCAATATTGCAGTTATTGAGTAATTATAGTACTTGTCTGGGAAGATGGACAATGTGATATTTGTTCAGGGGCTGATGGGTGATAATGGTGCTCAATAAAAGATGATAATTGAAAACAAAATGATCTTAATGCAGTTGACTGACACAATAGAAAGACTGCGGTCTTTAAATCAAAACACACTTTATCTTCTTGATTATCAATACATTAGTTTAAAAGTAGCAACCAGCAGCAAGACTTTTAGAGGGTAATATACCATTTGGACTTCAGATCATCAGTAAAGGCTCTCTAAATGCTAATGCTCTTGCAAAAGCATTTTCTTACTCAAGGTGTTCTTACAGGCTATTACTAATAAGAAATAAGAGGAACTGTCTGCATTTCCTTTAAAAGCTAAGAAAGCTGAAATCTGCCAAATCATCCTTTCACTCTTCAGTCACGTTTAGCAAGTGCTCCTAAAACATCTGTCATTAGCCTGTGAAGCAGACATAGTATGCATTCCTCGTGTCTGTGCTACTACTTGTACACACTGGGGAGTTTGTCTTGAATTCATGAAATTGCTGCAAGTTCATCAGTGAGCACTCTCAGAGAATTAGTAAAACATCATACCGGAGCATTCAAAAAATACTGTAAAATTAGTCAATAATGTAGATTTTGATACTACAGTCTTATTCTCCTCAAGGGGATGAGAAGCTCCTCTGAAAATACCAGAATGGGAAAGACATGATTTGCCACTTTTTGGTTCCATAATACTTCCCCATAATATTTCCCCATTCTCTACTAAAGCCATCAAACCCTAAAAGTGAATTTAATGACTTATAGAGGGGCAAAATAGTCAGCAAAGATGATGGCTCTCTCTGAAATTTCAGCATGATGATAAGAACACAAAAAGGGGCAGCTGAGTTTGTGGACCACTTGCTGTAAAGCACATTTCAGAAACAAAATATTTCAGTTCCTGAAGTAAAATCTTGAAGATGGGGAAAAAAAATAGCTGTAGTTTTATTTTTAATTAAAATTTATACTGTTCATGGGGAAAAAGAAATAATCCTAGCTCATGAAACGTGCAAGATCTCATATGCATCTCATTAATAGTGTTTCTATGAGCTGTTTTTTCTATATCAAAATACAGGAAAGTTGATGATAACGTTTTTAACCCCTATGCACTCTTTCCTATTTATGTTACCTCTAAACCTTACTAAACCATTTGCCAGTGCTTAGTGCTTGAAAAAAACGGGCTGGCTGAAGCACTGAGCAAAGTAAGGTGTTACCAAAATGTCTAATTCATGAACCTCTCAGCAAGGCAGAATTGGCAAGGTACCGACATGAGGATGACAGAGATAACAGGTATGCAGTTTATTATGATAGGAGGAAGGAAATATTGTATGAAGTGCATAATGGCCCAGATTATTGAAAGATTAAAAAATTTGGTCTTGTTTACATTTGAGCATGATATAGAAAGGAATATCTCATTGGAATTAAAAAATCTTTAGTGTTTTGAATTCTAAATGCCAGGAAAAAAGGTTTTGTTATCTCATCTCTAAAAGGTAAATGTAAGTATATGGATAATAAGAAATCCCTCTAATGAAATAAAATTTTTTCCAAAGGTGGTGGTTTGCTAAGAAATTTAATTCCTTAATTACCTATCAAAATATAAATTCTTATCTAAAACAGAAGAGTATCAAAGTAATTTGGAAACAGCATGCACTGTAAGTAGCATCATGTGTAGTAGAACTACCACTGTGCCAAATTATCTAGAAATTATTTTTGTATATTTGACTTCTAAGGGTGATGCTTTTATTGCCCAGTAATATTGTTAGTATTTGAGTTCATCTAGAATAACAGTGACCTCTAGGGATAAAATTTAGTGTGATACATCAAGGGATACAATTCAGTGTGATGCATCAAGTTTTAAACACACAAGGACAGATTTTATATTAAATGTAGCAATAGAAAGAGCGATAGAAATTTTCATATTAAATGTAACATTTTATATGTAAATGCTAAGGGGAGTTTCTCAAACCCATTGGATTGTTGAACATATATGCTCTAATCATTAATTAAATTCAAACGTATATATGTATATGTACATATTGATAAATATATGTTTATAGACATCATTATGCTCGCTGCTTATTTTCAGTTTAGGACTATTCTAAACATTCTTTTCTGACAATGAAAAAAATTATTTTTTCAACATTTTATTCCTTTTTGTCCTAGATGTTTTCCTAATAAAACATCTAGAAATTAAAGACTGAAATATTTCCTTTTTAAGGAGACTTTTTAATTTAAAATGAACTTCAAAATTCTTTAGATCCACTTGAATTTTTAATAAGAAAAGTCTTGTGTTTCGTCCAACTGGAAAAGAAGAATACAAATGCAAAATGTTAGTTAATCTATCTCTTATTATTTCTTTAACAGAATATATAACCTGAAATCTTAATTATTATGTACCAGTCATTTCTTCATCTTTAATATTATTAACTTATGATCAAATTCTGCACAGTCAGATGAGATTCTTAGTAAAAGACAGAAACTTCCTTGCTAAAGAATATTCTCTGTGCTGAGGATTAAGCTTTACTCAAATAATTTTATTATACAAATAGTAATAATATTCTGGACACTGAAATGATTTAGTTAGCCTAATGGTTTGGTTAGATCTAGAACTACTGATGTTATATAAAATTTTCAGCTCATTGTTAACCTTCATGAAGGAAATTACAGAACTGGTGAATCAGTAGTACAGTGAACAAGTCATACAGCCAATCTATAATTCAAGCCAGGGTATACAGAAGCAATAGGCATTAAGTTTACATTAGTCATTCTGGGTGCCAGACAGATGAGGAAATTACAAGTCCCAGTCTTGTTATAATGGCTTGACTAATCGACATCATTGTGTATTATTCCAGCAAACTCCAATCTCTTTTGTGCAGTATGAAAAGAAAGTTGAGAAAGTTGAGGACTTATAAAAGTCAAGAATCTGTGACTTGCCAAAAATGTTTGTTTCTATGCAGACTAGGCAACTGAATAGGACAAGGACCCTTAAAACAGTAAAGATGTGGGACAATGTTCCAGGAGGGAGAGAACAGGAGTGTAGCTGGAATACAGCAGAAGAGGTCCTCTGGAGCAGAGAATAGATTGTGGCTGGTGGCCTCTGCAAATTCCCAATTCTGTTAACAAAAAACTCAAAAATGGGCAAAATAGGCAGCATGGTTATCTTACTGCTGCTTTTTTCTTGCCTTGGGCAGGTACTTCTTTGACTTTGACAAAATGATCAGCAAGAGTGCCAGATATACTCTGATTATCTGCCTAGCCTTATGACCTAGCCTCTGGCATAAATGAGCAACCCAAGGGTGTTTATACTTGTGCTGTAACTAAGAGGCAACAGTGTCCCATGATCTACTCACAATCTGAGCACAGAGGGGAGATAGCTCCTTAGCCTGCCCCTTCCCAACTCTTGTCTCCTCACCTTGGACATCATATGAGGGCAGCGAGGTTATCTAAAAAGACAGTCTAAAACCAAGTTTACACTGGCAGTTGTAAGATAAACATATGGAGGTATTCTTCCCAAGAATGCCAAGGCAGTGGAAGGATTAAAAAAAAAGGTTATTTTCAGATGCACAGACAATTTTTTAACAATGCAGTGTGCATTGAACCTTCAGGGACAAAAGTCAATTCCCTGCCTTCTCCAAGGCTTTTTGTATCTTCTCTCTCTCCTCCTCCACCCTTTCTGGCCCGAGGAGGCCTCATACGTGTCTGCAAACATGTTATCTCTCTGCATAGGATGGAGAGAGAGAGCTTGCTCTCAGATCCTCCCTGCAAGTTTCTCTGAAATGCAGAAGGAATGAAAAAAAAGTCTAACCCCTTTGAGAAGGCTTTTTGCAGTCTTCATAAGAGAAACAAGTTCTAGCTTTCCATTACAAATTCTTGAGCATCTATCCTTTCACGGTGCCTTTGGTAGTCTCCATTTGTAGGTCAGACTTAACCAAAAGAGGACAAAAGATGACCCATTCTGCCACCTTATTTTTTAGCATATATGTGTCTGTCCCTTCTTACAAGGAGCTACTGGAAAGTCATATGACAGTATGTCCTAGTAACTCACCAGACGCTCACTGTGAATGGTAAAATGAAGTATGATACATATTGTGTGTATGCATGTATGACACAGTGGAAGAAAACATAAGCAAAGGGCCCCCAAATTTGAAAGCTGGGTTTTTTTTTCAATGTTTTCTTTGTTGGTATACAAGATCATTATTTCTCTTATATATCTCAATATTGTCTCAATTCTGCAGTAACAAACTGATTCTTTTTTTTCATTCTCATCTAGACCAGAAGACCCTAGAGCTGTTTTTCTTTTTTTTTTTGTATGAAAACCAGTTGAAAAATTTCTGTAATAGTTTACATCTAACAGAAATGAGCATTTTATTGTTATGTTTATATTGTTTATCTTTACTGAAACAAATATGCAATCCATGTATAAACAAACATCAATATTTAATTCTCATGGAAGGTATTTGCATTTTTTTTAAGCTAACTAAAATTAGAAGACAAAGCCCATATGGAGCTAATGGAAGATATTCGAGCATGTTTCTCCACAGAAGAGAACAATTCAGAAAATAATACATATGATTACTATAGTGGAGTTTATTATCAGCAGTATGACTTTTATAAAGGTAATTATGTCAAAATTATATAAAACAAAGTTAATAATTTTGTGTTACACTGATTCAATTTTCTCTAATAACAAAATAGTATACTTCTGTGGGCTTTTTTTTCCAGGTGCTTTAATATTAAAAAAAAACATAAATCAAAGATGTTTTGACAGAAGAACAACACAATTTTGTAACAGAATGGAAAATTTTAGAAACTGAATAGCTGATAAAAGATGAGTAGAACCAGGGAGGATTGATGTTTTAGCTGAAGGCAGCATTAGAGATTAGATACTCATTTGACTTTTCAGAACGCCTGGTGACTCATTCCACATAAATGAAGTTTGTGATATGTAATGAAATGCTTTCTATCTTCACTGCAAGCAAATTAGCAGGTATTTTGTGGGAAGAATATTAATGTTATCTTGCATTTGTTTCAGAGCAGGAATACATTAACAGAAGAGATTTGGAAAGAATTTCACTTTTATAACATCAGGTGCTGAAAGCATTAAAACAAGGTCACCTTTGTGAAGCAATGAGAGAAAATTTGGTTATAAACAAGCAGTGCCTAAAAATATATTCACTTGGTTTCACTGACCAAATGTTGCTCCAAATTGTGGATTTTCTTTACCAAGAATGATAGTCATATGTCTAGAGTGGAATTCTGCAAAGTTAAACAATAAGAAAGCCATGGTTTGGTGAGGGAGAAGGTTTCATTCCATTAAGGGAGAAAACCAGGCTGTTTTATAGCCTTTATTGTTCCATGGTGTTTTTTTTTTTTTTTTAGTTTGATAGGATTTTTTTTGTTTATATTTGGTTTTGAATTGTTTTGTATTTGTGGGCTTTTTTGTTTGTTTTGTTTTTGTTTTATTTTCATGAGAGCAATGATGAACAGGAATGGAGATATATCTGAGAATAATAGTGATAGAGGAAACGAGAGTATATGAGAGATACAGAAAACCAGTATGCCCTAAAATCAAGACAGGCAAGACAGAGAAAAAAAGTATCACCTTCATTTTTTTATTTGAAAACAAGAGAGATATGAAATAAGACTGCACATTTGTTAGCATTGGATTAAATGGGACAACTGGCCAAAGAGGAGACTGGTTAGTAAGTTAATGATATTTCTTTAGAGAGGACTGGATTACTTCATGACTAGTTTGTGAATTAGGCATGATAAAGTCAATGGCAATTATTTAGGAAGAAATACTGAACATGAGGAACTAAAAGCTGGGTATGAAGACACAGATAGGGAGATAGATAGAAAATTGTTCTTCAAGACAATCTGAAAATGTAGATAAAGAAACATTTAATGGCAAAAATGGTCTTGCAACCTTGTAACTCACTATCATAATGATTTGTGGTAACAGTGGAAGTAGTTCTAAGTAGGTAGCATATTTCTAAACATGATACAAGATTTTTTTCCTCCTCCCAGTTCATGAAATGGCTATAAAGATCAGAGCCTTCTCCTAGTTACCTAATTGAAAGTCAAGATCTTCTACATCATTTATTTGAAATATGTTCATAAAAACCATGCAAGCCTTACACAAAAAGATATTACATAACTCCTCATTCAGTGGTTTTTATCTTCACTGGCCCCATGTCTCTAGGTCAATACAACGAATCTGATCAAGGACCTAAAAGGTGTTGGCTGCAATTTTTTTTTTTATATTTAACTGAACCTCCTTCATAAAAATATTTTTATGTTACCGTTGTTATTTGGTAGGTGGTCAGCTAGAAGTTTGTGCCGACTGGGACAAGTTAAAGTAGAGTGAACTTTTCTGTTAACTTCAGTGATTGCTTTGGGAATGCTATTTAAGACACAACATTCTATTATCCACTTTCTCTAAAATGTAGTTCCCCTAATTTGAAAGAGTTTATAAACATAATAACTTTGAATTTTTGATAAAGAAAACACCAGGAAATCTAATAATGCTTGTCTACCACACATTGGTGAAATAAAGCTTGTTCAGTTAATGTTTCTAAAGGACCTTGAGGGCTTTTGATGAGGTGATTATTGCTTCTTGAGCATGCCCTTATAATTAAATATTATACTTTATAAATTCTGCTGGGGTACACTGACAGAGCACCAATGAAACTAATACAGCTGCAGATTTATACCAAATAAAGATCTGCTGAAGAATATTTAATGCCTATTACTGGTAAATAATCTGAGGAGTCTGCATAAATAAAGAGCATAGTGTTGATGGTTTCAAAGGACAAAGTCATAACAAGAAGGAAAAATAAAATAAAAAAAAATAATACAGGCTTATTTTGCATCACTCTCCCAGATAAAAGCATAACATTTTACCAAAGATCACATCTGTGGATCAAATCCGAGGAAAAAAAGTATGATCACTAATTGTTTGTTGAATAACACAATTAAATTTGTCAGATCGTTGCTTTCAAGTGAACTCATAGTACATTCCAGTATGTGAAAACAAGTGGAGATGGAAAAAGGAGGTTAAATACATATTTTCATGGTTTCACAACATGTAAAAGATATCTCTGAACATGGCACAAATCCCAAAATTATGTCATTATTCAAAATATTACACACTTTTCTAACTTAACACTTCCTGTGATCACTGGTTTTTAAGCAAAACTGAAAGAGTCTCTCCCCAAAAAGAGAGACTGCATCCAAACTGTAAGATAAATTAAAACCAAAGAGGGATAAAAGAAACAGATATTTATTAATACGTTGTAAGTATGTCAAAATAGGCCCACGAGAGCTGCCTGTAGTTGTATGAATTATATTTTAGGATTCTACATTTAAAATTCCATTGAATGCAGTTGTTAGAATACAAAAGCTGTACATGTCTTCTTTCTCACAGTAAGAAAGAAAACGGATGAAAAAAAAGTGCAAAAACTAGGGAGCACTTGTGTGCAACAACATTCTACAGTTACACAGAGTTTGTATCTTATTCTATAACAGTCTGAATGGGCTTTCACTTAGGTTTGAAAATCATATTCACAGTGAGGAAAGTGCTTTGTGTATTCATATGCTCTCCTGTAATACAATATTGTCTAGTGATCTGACCACACTGATCAGTTAGACTTCATTTTATATTCTCATTGGAGATTCTGAAGTTGCTCTCCATGCAGCATAAGCTACTGCACAGATTTTTGAGTTTTGTAGCCATGTGGACCTTCCAAATAGAGTTAGCCTGTGCTGTGCAAGTGACAGAGAAGTATCAAAATATATATGTATGCATAGCTAGCTAGGAGATAGCAGAATTTAAGGAGTGACAAATTTTATTGTGGTGGGGATCACCAACGTATTTGCATAGAGAAGGTAAGAAGTAATCTGACATGCATTCTTCAGTGTCAAAGAATTACTTGGTGTTTATTTAATGCAGATTACCCATTCTACAGCCTCAGTTTATCTTTCAGAATCCACATCTCCTTCTCTCCCAACCTTAAGAAATGCTTTGAATATGATGGCAGAGAAAGAACTACAAGTCTTGTGAAGGATTTTTGAGTTATCACAAGTAAGCAAAGCTTCAGTGTTCAGACTGAATTCAGTTAAGTCTTCATTTGTTAGCACATCCCACTTAGTATCTATTTTGAAGTAGTTTTTCACTTTGTAAAGTAATATTACTTGGAGGAAAATGGTTTAGGTTAGCCTACGTTTAAAGGTAGACCTTTGTTACTAAAGCTTTTAAATTACTGTAATTTTCTCTTCAAGTTTAGGAATGTTCAGGGCAAACCTTAACCTTTAATGAATTGATCTTGTGGTTGATAATTATCAACACTGCCAGCATGAAATTTTAATATAAATCACTCTTCATTGTTGATGACCTTTTTATGACATGAACCATCTTTGCTTGCTTCATAAAGTATCAGTGGACTCCTATTTAGTAGGGGAATGAAGGAGAATCAGAGTTTACACTTGCGGATCTTCATTTGGTGATTGAAGGTCACATTAACTACATCTACTCACCATTTGCTGGGGAATGTCCAGTCTTTGGAAGTTCACCCATTAAACACAAATGACAGATGAAAATGTTCATGAAAAAACTGCATACCATCACTTCCATGGGTGAATATAGATGGTTCTTATTAGTAAAGCCAAATTGCATTATTTCAGTCTTGAATATATTATTAAAAATTATACTATAAATATAATGCTATATTTTTCTGTGATGGGAATTCATAATGATAAAATTATTGTGTTATGATTGAGACTATTTTAATACATATATTTTATGATACTAAATTTTTTAAAGGTTTTATTGTATAGTTTTATTTTGTTTCCTTGTATCTTATGAGAAAGAGTACTGAACATTAATAGGAATTACAGAAAAAGTCTGTTAAACTGTTCATTTATAATGAAGCTGTGCTAAATTTTTGACCTGTAAAATTAAATGCTACTGAAATATATCAGCCTCCCAGTGAAGTAAATTATATGGCAACTGATAAAGCTCTCTTTGCTCAGTAAAGCAGATTATAATGTTCATGAGTACAAATCCTTGCTGGTACTTAGTACTGCAGACAAGGTAGTTTTTATGGCTCCTAAACATCACTGTGGAAGGAGCTCAGTATTCCATGAAAAGATTCTTTTCTCATCTATAGCATCTGGTGTTTGAACTGCAACTGAGCTTAATGGTGTTTTGTTTGCCTGCATAGTCTGTTCATTATCAGCTTCTAACTAATACCTTTGGAAGGTACTCTGGATAATTTAGTATAAAGATAAAATTAAAATATCCAAATTATTAACTTCAAAATTCTGCTGGTTTTGCTCATTAGCAATCAATGTCTATGTTAGTAAATACTCTGTCAGAATTAAAAGTCATACTGATTAGCAAGATTTTAGTATTTTCTCAAGTACTCAACAGAATCATGGAGAATGTGTTATAGTAAATTGCCAGAACAAATACTTAACCTGAGCACTGCTGGAAGGTTCAAAGGAAAGCAGTTCAATGCTTTCTGCCTTGGATTCCCGTCAGGTACATATTGATGTACTGGGCATCCAGCATCTTCCAAATACTTTCAATCCTGCATAAACAAATGAACTTCATCACATGCAGTATGTCCTAAACATCTATGAACAATAGCAGATTTTTCAAGTGTCATATTAAGGGAAGAATTTGCACTGGATTCCTAGGTGTTAGGAATATGACAGGTGCTGGATATAGCCTGTCACTAGCTGACAAGGGAGCATTGCAGTCACAAGTTATGACCAAAGTACCGGGCAGCTTTCATGCCTGTAGAACTGAATGGATCTGGTGGCCTGAATATTCTTTCTAACAGCAGAATACTATTCTATATTCATCTTGCTCGTTTAATATAACCCTATAACAGTACCATACAAATTTACTTTTTGACTAAAACCAGAGAAACTAATCAGAGAGTAAGGAATATTTGTATTAAGTCAAGATTCCATTACTCCTAATCACATGAAGTAGTACCGTACTATGAAAGTTGTTTCAGTGGTTTATACTGGAATTATCAAAACCAAACTGTTCTTTTTGTTTCTTTGTCACTTCACAATTTTTCCTACTCTGTTGGGAAAATACAATACATGTTGTTTTTATGCCAAGAAGCTTCAGGTAATGATACTGAGAAGAGAGAAAAAAAGTTATATTTAGATCTAGTAAGGGAACTGTGGTGACATTTAGGACATCTAGGTGATAAATTTGTTTTCTGTTAATGGTACTCAGTTCTCCTTGCACAATACAGACAAATATTCAAACACAAATAAACATTGTGGCCTAGACTCTTAAGCATGCTGAACACTAGGTTAGTTTGGGTTTATGCCAGCTTTGCTTTTTTTACAAGTTTGGGGTATTCCCAGCCACTCATTTGAATCAGTGAAGGCAGGAAAGTATAAGAATCGAAAATGACTCTCTTGAGTTGCACACATATCTTTCTAAATCATTTCCCAGGTGAAGGGTTTATCAGGTTGTAAATACCTATATTTAGGAAACATTATTATTATCATTAATATTTCTTACATGGTGATAAAAATGAGTGATGAGTTCATTATAGAGTTCTAACAACACTCCTGCCCTGAAAAGTTCTGAAGTTAAGTTGGAGCTGATTCTAGACAACACTGAATGCAGCAAAGGGAAATTTCACAAGAGACATAGCTTAAGAAAATTTCCATTTAGACCTATATTACAAAATGACACCCAAAACATAACTTATGTTTACTACTAGAGATGAAGATACTCGAAAATTAAATAGACATTCATAAAAGTACGTTCCTTCTCATATTTAGAATTCTTATATTTAATTAACTTGTCAAAGCAAAAAGATCTGATGCTACATCAATCTGCATACATGACTGCACTTATATACATACATAATTTTCTTAGTCTTCTTTCTTTTATAGATTGTTTTCTCTTTTTTCCTATTTTTATTTTACTATGTAATCAAAATCAGTTATTCCAGTGAAAGTTTGTGCTTTGGAACTCGTTTGAGAAAACCTTGCAGGGAATTAAAAATTTCATAGGTGACCTTCAGACTAGGAACAGATTGCTCCCGAGTTGTTCTTTTGTGTAATTTTTTTACTGTTTTTTTTTTTTTCTTAAAATTAAAGGCTGTTATTAACTGAAATAAATAGAGGATTAGAGCCACTGGAGGCCCAAATCTAGCTTATAGTGTATTTTTGTAATTAATATCTCTATATTCAAAATGTGAATCCATTTGGTTATGCAAAACTAGAGTAAAATTCCTTAGCAAAGCATTTTAATACCACATTGTGGTATTGAATTGGTGTACAGATTAGATAAGAAAGTAAAAAGATGCCTTCTGGGGAGAAAGGTTACTTATTTTACTTAACAGCTATGTATTGGTGTCCCTCAGAATTTTGTGGGTAGATGAGTCCGTATCTGACAACTGAATAACAAATCCTATCAGTGTGTATAACACTGTGCATATAACAGCAGCAGATAGGAGGTGTGACTGCTCCAGGAAGCTTTAATTTTACTTCTCTGCTTTGTGAACACATAAAATGCCAGAGCTGTGTTAATTGTGCATGCAATAAATATTTTTCAAGTACAGACTATTTTCCAGACATAGCATTAAAAATTGATCAGTTATACCCTAACCCCTCAAAACTACTCTATGATTCATCCACCAGCAGTCATGACACTGAATCCTAGTACTAGCAGTCAAGTTGGGATTTTAACTCAGTGAGTTGTTATGGCACATTTCCAGAACATGATCGTGGGACAGCTGTTTGCTTCCGTAACAAGGTGAATTATAGCAGATGGTGAAGCCAACAAACCTCTTAGCATTTGAGTAGGGTGCTCTCTGCCAACCAGGGAGCAGGCATTGACAGGAATTGGCTTTGGAAGGGCTGGCATTTGTTCCATTGCCTGCATTTGCCAACAACAGTCGTTATATAGAATGGTCGAGCAGTGCCTCCTGTAGGGACAGAAGATCACAGTAAGATAGAATAGCAGAGAGAACATTTCTCCTTTGAAAATACAATTTTTTAAATGACTTGTACATGTATAGTTGAAATGAAGTTCCTGAATCTAAGAGAACCCTGAAATGCTCATTGTTAAATATCTGATTATCAGGAAATCACAGTGAAGCCTGTCCTAAAATACTTCTAAGATGGAAAAGCCACATATGTGACCCTCTGCATTGTTTACAATAATCGCAATCAAGATTTGCAGCCTTTGGGTCATGTGGTGCTTTGCACTCCAATAAACAAACCAGTAATATCTCCAAAAGTTTCAAAATAAAACAAAAATAAAAGGCAAACTGAGGACAGAACCAGACTTTCTGAGATGCTTCTCTCTGAGTTGTTATTATAAAAATGTCCTAAGTCTTACACAGATTTCTGAGAACTCAGGCAGAATTATCATTAACTGTAGATTCATTCAAATCTTTTAGGCTAGAATGAAAATTGTCTCTATAGCGTGAAAAATACAAACTTAATCTAATCTGTATCCTACAATGATAGAAGCTAGTATGAATATTATTACTTTTGCTGTTGCTCCACAAACATTAAATGAATGCTCTATCTAGATTACAAGACCAGGTCAAGTGATAACCTCTTATGAATCCAGCAGTGAGGTACCAAAGTAGTATACAAATCCCTAAAACAGATCATCTCTATTGCTGTTTGATGTGTTTAATAATTGTCCACTTATCAGAAAGACCATTGTTTTTTGATTGCTTCTTATTTAGTCTGTCTCCTTTTGGGAGGTTGTAAGCCCATTGTTTTCTAACTGGGGTTAGTTGGAAATCTCTGTACTTCATGACGGGTTGTTGTCTGGCACTGTTTCTCTTCCAACATCTTGTGTAACAATACTTTTCCCAGCATGAATTCCAAACCAACTGCTAGCAATACCTTTAATGCATTTTTTTCAGGCAGATTGTTCCCCTTGTACAAACATATATGCATAGTAAATGTTAAAATACAGTATGGTTGTGAACAAAATATGAGCTCAACCAGATTTGTTAACCATATGGGCAGACATACAGAAATACGCAGGAATAGCTTAAAAAATGTTTTCCATAAGAATACAAAACTAGCTATGTTATTCTGATCAGTACATGAAAGAAAGGTTAGGCTTACAAATTAAGAAAACAAGAAGTTCATTTTAATTTATCACGCTAAGATAATATGACATCTAAGACTGTAAAGTCAGAATAATAAATGCAACCCACTGATTAGAAGGATTTAAAATTTGAAACAGATCTTCACTTGTATATCAAGAAATTAAAAATGAAACAAAATCAAAGAAAATGGTGATTTATCTATTATAATATTAGAGAACTTACAACAGCAAGGAAGTTGTTGTCAAAATGAGAGTCTCATGGAATTTTTTTGTTTTCTCGCTAAAACAGGTACCGGTTTCTGCCAGATTGTTTTCCAGGACAGCCATGATCAGTAAGGTCAAATAACACATAAGGACAGGAATTATAGTATTTGAATCAATACTACATTTAGGATCAGCCAAACAATACCATTAAAAGCAAATTAATGATGTGAAAGAAGTATATACAGAATCACCACATATATTGCAGAATCAATGAATACTGTATTTAAAACATATATGTAATGCAAATTCATGTTCACCACTGTCTTCAAGGGAACTATCACTGATTTGCATGATCTAAAAATTGGGTTTTTTTCCTGCTGTGGAAGTAGAATTATAACACTGGAAATCTAGAATCGGTGTTATTTTCAGTACCCAATTAATAATTTTCTTTTTCCTAATAGTCAAAGAAAAAAGCCACATAATATAAAGAGTACTGGATTAATAACTGAATAATGAATAAACTGTGCAGGTTTACAGTTTTTTGCTGTTGAAACGACTTCTAACTTACCAGCCCTTCCATGTCTACATCATGTTTGGATGTAGAAGACTCTCCATGGTCCCTCTAAAGCAAGGCTTAAGGTGTTAGTGTGAACCTCAAAATATTTAGTACAAGTAAAACATCCACCATGCATATGGAAACATGTAAAACCAAGCATGTTAAAATTTTATACAGAGAAGTTAAAACCAACATCAATAGTGTTTCAGTCCTAGTAGAAATGTTCTGACTTTCACTCAAGAAGAGTACAAAAAAAAAAAAAAAAGGAAAAGATAGGAAGAGGGAGAAAAAAAGACGTGGAAATCTTTCATACTTGCATAGCAGGATAAATAATTATCATATTTCTATAAAAATCAGATGAAAAAAAAGAGGACATAATATAGGTGACGTCAACCATGGAAAAATAAATGGAGACCTGCTTCTTGAGAATATTTTCAGGGAAAAGCAGATGTAGTTTTGTCGACCAGCCTCCCCCTGGGGCTGAAAATCATTTTTTCCAGGTGGATTTCCAGAGAAAAAGCCAATCAAAAATTTTAGTAACGCCTCTGCCAATTACTTATTTAAGAAAATGGAGGAGAAGGTTGTGGCACAGAAGAAAATGGGAGAGCCAGCATAGCAGCCAGTCCTGTTGGGCCCAGGCATCTGCCCCCCACCCCAGGCCAAGTCTGGCCCAGGGGAGGGAGTCCAGGCCTCTTTCTCTCCTGTAATAAGAGTGGAGAAAAAAAAATTTAGAGAAGAACCTGGACAAGGTAGGCTGCAAAAGGAATTTCAGACAATGAGATAACTCAGCCTCCAAGGTCAAAGCTGGCAGCCGGAGGAGAGAGAAGCCTGAAGGGATGGAGGATCTCCTTCTTCCCCCTCTTTCTCTTTCTCTCCCTTCAGTAGGGAAGACACTGAAAACTAAAAACCCCTGCCACATCTGGAAGATTGTTGGGGAGCAGAGACCCCTTCTGCAGCTCATGAAGGAGCCCACGCTGAAGCAGAAGAGTGCATGAAGAAGATGTGACTCCATGGGAGGCCTAAGATGAAACAGAGTCCTGCTGGAGACCTGTGGCCCATAGATAGAGAGACTTAGCTGGAGTAAGTCGGCCCAGGCAGGATCTTGTGATCCCAGTGAGGGATCCATGCTGGTGCAGCTGAATTTGTGACCCTAAGGGACAGCAGAGAATGGAAGTATTGTTGCCCAAGAGTGGACTCAGACTAGAGAAGTCCATCAAGGACTGTCTTTTGTGAGGAGAGTTCCTACAAGAAACAAGTGTGGACTCAAAAGCCATTACGCCTTGTATTTGTGGGAAGACATAGTAAGGCAAGTGTCCCCTTGCAATCCATGGAAGACCCCACAGGGCCTGGGCAACAACCCCCAGCCTCCAGTCTTAGCCCAGGAGCAGGTAAGCTCAGCCCTGAGGTCGACATAGAAGAGAAAGAAAGAGAAAGACAGTTCCAGATGCAATGAGTCGTAGCTGTCATCCTAGAGAAAATACAAGAGGAAGATGGAAAAAAAACTATTTCTCCTCCTGAACTGATGCAAGGGGGGGGGGGGGATACTTCTGTAAATACATAGCACTTTTGCCTAGTTAGAATTGTCATATATATAGTTCTTTAGTTTTAATCTTACTAGTAATACATCCTAATATTATTCTCCCCAGTCAGATCTCTTCTGTCTGCATAAACCTTCTCTCAACTTATAGCAGTTGTGTGGGGGGTGAAAGAAAATTAGCCCAAAGCAAACACACGACATTTTCTGTAACAAATTCCTGGTATCAATAAGACTGTTAAGGAGTTATAGAAAAAAAATTGCAAATCAGTAATCACGAAGAAGAAAGGAAGGGCAAGACACACCTTCAGTATGGCATTAAAATGTAGCTATCAGAGAGCTCTACACAGCGAAAGCAGTCATGGAAAAGAAAGAGCCTTTTGTTACTTCAGCTGGATTAGCTTCCACTAACTATAGCTAGCACTTGCTCTAACGTTTAAAACTATTTTAGGAATACCTCTAACAGAGTGATGGCACAGTAGATATGCTCTCCTTTTTGTATCTTTGCATAGTTCCAATTCACATTTTTAATGTAATTAGAACAGGCCTTTTCTTTATAGACTGTGCAGTTAATGTATCTCCCCCTGCACCTGATTACCCATTTTATCCATCTTGGCTAAAATGCATGACTCCTGATTCTTAGGAAAACCAAACTATTATTTTATCTGTCCTGGACACAATACTCTAAGAATAAATAACACAGAACACAAATTTTATTGAAAATGTATTTCACGTCTTGGTTTAGGAAATTAATTTGAAAATATAAATAATAAGAACATGGAAAGATTAGTCTAAATATCTACTAACAGGACTGGAGTAATGGACAATAAATAGAAGAAAGCTACATTTCAATCAAAAAAATCACTCAGATACAGTGAGAGAATGAGAAATACTTCAGGTTCACTACTGAACTAATAAACCAAATTCAAAGAAGAAAACATGCACTTTGCAATGTTTAAAAAGTGTTGAGCTTGAAAAAAATTTCATCTAGAGATCTCAACACAGTTTCTTAAAATTAATTAGAAAAAAACCTAAGCAGCATCTTAAAATGTACCTACGAGGACTGCAAAAAAGTATTTTTTTATTCTGATAAAAAATTGAGATGCACTAGGGAGATAACTGGGAATAGCATGATTTTCTTGACTTCCAGGTTTCCCTGTTAACCATGAGGACATTCTCAGAGTATCAGTTGATGTGCCAGTTGGAGCTGGCATCTGAAATGATTGTAACAGATGGCAAGTGTGATCATTTTTATTCAGTTCTGATTACACTAATTTAGCAATTATGTATTGAACAATACATTCTAGAGGTATTTTATAGAGGATGTCTCTTCTCTGGTCCCATGTGAAAGCTAAGAACTGAGATAGAATAAACATATCTGAAATGGTTAAAAATTCCTGAGTACATCTAGACTTTAAAAAACTGATTGATAATGGTTATTAAGACATTCACCTTATAAAGATTTGCCCTCCAACCCAGAGGATATTTTTGGGAAAGTTATAGTTCAAGAGATTCATTACCAATTACATATTCTTGTTAATCTTAAGGAATAAACTTTCCTTCCAAGAGAAATTTATTTTTCAAAGCTTGAAATTCCTCATTCAAATGATAAGTGCAATGGAGTGAGCGTAAAACATCTGAAGAGACATCAGCATTCACTGTTAAAACAGCTACATTTAACATTGTGAATAATTTGTGTGAATAATCAGTGTACATGCACACATTAGGAGATCAGAATTACTAACTGTTATATTATAGAGTCCCTAAAACAGTATATATCTCCTAAGCCAACTACAAGGTAGTGTCAAATCAGGGATGGCTAATTTTAGAGATGGAAAGAATTGATTTTTTTTTTTTTTTAATAATATGCTCTATAGTGATTTCTGTCTGTTTTTCACTCTCGCTATCATAATTTTCTCTTTTTTGGATTCCAAACACCAAAGACTAGTTTTTTTCTACTTTGTTTGTTGATATTCTGCCAGGATCTTAGTCATAAAGTTCTGCTGAATTTTCTTGTATGGCAAGAAATCAGATTAGAATATAGATTTAGAATGTTTAGATTAATGTTCTGTATAGTCAGGAGTCTGGCTCTTTTCCATTTTTCTTTCACAGCATATTGAGATCTAAAAAAACCCTTCCTTATCAGTCTTTGTGCAAGTTTAGTTAATTTAATGTTCTTATGTGAAGTGTTTTTGTCATATCACTTTTTGAGGCATCTTTTCTGTTTCAAAACATTTATCTACTAACAGCATAATTGAGATAAAAACTTCACACCTATTTAAGACTTTTATATATAGAAAATGGAATCAGACAAAGGTTCTCTTTTTATATGGTGCTCAACTATGAAAACACTTGTGCATAGATATTTAGGAAACATTAAGAACTGTAAGCAATTCTGGGGTTTATACTTGCAGGAATTTAGGTAAATGCCCAGGTAAAAAGAACTAACCAGATGGCATAAAAAATTCTAGAAGATTGCAACTTGAGTAAAATCAACCTGATGTAATCCTGGTACATGCTTATCATATTAATATTCAAAAATAAAAGCAAGAATTACTAAATTTATATTAGAAATATTTATGAGACAACTTTTTCAACTGTCTGTCTAACTAAGCACAGTGATAACAGGAAACAGCTGCTGCAAACTTTTATGTTGAATTCACAACGAAATGTTGGAAAGTCACAAAAAAGACTTTGCACAGAATCTGGTCAGATTACAAATGGCGTTTAGGTGGGGCATTTCACACATAATAATTACTCGCTTTTATTAATTTACATTTAAAATATCTTTGTCATTTTTATGAAGCCCTCTGGATGTAATGCACAAGTCAGGTACATCTTTTTTCTTTGGATAAAATTACCTTTTTTTTTTTTTATCCCCAATATGGAAATGCTTTGTATACTTTCTGTATCACATTATAATCAGAGTTAAGTGCTAACCAGGAAAAAAATAAGAGTTTACCTAGTACATTAAATATTTCCTAGTATTTTTTATCAAGTGGAAATAGATGTCATCTGGCAACCAAATCAGGAAAAATTTCTTGTGAGAAAATGTATATTAATTTGCCTACATTTATAGATGTAGTATTCTCAGGACCATAAAACTGTCTACCAATTTTGGTTTAGGAATAAGGACAACCAACATACAAATATTTTTTTGTAAACAGACTGTTATAACTTTCTCATATTATTCAGTAATATTGTTTAATTCAGTATATTTGCATTTGAAATATTAGATTATTTTGCTATGGTAAAGTGTTTCTCTAAGGAGCAAGGTAATTTTTTTTACTTAATTTGACTTCCAAAACAGTTGTTTAAAATTATTGTGTTGCTTTAAACAAATCATATTCTCATGAATTTTATCGTAGATCATACATTCTGCAGAAAATACATAATGTGAATTTACTTTGTAACAGCAGTAAATAACATAACACTTTACATGCAGAAAATAAATTAAAACCAGACATATTTAAAATTGCATCTTTCCATAAGCTGATTTTCTATGAAAAGACAAAAATGTTGCAAATTAAATTATTGGAACTATTTTTATTATCAGAAGCTGAAACAATGCAGCTTGAAAATGTGTGCTTGCATTGTTTAAGATTTACTTTTGTCATTTTTAATATGCTCAATTCATTTTTTCTATATGAAATTGTTTGAATATGTTTCTGCATGAAATTACTGAAGTTATTATTTATCCTAGTAGAGGAATGTTTCAGGAATAACACATCCACCACATGCAATCTTTTATTACAGCCTGTAAAGATTAACCATATTCCTGGGATATAATACAGTGCAAACATAAAGAAATTCAACTACAGTCATATGGTGCTACTGCCCAGATATTCATACTCCATGTGACAAGAGATGTAACCTGTAATATTTTTCTTGATTATATCTCATTTTTCAGAAGCTTTTTAACTAAACAGACAAACCAAGCACACTCTGATATCAAAACCCTAATTTCTGATATCTTGCAGTGATTTTAGTGATCTGTATTGCATGTGTCAGGACGTACTACAGGATGTACAGATTTGGGGTTTTTTTTCCTTATCTAATTAGACCTCTTGGTAAAACTTTGCTTTAAAGACATTTTTTTTCTTAATATGGGCATTTATATTTAGTGTGAAAGCCAAGTGTACAGATGGTATTTTCATAAAAGACCATTAAGAAAGTCTGAGAGAATAATTCCAAATAAGTTCCTATGAGAAATAGCAAAATATTAGGTTACATCTGGAACTATGAATTTCTTTTACTACAGCAACATGCCTTACAAACAAATGAGTAACATAGTACATCACAGGGACAATTAAAATGTAATAGCTCACTGTGGGTTAAATCTACAAAAGAAATTTAGCCTTAAAGCTCAGTTCTTGAGCAGATATCTGCTATTCATAGTTACTAAAGCTTTATGAGATGCCTGTCTGTCTGCCAGTAGATACATGCAAGAACCCTAAATCTTTTTCAAGTACTACTCTCAGTAGGAACTTCATTCTATTTTTTTTTTTTTTACTTATTTACCTGTATGTCCATATTCACCTTACAACCATGAAATCAGGTCTTTCCAAAATGTTTTCTGGGAACTGTGCTCGGGATTACTCAGGAACATAGAGGCACCATCGGAATAAAATAGAGGGAAAGACCTTTTCTAGTTTGGTGTCTGTTTTTTATGCACACTTTTATGCACTAAAAATCAGGCATCAGTAGGAAACCATGTAACTCATCTAACTAGGTATGATCCAAAACTTTATCTAGCATTATTATGTTATTATTAATGTCTGCCATTATTATCTAACTTTGCTCAATGCTTTATTCCTTCATAGCTTTTCACTTCAATAGAAGTGAAAAATTAATCTACTTTTGAATTTAAATCAGCACCGTTTTTACAAGCTATGTTCAGGCTGGAGTTAGAATATGACCATTAGTGCAATTCATCCAAATGGAGAATGTCTCCAACTCCCTGTTATGAACTGGCCATAAAAATCTTCCCGCATCCTCAGGAAAATCTGTTACTCAGATGAACTAAACATTGGCTTTTTTTGTATCACCTGATTTTTGTCTTATTGTAGTCCTCCACACATTCCATAGTGGTTAGAATTACCTTCAAAAAATAATTTTTCAGGAATTAATTTTAAGTCCTAAATTATTCACATTCTTGTCAGTATTGCTTTCTTATTGTTAACTGGTAGTACTAATCCCAATTTACAAAATATGAATATTTAATAATTTTTTACTAAAATAAGTTCTATATTGAGTTACCAAGTTTTGATAGATTTTTTAATTAGCTTACAATAGAAATATTCAGAAAAATTCATGTGCAGTCTTTTCTTGCAAAAAAAAAAGCCCCAATAACCAACTTTTTAAATGCAGTTTTCTTTTTTTCTCAGATACACTATTACAGAACATTAAACATTTTGTAAATAAATAAAAATGGAGTATGTGCTCTTTTACACTGTATCATTCAGAAAAAAAATCTACATTTTTTATTATCTGTATTTTGGATACTTATTAATCAAAGCAAGTTTTAAGTCATAAATAAGCCTTACTCAGGAACCTTGACCAGATTAAGAACCATGTTAAATGTATATACAGTTTTAATAAGGTATTAGTTTTTGCATAATTGACTTCCTTTTTTTTTCTTTAGCTGAAAGTGCAAGACTGCTGATCAATTCTACATTATTACCTCTTTTCCACTGACGGTACAACTGAAAAAGTTGTTGCACACTAGATGTGTGAATATAATTTATTTTTGTGTGAACTGAATGAATGTTATGCATGTGAATATAAACAGACAAGATCTGAAGTTGTAGTACAGTAAATTTCAAAATTTACATAAAACTTTTGAAACTAAGGAAAAAATACAATTCTAAAATGATGATGAATACCTTAATAAAAATGTTTCTGGCACTAGAAATAGTCACAAAATTGTAGATATTAAAAAGAAAAACACAAAAATGTGCAGCACTAGAATACTTATATTGTTCTATACTGCAGTGCATCAACCTCACACTGAAAACAAATTTAGCTAAATACAGAACGTCTATCTACTGTATTAATCCTGTCAATATTAAATTATTTGATACTAGTTTATTGAAAAAAAATTCTTTATAAGTTTGTCTTCTGAGGTTATCTGCTCAAATAATATTCAAGTACAGTGGCAAAAGCCTGTAGTCTTATCACCACTGAATGCCTTTCTTCTGTGGCCTTGATTCATTAAATTTAAGGCTTACCAGAAATTACTTAATCTATTGATTTTATTTTCAAATGGAAAAGAAATTAAATTTGTCACCCAGCGAGTAGAGAAATATTTGTGTCAAGATTTTCAGTGGTATTTAGACACTAAACCCTATTTGCATAAGGAGTTTAGGCAAGTAAATATAAAACCATGTCTTTGTTAAGCCCTCAACCCCCAATGCAACAAGCATTTAATCATTAAAAGATTAATGTGCCTAAATTTTCACTGTTCTGCAGTCACCTTGGAAGTACTGAGCAACTACCAAAATCTAAAAAGAATCTACTTACAGCCTCTCAAAGTCCTGACCCTGTAGCTGAGCTTGCAAAGTGTGTGAACAGAGCTCCATTTAAAACACAGCTAACATTTTCTCAAAAGAAGGATCATAGCCATTTTACTTTGAAACATCTGACTTAACTAGCAGGTACTCTTGTTGTATCTGATGTTACTTCAATCACCTCCTCATCAGTAAGTATCCAAAGAAGCCTTTGTGAGAGCCTAGACTGCAAAGGGATCTCTGCATAAAATTGTTCTGTTTTTTACTGACACTGGGCCAGTTTAAAGAAAGAGCTCAAGATTCACAGGGAAGGAACATGATTCTTAAGCCTACGATTAGAACAACAAGCTGCATAAGGGAAGGACCTCTTTTAGAGAATTGAAAATAAATTTAATAACAAAAATGGTAGAAATTGAATATGCAGCCTTTTGAAATGCATCTTTCTTCTCCAATATACTATATTACTACTATAAAGAAACAAAAATCTCTGTCTGCTTCTCTCTAGTCTTCAGGCATACTTTTTTTTCCAATGGAAAGGTACAGTAAAGGTGGAAAGGAAAAATGTCTTTCTGCTTAGACCATGTAAGACTCCTCATTTATCACCATTTGCCTAGTTACTACAATTTTATTGAGGCAATCATCATCAGAGACCACTAATGTTCTCCACAAAGTAAATGTAACAACAATAAAAAAGCAGAAATTTAGCCCTTCTGAACACCTCTGTTTATACCTTATCCATATAAATGCAAAGCAAAATGCATAGAAAGTAATGCTGGAAATAATAAGAAAAATTGCCCAAAGCATGGCAGACTATGTTGTAAAAAGTTATTCTGGCAGCAATCAGCACAGCCCATGCATTCTGTGTCATACTGAAAATTCACCCTGATGGATTAAACACTTGCAACCAGGTAACCAACTGATAGAGAGGAGGAAGCTTTCATCTGTATATTAATGGCTACTGAGGTCTGGTAGGATTTTTTTAAGAAATATTGTCAGCACTTCCTGCAGAGATGAGAGTTTAAGTTCACAAACATGAATTTCTAATGTGCTTCATACATAAGTATGTTCACTTGGGCATGCCAGTCTGCCAATACTTTTCCCATAGAAATACTCTACACCTAGTGAATTCAAATAAGTTTAATACACAGTCTTATGATTAATGGAAAATTGCAGAGAGTAAGGGACTGAAACAGTTCGTGCTTTGTTTGATTAATTAAGAAGAGACTCTCTTTTCCCAGCTTCAACTCATTATGCTAATGAAATGTCATCAATTAAGGCTTTCCCTTGATTATTGAATCTGTCAGGTAGTGCTCAGTTAAAAAGCTGCATTCCTTTGCTGTCTTTGTAGAGTTGCCATCACAGCTTTTTATGAAATGCTTCTTCCATTAGACAGTGTTTGTTCTACTTTCTCATTATTGTAGTATCCTGTTGACCTTGAGAGAGGTGAATATGGAATGACCATAATGAGACAGAGACAACACTATCTGTGGCACTGTGGGTCAAGATAATATTTTAGCAGAAAGACAAAAAACATTTTTTATTCATGATTCTTTCATAATTATTAATAGTCTGGTCAAAGATAAATCCAAGGAGAATGTGTGGCATTCAGAAACCTATGCCAGACTAAACTGGAAGATTAGTACAAGGTGGAAATATTCAAAAATACGTGTTTTGCTATGAAAGTGATTCAATGGACATATGGAAGTGGGACTGTATGATAAAGGTATTCTACTAAGTAATTCATGGAGACTGAATAAAGAAATCCACATTAAAAAAAAGGATTGTTACAGTATTTTGGGGTATGAACTTACTGTGCATATATTTCAGACTCTCAGTTGCTTTGAATATTAACTTATGGGGTTCAGAATACTGTTTTATGTGATGCCAGTGACTAGAGTAAATTCTGATAAGTCAGTTATTATGGAGAGAACATAAGACATTACACAGCTGCTTTGGAATGGCTTTTTGGAGAGCCTCGAGGTGGGATCTCTGAAGGTATTATCTTCCACTTTTAATCCAGCAGCTAGAAATTCTTTATAATGGGTTCCTGTTCAGATTAGTTACAGGTGATCATATGCCCAGTCATATCCCTGTGCCTGGCACATGGGTCATGAAGTAGGGGAGAAGCTGTTGCGCTGAAATGGAAATGCATGAGATACAGCCACAATGGTAAGTAAACATGCAGAGAAATCAAAGTGCATGACTTAAGTGTTTCAGAATTAAAAAAATAAAATCTCATGAGAACCCTCATTGAGGGAAACAAAGCTCTCAAACCTCACAAAAAGCTGTGTTACATCTAATTTAAAAGATATTTTTGAAAGACAGAAGACAGATTAGAAAAAAAATCTTCACAGGGACTGATATGGACAATGACTATATCAAGTCAACCAGGGACTTCTAGTGTTCCCACATGGGTATATATATTATAAGCATAGGCTGAATCTGGGAAAGAGATTGAATACTGTAGCAGCAAAATTTGTATATTATATGAAATTGTCAAAGAAAATCACATAAAAACCTAATTGCAAAGAGGTGAAATACAAAAAGATCTCATGATACTTTATGTTGAATTAGACGATAAAATGACTGTTGAAATTAAATTACAGACTCTGTTATCTATTACCACACAATAAGAAGATGTTGAAATCAGTGAGGATAATTTTTAGAAAACTTCAGGATTCAACAGCTTTTAAAATAGTCAAAATTCAGTAGATGTTAAAAAATAGGATATCAGTAATTGCTAGGAAAGCAATTAGAAAAAGAGAGAAAAATTATAGTATGATTTTAATTTGATAAGAACATGCATTGGATATGTATAATATGTATAATATAGTTCCTGTCCTCAGCCCCCAGAATTATTTAGCAATGGTAAATGTGCAGAGAAAGGCATAAAAAAAATGATAAAAAAGCATGAAATATCTTCTTAAAAACAGAAGTTTCTTAAATAAAAATTCCATGTCTTGGAAAAAAAGAGAAAGGATGGGAAACATAACTGAGTTTTGTAAAGCCTGGAAAAGATGAATCAGTAAAACTTTTTTCCTTATTTACATATTATGTTATTACTTCAAAGGACCTAAAGAGAAAATAGGAAATAAGAAGATATAAAACAAGAAAGTCTAGTAATTTGGGGACTTCTCACTCAGTGTGTCATCAATTTCGCAGAAACACAGAAACATAGAATCACAAAATTACAGAATATGCTGAGTTGCAAGGGACCCACAAGGATCACTGAGTCCAACTCCTGGCCCTGCACAGGACCATCCCCAAGGCTCACACCATGTGCCCAAGAGTATCGTCCAAAAGCTTCTTGAACTCAGAGAGGTTTGATGCTGTGACCACTTTCTTGGGGAGCCTGTTCCAGTCCCCAACCATCTTTGTGTCAAGAACCTTTTTCTAATATCCAACCTAAGCCTCCCCTGACACAACTTCAGGCCATTTCCTCAAGTCCTGTCACTGGTCACTACAGAAGAGAGATGAGTGCCTGTTCCTCCTCTTCCCCTCACAAGGAAGTTGCAGACTGCAACGAGGTCTCCCCTCAGTCTCTTCTTCTCTAAGCTGAACAGACCAAGTGACCTCAGCCGCTTCTCATATGGCTTCTCCTCAAGGCCCTTCACCATCTTCACTGCCCTCCTTTGGACACTCTCTGGTAGCTTAATATCTCTATCTAAAACTGCACACAATATTCAAAGTGAGGCTGCAACAGTGGAGAGCAGAGCAGGACAATCACCTCACTAGACCAGCTGGCGATGCTTTGCCTGATGTCCCCCAGGACATGGTTGGCCCTCCAGGCTGCCAGGGCACTGCTGACTCATATTCAACCTGCCATCAACCAGGCCCCCAGGTCCCTTTCTGTGGCACTGCTTTTCAGCCTCCTATTCCCCAGTCTGCACGTACATCCAGGGTTGCTCTATCCCAGGTGCAGAATCTGGCACTTCCCCTTGTTAAACTTCATATGGTTGGTGATTGCCCAGTCCCCTGATTTGTTGCGGTCTCCCTGCCTTTGAGGGAGTCAACAGATCCTCAAGTTTTGTGTCATCTGCAAACTTGCTCAGTATTCCCTCCAATCCTGTGTCCAAGTCATTTATGAAGGTGTCGAAGAGTTCAGGGCCCAAGATGGAGTATTGTGGAACCCCACTAGTGACAGGTCACCAGTCTGATGTCACCCCATTCCCTGTTACTCTCTGTGTTTAACCCATAAGCCAATTGCTCACCCAGCTCATAATGTGTTTATCCATCCAATGTGTTGGACAGTTTGTCCAGAAGGATCCTGTGAGAGAGAGTATTGAAAGGTTTACCGAAAACAAAAAAGATTACATCAGCTTGCTTCCCTTGATCAGCTACATGGGTTACCTTGCCATAAAAGGAAATTAGGTTTGATAAGCAGGACTTTCTCTTCATGAAGTGGTGCTGTCTATGACCAATGACTGCATTGTCTTTCAGTGCCTCCCAGAATAATCTTCTCCATAACTTTACTAGCCACTGAAGTGAGACTGATAGACCTGTAGTTTCTGGGGTCCTCCTTCTTGCCCTGCTTGAAAATTGGGACATTTCACAGCTTCCAGTCAGCTGGGACCTCTCCATATTCCCAAGACCGCTCAAAAATCATCAGGAGAGGTTTTGCGATGACATCACCTAGCCCTTTGAGGATTTTTGGGGTAACCCCATCAGTCCCCATAACTTTGTAGGGATTCAGCTGAGGCAGCAAATCCTGCACAATTTCATGGTTGACTGGGAGCTGATCATTCTCACAGTCATGGTCCTCCAGCTCAGGGCACTGAGACCCCTTTGGTCTGTCATCTGAGTTGAAGACAGAGGCAAACAGGACATATAACACCTCTGCCTTGTCTCAGTCCCTGTTTGTGAGGTGACCATCCTCACTCTGTAACAGGCCAATGATATTTCTGTACTGCCTATTGCCATTAACATATTTGAAAAAACTCTTTTTATTGTTCCCCACCTTTCTGGAAGCTTCAACTCCATTTGAGGTTTGGCCGCACAGATTTTCTCTCTACAGCAGCAAGCAGCATCTCTGAATTCTTCCCATGTCACTTGACACTTGCTTCCACTGCTTACACCTTTCTTTTTTGCCTTATTTCCAAGAGAACATTCCTGTTCAGCCAAGCCAGCCTTCTGCCTTGCCTGCTTGACTTCCAGCATTTGGGAATTGCCTGCTCTTGTGCCCTTAGGAGGTGATGTTTAAAAAGTGACCAGCACTAATGGACCCCAGCACCCACAAAAGCATTTTTCCAGGGGACCTTACTGACTAATTCCCTGAGCAAACTGAAGTCTGCTCTTCTCATGTCCAGAGCTGAGGTTTTGCTGGCACTTTTCCTCCTGTCAACAGAGATTTTAAACTCAATTACTTCAATTACGGCCACCAATCTCCACTTTGCTCACAAGAGCGACTCTGTGTGTTTGTAGAACTTACCGTCACTAAATTTTACAGAGCTCAAGAATATAAAGTTCAGTTAGGATGAAGGTGTCCTTGTATAGGAGAGGTCCATGTTGGACATGAGGAGACTGTTGCAGTGTCTGCCTCAAGAAATTCACTGAATATTGCACAGAGAGAAGACACTGCCAGGAAAGAATCACTCTGCTTCTTACCATCTTTCCCTAAGCATTTTTTTTTGCCTACTTTCAGAAAAATGGTGCTCAGGTAAAAAAATAGGGCTTTTGACTTTCAAAAAACCAAAAAAACAACAACTAAAAAACCCCAAACCAAACCAACCAACCAACCAACCAACCAAACCCCCCCCCCCAAAAAAAAAGACAAAAATACAAAAAAAAAAAATCCAAAACCACCCCCAGCAAACCCCATAACCAAAACACCTTTTTTATTAAAGATAAAGAAATAAAGTAATAATAAATAAAGTTCACTACTTTATAATAAATAAATTCATAATAAATAAATAAATAAAGTTCACCACTTTATTTTTATCTTCCCACAATATGATCACTGTCGTTAAAGCAGATTCAGGGAACTATCAGGGTGAGAGGGTTCTGTTTGTTGCTAAAAGGCTAATTCTATGAAGTTATTCTTAAAAAATCTGCTGTGCAAGAATCACCCATACAGATAAAGAGGAAAAGCATAGTATACTCCCTGATTATTTTTGCAGTTACTAAGGTCCAGAAAGTTTTTTTCATTTTTTTTCTTCTTTTTGTACATTAATCATGGATTTCTCAATTGCATTACATACATTTATCTATAACATCAGCTGGCCTGTGGCAAAGACAATGATTCCAAACAACTGGACTGTATGCAATTGCAAATCTCTCCTCAGACAGGTTTGTTTGGGACTGCTTCATACTCTGGGCCTGAAATTGGTGTTGAATTATTTCCTCTAATGTTCTTGTGAAAGGACTGGATTTATTTGGGATATATTTAACTTACTGAGATTAAGCACCTTGAGTGAGACTGCAATATGTCTGAAGCAGGGCCTGAGACTAAGGATGCTTGACTGACATCTTCAGCTTCATTACTGATTTAGTTTATGATATTTGTGGAGATATGTAACTCATATGCTTTATTTTTCTCATTTATTAGGCACACAAAATAGTCTAATTAAAGAAGATGCAATAAGATGTTGAGGCTCTCGAGGCCCAATGAGAGAGTTCTACTTCACTATGAACTCTATTACTCACTACAGCTATTACCTTTCTAGTTTTGGGAACACTTGAAATTCCCCAACCTCCCAATGCAACCTCTTATTATTGTGATTATGTAGTAGTTAAAAAGCTTCCATGTGTTATGGAAGCTGTACAGATACAGGAAGACACAACTTCAAGATGTCTAATATAAGAACTACACATATAAGGAGAATAAAAAATGAGAAAAGGGATCCAAATACAACGACTACATGTGATAATAGACACAGATAACTAGTTGTATATATTTACATCTTTGTTTGATGTTGTTGTACCACCTCTTTATTTCAGTATGGCCAATCGCTCTTCTCCTCCACCCCTTCATACAAAATTCACAATTCATCTAGAATTATCTGTAAGCCATTCTTGATAATTATTTGGAAGAGTGCTACTATTATAGGCAGGACCCTCCTTCAGGGAGAAGGATAATAATTCACCAGTGTAGATAATTGCACACTAATATAATACATGGGGATGTGCTTTGGCACAGTTTAGTTTTGTAGTTAAGCTGCATATCAGTGGAAAATCTCACAACATTTTCACTCCCCTCCTGTGAATAATACAGTTTGCTTTAGATGGGGTAATAGAACACAAAACAAAACGCCAAAATTACTGGACCTAGTCCTTTATGGGATTGCAATGACTAAATACAAAAAGATGATACAAAACCTACAAGAAATATTCTGTGAAACCTAAATTGAACAAACAGAATGTAAAGATGTAAAGCAGAGCTTACTAGACTTTGTCATTGAGTCAGATTTTATAGGACAGCTAAAATATCACATGTAGAACACTTGGGAATCTATATGTTTAGTACCCTGGTGAAGAGTATTATATGAGACAAGGAAATGCTTTTCTTTGGAGGGTATGAAAAACCTAAGAAACATTAGATTTGGTAATTCTGGTGTTGAATGAAACCACCTTTCCATATCACAAAAAGGGACCACAGAGAAATATTGTATTAAAAATAATCACATAACTACATGTCAAATTGTGTGTAAATATCCCAGTTCTTTGTGAGAAAACTAAGAAATCAACCTGTGCATTTACTAGAAATTTTGATCAATTATTGATGTCATGTACATACTTATATTAGAGCACATATTTTTGATTTAACACAACAGTGTTTCTGGAGGAGAGGTGGAGAAATTCAGAGTCTAACCCTCTCATCAAACTTTCTTCACAAACCTCTTTCAAGATTACAAATATTTGATAGAATTTGTAGAGAACAAAAAAATTTGGATACAAAATTTTATAGTTTTCATAGTTTTTGAAAAGTTTTCATTTTTCAAAACTACCTAAAAAATTTCTAGTACTATTTTGAATACTGGATTTAGTTTCTATAAAATGTGGATTTTTAGTGGTTTCATAGGATTTGTTTGTCTCATTTCCAAAAAAGGACTGTGGGTTGATCTTGGCTGGATGCCAGGTGCCCACCCAGCTGCTGTATCACTTCCCTTCCCAGCAGGACATGGGAGAGAGTAAGGTGGGGGAAAAAAAAACCAAAAAACAAACAAACAACTTGTGGGTTGGGATAAGGCAGTTTATTTAAAGAAAAAAAAAAAAAAAAAAAAAAAAAAAAAAAAAAGAGTAAAGTGAAGCTTGCATACACAGAAGGGAAAGAGTACAGTTTATTCTCTACTTCCCATGAGCAGCGACGGAGGGCCACCCCCGAGAAGCAGAGCTCAGGGAGGTGCGACGGCCTCTCAGCAGGTAACCACTAGACAATGAATGCCCCCCCTTCTGCTCCGTGCCTTAGATTTTATATCTGCACTGACATCATATGGTATGGAATATCCCCTTGGTCAGTGTGGGTCAGCTGGCCTACTTGTGCCTCTTCCCGGGATCTCGCCCTCAACTGAAGATGGAATGTTACAGTGCTGTGCTCAGCAGTAGCCAAAACATGGGCGTGTTACCAATACAGAGCTACCAATACAGAGCACAGCACTGTGAGGACTACTATGAGGAAATAAATTCCTGCTCAGCCAGACCTACCACAATCTCCACCCCTTTTTCCACACCATTTACATGATACCCAGATCCCATATCCACCTAGTTCCCGTGCTTGCACAGATCTTGTTTTGAGAGCTCTCTTCTATCCCTGCAGTTCTTGGGGCTTCATTTCATCAAGATGGATACTCAGGGCAGGAGAAGAAATTGATCATTGGGGACCAACACCAGCTTGGCTCAGGTATTCCTTGTCCTGTGACTTATTTACTACACCATACAACTCAGAATACAAATTATCTTTCCCCCAAGGTTAAATCTCCTGGAGGCACACCCTGAGTCTCTCTATATCTTCCCTCATTATCCAGCAGGTACATCCTGGTCCCTGAGCAAAGACAATCCCACGTATGGGTTTGCCTTTGCTCGAGGCATGGTTAATCCAAACTGCCTTACCTAACATACCTCTGAAGTGATTTCCGGGGACTTTGTCTCCATCCACAGCGTGAAGGGATTCTGATTGGGCAGGGCCAGCTCGATTGACGGAGCCTCTAGTTTTGACTAGCCATGTAGCCTTTGCTAGGTGCTGACCCCAGTGCTTGAACGTCCCCCCATCCAATGCCTTCAGAGTGGTTTTCAATAGTCCATTACACGGTTCAACCTTCCCTGTGGCATGCATCTGAAGGAAGATACTTTTAAAAGCCAAAGTATCTGACACAGTGTATGTTACACATTTTATCCAGGAAGAACTCAGCTTATAATAGTCATCCCAACCTAGAACTCATGTCACAGTCTAATGCTAAACTAAGATGGAAAGAAGAAATATGATTAAATTGGGGTATTTACCACATTTTCTGAACAATAGAAACTATTGTTCATTTGTATTATGTATTATGTTAACGTGTACTACTGCTCTCTGGGCCAAATTAATTTTTTTTATACGTTTAGGTGCAAATTATCTGATTTACATAGCATATATGTACTCAAACCTGCACTATGTCTTTATCATACGCATTATTTTCATTTCTGTTCATGGAAATGTTTCAAGTAAAATTTAAATTTATGACATTCAAACTCCCCTTGATTTCCAAGGCAAAAAGGGTAGAAAATTTAATACACCTTTCAAATGATTTCCCCTTCCTTTACTAATTTCTAAGGTATCAGAATGAACCAATCAATCTATTGAATATCTGTAATTTTTCAACTTGTCTTTGAGCTCCAAAGTCTATATTTAGTCAAAATATTCACTTGGTTCAGAGGAAAAAATATATCTAAGAAAAGAGGTAAGGACTGCCTCATCTGTCTTCACAAAAATGTATTTAAGATAACAACAGTCTTACCACGGACACAAATGGACACAATGGGGGTGTGATTGTTTGCACAATACCAAAAATAAAAAGGTAACATAGCTTTTAGATGGAAGTAGCTGAACGTTCTCTTAACATGCTGTGTTGCAGTGATCTCGTGGGGTTTAATGAAAAATCAATACAAGTGAAACCAAATATCATTTTCCCAGCATTTAGTCAACTCACAGTCTATGCCATTGCCCATCTTTGAGGTGAATAAAAATGTCATAAAAGAGGTGTTTATCTGTGGTCATGACTTAACACTCTGAATAGTACATATTGAAACCATCGTCTAACACTTCTGCTATTAAAAATAATAGTCAAAGTTTCAGAGACACAGAGACATAGTAAAAGGAAATTGCTCTTGAAAATGACCCTGACCAATGGAGCAGCCGTGTACTTATAAAAATAGCTCACACAGTTACATTAATATTGGCAATTTTCAATTCACGGGCTTCAGTGAATTGAACAAATATATATAATTCACACAAAGCCATCAAACGCAAAGACAACTGTTGGCAGAACACAAAGGAAATTTAAAGGTCCAAGGTTTTTATGTTTTGCATACATGTGTACATATAAAAACACAATGAATGATAAAGAGGTGAAGGGATTAGTAGTTATCAAATTAAATTCTGGTTTCTCTTGTATTTGATAGATAAGGAGTGACCTGAAGTAAGCTATAGAATCTCCATTACTGTAAAAATCTAGATCAGAATTATTTTGCTTATATAAAACAGCTTTTTCAACATATAAATTTTTCTAAAATAGATATTTAGCAATTATTCATCGAGGAAGATTAAAAAGATATATTAATTAGGTTAAGTACAACTTAAGCATAAGTTTCTTGATATGCAACCAGTGCATGATTAATAAAAAGACTGGAATGGTTGTAAAAAATCAACTGACTCATAAAATATAATGGATAACTAATACACAGTACAAGATACAAAATTATCCACATGAAATTCTGTAAGCCTATTTTCACATCAGTTTTATAGGAAGAAAATTATGATTTAAAAAAAAATTTCTAAGGATGTTATGTATGAAAAAGGACAATTAATTCAACAACAAAATGATACAACTATAATATTTGACCCATATTCTTTCAGGTAGTGAAGACACAAGAGATATTGAGAAGATAAAGCAGGAAAAAATAAATAAAGTTATTATATTTGTAGAAATGCATGCAGATTTTTTTATGAGAAAGAAGATTAGCCAATTAGTTGAGAAGTGACAATTTCCATCCAGGTTACTGTTGTAGGGTTTGAGGAGTCTGGAGGATATCAAGCAGTCAAATTTGATTCTCCAGGTAAGGGTGGGTTAATTATCAGATGCTGCCCATAAAAGATAAAGGTGGAAGTCTCTAGCAGACTGGGAGATTCCTATTCTAGATGTGGCTGCCAGACCTCAGTGGAGAGCTGGAACTCAGGCTGCCAGTGTAGCTGTTTGTGTGTCACGGTTTCTAAGGAAATCCTAGTAAAAAGACAACAGTCTTTAGTAAGTAACTGGTAGCTATGGCAACCAAACTGTGTTGCAGTGATATCTGATTGGTGGATGACAAGAATCAGTGATTTTTTTGTTTTTGTTTTTGTTTTGTTTTGTTTTTTGTTCAGAGACAAAAACTAAAATCTAAAATACACTGCAGTCATTTACACCTAGCAAAGGGAGCATAGAAAGCTACTAGCTCAGCATGGCTGTACTTGATACTCATTTCATACAAGTGTATCTCTTCCAACTCAGCATATTTTGTAATTCTCTGATTCTATTATAACCTACAAGACAAGGCAGTGGGAGAATCAAACCCCAGATTGTGAAATTAATATTTTTATTTCCTCTTCTTTACTTATGGGGAAATCTTTTTCTTCAATATAATCAGGACACTACCTAGTATTGAGAGCGATGTCATTTCTTACAGAGAATGTTACCATGTAAAAGTCTGTCACGTTTTTCGAAAGGGTACACGTACAGACTGGGCATTGTGCCTAGGTGATAGAGGCTGAAAGAAAACATAGAATTAATCTACTCATGCAGGATAGAGATCATAAAATACAAGCTGAGACTGTATACAAGAATTCATTTTCCACATGTCTATAATCTAAAATATGCTAATATGCCTTTTGATTTTCCTGAAACTATAAGCATCCTTCCATTTTGTTGTGGAGGTAGATTTTTTCTTTAATTAGACAGGTTTGATGCCACAATACTACTGACAACCATGTCTGCATGGTTTGAGGTCAATTTTTTTAAATGGTTTGGGGCTTGGTTTGTTTGTTTTGTTTATTTCTTGTATTTTCCCTTCTACTGGTAATAAATTTCAGATTACAATATGATGTCAAATGCTTTATATTGTAAGCAATGGTGTCAGAAGTGAGCAGAGTGCTTTCTGTAGCTGCTGAAGTTCAGCAAACATATTTTTTAAGATGACTTTAGTTTACTAAAAAAAAAAAAAAGAAATATTGGGAGTCTGCACAGGAATAATAAAACAATCTGAAAGTTACTAGTATATTTTCTGTAGTGTGCTTATCCCTGGAGTCGTTGGAAGTGCAACAAGTCTGAATCAGCTGTCTCTTCCAAGAAGTAGAATATTATTTATACCTCAGAAGCAACAGATGCATCAGCTCCTAGATTTAAAATTAACACTTTGAATATTAAAAACAGATTAAAAAAAGATACAAAAATCTCAATTCAGTAGGGATATAAATATCCATATAAAACGAATTTTTTTTCATTACATATGAAAATTGAGAAAGGAGCCTGACAGAAAGAGAGCATTCTTTGGCTCCTAGTTGGCTTCAGAATGGACCCTGTTCATGGTCAAAAATGTGGCACCTGTGTGAAAACATATTTAAGAAAGAGCAAAAATTGCTGGATGGATGGAAGGGAAGAGAACAAAAAGAGTGAGAAGCAACAAGGAAAAAACACCAAGGTCATAGCAGGAGGAGGAAGTGCTCCATGGGGCTGAAGCAGATATCCCCTGCAGCTTGTGGACCACGCTGGAGCAGAAGAATATAAAGGACTAAATAAAGGACTAAAATAAAGGACTGAATTTGAATCTTGGAAGGGTGAAAGTAAGGTGTTTATGTAATGTCTGTCTTTCTGTTTCTCACTATCTGAACTTCTAACTACATTTTTATTTCATTTGCAATAAATTAATTTATTTTTCCTCCCATTGAGTATGCTTTGCCTACGACACTACTTGGTAAGTGATCTCTTTGTCTTTATATCAATCCTCAAACTGTCTCATTCTTCCTATTTTCTTCTCCTGTCTCATTGAGGGAGGAAGTGAACAAATGACTGGGGGGGGCTCATCTGTTAGCCATGACCAACCCACCACAATTAGTTACAGAATAAATATGTAAACACAATAGCCCTCACTTTCTAACTCTGTGTGTCTTTGGATACAATAAGTAGCAATTAATGTACAAAGAAGATAAACATGTTTTTCTAAGCACTCTGTTCATTGGTGTTTTTCTGTTTCAATAAATAAAATGAAACGTTAATACAGATGAATGCATTACCGATTTACGCATGTGACTATTCTGTGGGTTAGCTATACTGTGTCTATAGCTGTTGGCTGCAAAAGAAGCTAGCATTAGAAATTGTTGTAATTCCCTCTTGAAAGCTAAAAGCTTTCTGTTCATCTCTGTATCTTCATCTAGAAAAGAACCTAAATGCATGGAAGACCTCTTGTATTTTACTTATGCGCTTTCAGCATTTCCCAAAAGCTGTGGAATCCTGAGTTCTAAAATGGAAGTAACTTGGCAAAGACTTGTGTGCGTCTGATTTTTTTCTTTCCTGAAATACTGAAATAAAAGCTGCTGAAATTAACATATCTTTAATTCTCCCTCAGTTGTCTTATGGAAGTCTTGTAGTTCTATGGAAAGGCAGGCTCTGGAAATATGACCTACCAAGAATATTTGATTTTTCCACAATCAACGAGACCTAATAAATTGAAGAGCAGAGCAATGGAAAGAGATAGTTCTGTAAGCAAAAAATTTGGGAAGCTATTTGTAATACCAAACATTAGGGACAGAATTCAATTGGCCAGTCTCTCTACATCCCTTTTATGTGTACGATTACTACCTTCTCTCTGGAATGTTTTAGATCAGGAATCTAACATATGTGCACTGAATTGTTTTCTTGAAGAATTTGTCTTTCTTCACAATCTGCAGAAGGCGGCTATGGAATCTGTTTCATAATATATGTAATTAAAACTTAAAGTTTGTCAGTATGAATAACTTTCATTTTTCATTCAGTATTAACCCTGCTGGGGTAAAACATACCCTGTGATGTATGATATTTAAAGCAACACTGAATTGTGAATGTTTTGCTTCCTTGTGTTACAGGAATTTATTACAAGAGGATTACCTTTTTAGTCAACATGATAAATCCAGATCAGTGAATCAGAATTATTAAAAACTAATATCTTTCTCAGGTTTTACTCTAGATATCACAAGAAATAAAATGTAACCCTTCTTTCTGGGTGGCAAGGTGATTAATGATTTTATTTTTCAGATGAATATTATAGATGAACAACAGTACAATCTTTAGATAAAATGGGAAAATATAGAAGATTATTAAAGAATTTAATCTCCTAGGTATGGTATAATTATGTTAAAAAACAGAGAACTACAACAAAATTTTTATTTTTATCATTAATAATACTTTTGCTCCAGCAGGTTTACATTAGTAAAACAATCTTTGAAAACAGACACAGGAAAGGCTTATTTATTTTTTTCTTTTCTGTATCTGCCTGTCTTTATATCTAAAATGGGGATCTCTGTCCACCTTTTTTCTTTTCCATTAAATCACAATTTCAGTTTCATATTAGAAGGCTGCACAGAAAAAGTTAGTTTCTTGCCAGTGGCAGCATTAACATCCATGTACATGTTTAATCTTGTTGTTTTATACAGTTTGTTATTATAGTTAAAATCAATGGTGGCCTAGGAGAAGGTTTGTTCAGCATTAGAAGAGCAAAATAGGAAATGAGATTTAACAAGGTCATGCTGGTTCTAATGTAACAGCCACTGAAGAAAAACCACAAACTCTTTCTAGCTTAAATGGGAGCAGAAACTGTTTTAATTCTTCATGAAACATTGCTCATGTATATAGATGATCCCCGTTTTTTATTACTTTTTTCATATCCCCATGTCTCAAAAATTTTCCTAACTTAGTAAGTGGTTAAAAAACCTTTTACCCTTACCAAATACTGTGTTTTTTGAAATATAAATATATAAATGAACTGGACATGTTTAAAAACACTTCCTCAGGCTATATCAGAAGCTGATAATTTTATTCTCTTCAAATCCATTACTATAAGAGAACAATTGTTTTGCTATAGGGCTTGGAATTATTTTTGTTAGGCATTCTATATAGTCTGGTTTTAAGTACTGTATGACCCTTGACTTCCAAGTGTGAAAGATCTACAGAAAAGTGGTGAAGAACAGAGAAAAAAAAGTCCAAGGTGTTCAATAATAGAGGTTTGATAAAATGTTTCATATTATTGCATTATATAGAGCTGTTTTTTAGTATTATCTTTATTCAGACTGTCTGAACTCTACAAAAATAACCTTATTTCAAGAATATCATGACAAATAGTCAGCAAGTGGTAAATGTTTTCTGGTACTAGGATTAACCCTAATAAAATGTGTGTACCACTGCATAGTACCATGAAGATTGACACTGTATAATTTTCATCTTCACTGATATTGAGTAATATTCCATTACACAGACAAAAGTTTTGTTTTTGCAGAAAGAGTATGGTACTACTTATAGTGAGACTCTACTCATTTACAATCTGACCCTCTATTCACTGGACTGAACTTGAATTACTATTTTTCCATATATTTGCAAAGGAAAAAATGAGGAAAGCTGAGTTGTTTCATTTTTAATTGGATGCATGCATATCTAGGATATATCAGAATTTGAAAAAAGGTTTTTTTCAACTTTAGATTTTTCTGCTACACAAATACAATCTTGAATTCTTCCTGTCATACTCAAGCTGAGTCCAAAATCACTCTAAGTGTGCCTTAAATGGATAGACTCCTACTAAAGAAATTTTGTAGAGATAGGTAAGTGCAGCCATCTCAAAAGCATAGGCATGTACAAATCAGACATAGTATTTGTGTCTCACCTAAATGACTATTTGGAAATAATATATTCTGCAAGATCTAGTTCTCTCAGTCTTGGCTGATTTTGATCAAGATCCTGAATTAACAGATGAACATCACAGTAATATGTCCTGCAGTGAGAACTAAGAGTCCTAATAAAATGTACCAGTGTGTAATTGTAATTATGAATCTATCTATAGGTTTCAGTGTAAAAAGAAGAGAAGAAACAACACAGGACCTTCTTGGATGCAAAAAACTTTCCTGTTCTTATACCAATTTGGCAGTGAAATACAGAATATTACATTTCTATACCTAGTATATGATAAGACACAAATTTTTTAAGTGTCTCACTTGAAGAATAAAATAAAATGAATTAAATAAAATAAAATAAACCCATAAAACTTTTCATACCCATGAAAAAGTTTGAAAACAACTTTATTCAGTAAATAATAGCAGGAAATTTTTTTAGAGATGGCAGGACTTTCCTTCCAGGAACTACTTATTAGTGGATATAATGACGGCATGCTAGGTTAAAAATTAAATAATTAAAGTATTATTATATTGAAATTATATTAAAACATTTATGGAGGTAACCTGAGGATTGTCTTATTTGTCAGGTCATTGATATTTTTATTCACTGATGAACTGTATTATGATAAAGGTTATATAATTTTCTAAACAGGTAATTAAAGAAAATCTCATAATTTTAAAATTTTTTCTGTCTTTTTTTATAACAGGAAGTTCTACTTCTGTCCTTCTTTTGCTTCATTACTTTCACATACTGCTGACATCTAGTGACCAAATAATCCCATCTGCATGGATGTTTCTCTGTTAACAACCAATATGTACTTGAAAATTACACGTAGCTGTTTAGCTGTTCCAAGACATTTCTGTCCATCCAAATATCAGTCCTTTAGATTTTGTTAATTTACTGAAAAAAACCCTATGTCTTAGAGCTAGAAGACTTGAACTGACATCAGACTTTCTTTTCCACACTAGACAGTGAGTAGAAACAAAAATAAAAAGCATCTTTGAAAGGGTTAATTTATGTGTATCATAATTTCACCTCAGTGTTTGTAAGCTTTTCTCTTGAATGTTTGGAGTTCAGTGTTATTTTTGGCAGTTATACTAGTGGTGGGTATGTAAACAAATTATGAAAAGGAGAGAGATTATGAAGGATGAAGCCTAAAGAAAGTTTCCCTGAGCTTTGACTTAGAAGAATCAATTCCCAATCTGATGAACACAAATTAATGAAAGTACTGTAAAGTCTCTCATCACTGTTTTTGAAGGGCCAAAATTCTGCATTCACTCGCATGTGGAATTAGGCTACCACTAAAAAAATTACTTCTGAAGTCACTCATCTGAGTAGAAGAGTCAAATTTGTGCCACAATTCAAGTGATGGAGCTAACTTAACTCTCATCTCCAAGTGGTGCAGACTCCAATGTGTAGTCAGGCAAGTCAAAGATGCCACTAACTCCTTTGAAGTTTTTTGAAATTCTAATATGACTCATTGCTGAAATGCCTGGTGGATTGGCACGTTTTGACAAATAAGAGTTGATAAAACAGGTAAGTTAGTCATACTATTCATTCCTAGTTCAGGTTTTAGGTAATGTAAATATTAAATAGTTAATCATTTTTAGTTGTGGTACTATCATAATTTGCTGCAATAAAAACTACTTCGAGTTTCATATTTTGAAGTGTTTGTTGAGTGAGGACAATATGCATACATGCATAACCAGAGTATTAAAAAAAAAAGATTAGACAAGAAATTAGTTTAATTGGTTATCTGTTTGATAGAGTGGCGCTTGGGAAGACAGGCACCCCAAACTACCAACCAAAAATCGTCATTGCTCATTAAGGATTCCTAAATTTTCTCAATACAAAACACAGGACAGAACAAAGGTATGGGTTTACTATACTTTAACACTTTCACATTTTTCACTTCTCTCCCTCCTGCACATAGAAGAATGACCTCATGCCCCAGTTCATCCTGGGGCTGACCAACTAGAAAGCATTTTTACAGACAAATACTTCGGCTGACCATGAACCAGTAATGTGTTCCTGTGGAAAAGAAGACTGATGGTATCCTGGGCTGCATTAGGAAGAGCGTTACCATCAGGTCTAGGAAGTCAATTTTGCCCCTCTGCTCAGCACATGGAGAATTGTATCCAGTTCTGGGTCCCCAGTTCAAGGAAATCTAGCAAAAATTCAGTGAAGGGCTATAAAGATGGTTAAGGGACTGGATCATCTTACCTATGAGAAAAGGCTGAGAGAACTGGACCAATTAGCCTGGAGAAAAGAAGGTTTGGGGGGATCTTATCCATTTGTACAAACATCTAAAGGAAGGGTGTAAATAAGACAGAGCCGGGCTCTTTTCAGTGGTGCCCAGTGACAAGACAAGAGGCAGTGGGCACAAACTGCAACACAAACTGTTCTGTTTTAGCATAGGGAGATGATGGGGATAACAGTACAGGCACAGGTTGCTATGAGTGGTTGTGGAGTCTCCACCCTTGGCTTCCTTCAGAAGCCATATGGATATGTTGCAAGGCTACATGCTCTAGGTGACCCCCTTTGATCATGGGGATTGCATGAGGTGGTGTTCAGAGGTCCATTCCAACCTCAGCCATTTTGTGATTCTGTTAGTTCAGGCATTTGAAGCATGAGGACCTGTTGGGGTGAGTCTAGAGGAGAGCAAAAGAGGACCTGGAACCAGTCCCCTAAAAGACAGGCTGAGAGAGCTAAGATTGTCCGGCCTGGAGAAGAGAAGGCTTTAGGATGACCTAATTGTGGACTTCCAGTACCTGAAGGGAGGCTACAAAAGAGCTGGAGAGGGACTTTTTACAAGTGCATGTAGTGGGATGGGACAAGGGGCAATGGATTTAAACTGAAAGAGGGTAGCATTTAATTGGACATTAGGAAGAAATTCTTTACTGTAAGGGTGGTGAAGCACTGCCCCATCCCTGAGAGTGGTCAAGGTCAGGTTGAATGAGGCTTTGAGCAACCTAGTGAAAGGTCTAGCAGAAGGTGGCCCTACACATGGAAGGAGGATTGAAACTAGATGACCTTCAATGTTCTGTCCAACCCAAATCATTTTGTTTCTATGTATCTGGCAAAGTTGCTTCTGTTTGCATTGATTATGAGGCCTGAAGCTGTCTTCTGAGCATTGATAATAATCTAACTTTTAAAACGCAGTAAAAGGACTGTCATAAATGCCCACATTTTTATGTAGCAGACTCAGCTACTGTTCTCAGCTTCATCTCTGGATCTTTATTGGAAAGACTGTAAGACCAAGGAAGCTAATAAAGAAAGAGATATTACAAATCACACCACTGTTGATTACTGTTAGGTCTTTAATATTTTAAAATATATATTTAGGAGATGTATGCCTCAATCTGCTATCTCACTGCTTTCTATGTATTTTATATTGAATATATCTATATTGGATAAAAGTTACGAAAATTATCTTGGATGTAGAAATGGGATCCTGAACAATGAGAATTCATACTGTCAACAAACATAGAGCTCCAGAGTCTCTTTCCTTTGTGAACCTTGATGTGGAGCAGGTGAATAAGATTTCCAAGAAGACAAGAATACAGAATTCAACATGAGTTTGTATGGTTTAAGAACTATATTTGTACCCACTGTGGTTAGGAAAAAAAAAGACTAGAGTTTTCCGCTATGCTGATGAATGCTTTAGCTTACAAGTTGTAAAAGGAGAGCACTAGTTCAGGAAAAATTTGTGTTTTTTAAATATCAAGACTACCTAAATTGTGCTCAGCATTTCGAAATGAGCTGCAAGTAAAAATCCTGGTTCTGCTTCATCTGTTGACAGAGGCATCATCTCAAAAACACTATTATCAGCTCTCAGATTCATTCATGAGATATCATTTTTTCCTATCATTTATTGCTGGGAAACTTGCAGGTGTCTATCAGCCTTTGAATCTTTGTATTCTACCTCTGAAATGCATAATTCTTTGTATCCTCAGAATTTAGGGGCAAATGCATTAAAGTTAAGCACTACAATGTCTCTGTCCCTTCCCTATCCATTCAATTAATCCCACATATCCATATCTTAATTTGAAACTCTCACTGGGCTCCTATACCTGTGAAGTATATGTGAGGAATTGAAAAAATCCATGTTTTCTGTAAAACTAATACTTGTATCAACATAAGCCCTATTTTTGTGTCTGTAGGTGATAAGAGCATTGCTGGAGGAAAGGGGTGATCGGAGGAGAGGGTACCACGAAGGTGGGGCAGTGCTGTGCTGACTGAAATTCCTTCTCCACTTTGAGACTTGTGCTCCGTCCCATCTGCCCCACCTCACTTCCTGGAGAAGGACTGGCTCTGCATTCTTGAACAAAACAGCACAAAAAATCTAGTTTACATGAGAGGTGTGCACCAGGTGAACTATGAAAGGAGTAGATCAGGCCTCTCTCTCTCCCTTTTTTTCCTCTTTCTCTTTCATTCTCATTGTTTGTCCCAGTTCTGGGCCATCCAGGCAGCAGGAGCAACATAAGATCTAAGGACTGGTGATATTCTTTGTTCTCTCTCCCTTTTCTGTCTTCTTTTCTTCCCTTGCTTTGACTGGACAAAGTGTGGCTATGATATTCTACTCTGCACTCCATACTGAACTTTGTTGAGTGAGTGAGGAGATTGTAGAGGGGTGTTGTGGCTTCTTAAGAAGCACCTTTGAGTAGTAGTGTTGTGGTTTGTGAGCCACCACTCTTGTGGAAGTGTATCGTAAGAATTCAAGTGCTTATTAGCCAACACCCCTTCAGTCTAAACAGTGGGCTTGTTGCCAGAGTTATGGCAACTGTACAATGAAACATAAGAATTCCTTGACACATGGCCCAGTGTCTTTGTTCAGCCTGATGAGAATTTATAAAGAACATCTCACTCCCTGCTGGTGGGTCATGACAATTTGTCACATCCAAAATATTATCTTTCCATAAACTTAAGTGGTGGAAATCACTAATGGCTTAACTCTGCAAAGTACTACGAAAAATGTTTAACACTAAGTGTATTAATACCCCTACCTCATTAAAGCTGTGATACTTACTAAACATCAGTTTAACCAAAGTTAATGCTGAATTAGAACAAAACAACCCTTCTGGTAGTAACATTCATAACATTACTGCAAATTTTAGTTTGTTTTTTGTTTTAGTAAAGCGAGAAAGTTAAGGAAAAAAGTATAAAAAATTGAAAAAAATGTGCAGCCATGATAATCTAATTTATTTGGGATAAGTGACTCTTCTTGCATTTGATAATGATATTAGCATTGCAAGAAGCTTTGTCAGCTCTGTCAATGGACTTTCACTCTTAATTACTGTTTGCAGTGATTTTTTGTGTGTGTGTGTTTGATGTGATTTTGAGCCACAGCTGCTTTTTCCATTTTGATTTGTTTACTTTCCATAAGGCAATTTGTATTACAGAAGTGAATTCCATTAAAATGCACTTCTTTTGTGTAATACGTGAGCATAATTCTTGTCTTAGGGTTTTCGTTTTAATGAACACTTTTTTATAACTGCTTGTTTGTAGAATATCAGTTTTTAAGCTTTAGTTTACACATGTTTATTTTCTTTAAAAATAATACAAATCGTTTGTGCTGATATTACATTAAACAAATACATTTAAACAAGGATGAACAAAAAGTCCTGCAACTGGAAAGGAATATCCATTTACAACACTGGAAGGTAAGGATTCACTAAGGATCTTGGCAGTAAGCTGAACATGAACCCGTTGTGCTCTGGAACACCAGAAGCCCAGTGAGTAGTTTGACAGAAGTGACTGTCAAGGACTTGCAGTGATGAACTGTTCCATGATGAAGGGCAAGCTGGAAAGTCTGAGGCTTGCAGAGGAATGGGAAAGGGCACTGATCTCACTGATAAGAAGTCAAAGAGTTAAGTCAGTGAGACAGGATCAGGATAGGTGTAGAGATGGCTTTTGGATAGTTAACCTATGTTCTGTGGTCCAAAGACAATCTAGGAAGTAAGTCAGTAGTTTCCAGTTGAGGTGGAATCAAGACAGTGTGACTTTAGAGCAGATTTTGCTGCTACTCAACTGCAGTGGTGCTTAGGAGGGGCAACTGTGAGAACCTCAGATGAAAAGTAACTTCCTAGGGAAGGAGGGGCAGGTCCTCACTTCTGCCTTTCTTCACAATAGCTGTGAGCAGCTGCACTCAGTCAGCTAAGCTTCTAGAAGAGAGAATGGGCTTACAGTTATGGCTATCACTGTTCTTTACTTTGCATTTTTTAGACTAATTTAGAATACTACATCCATGTTTGGGTGCTCTCCAATATAAGAAAGGCATTAATAAACTGATATTTGTTCAGTAGGGGACTACCAAGATGGTCATGGAGCTGTAGTTCTTGCTCTGTGAGAAGAGGCTGAGAAAGTTTGCTTGTTCAGCTCAAAGAGACAGCTTCGGCAGGCAGCTAATAGCTAGCAATGCTTAAAAGGGGGTCATCAACACAGAACCAGTTAAAATGAGAGAGGTCCAAAGAGAGTCTAACAGAAAAGTTTTTCTTCCACCATGAAGGTTGTCAAGCAGATAAACAGGTTACTGAGTGAGGTTGTGATGTCTTTATTCTCAGAGGTTTTCAAGACCATATCGGCCAAAGCTTCGGGCAGCCCGGAGGTACCTTACACCTGACCCAGCTTTGAGAGACTTTCTGAAGTCTCTTCTAGCCTGAAGAGCCTTACAATGCTAGGATTCTACAGTGCCTCATTACTTAATTATTTTAACTTTTTCTTATTTACTTCAGTTTATAGGTTTTATTTTTTGTAAATATTACATTTATCAATATTGTTTGAGGGAGGAAAATGGGATAGACTAATGGAAAAAATGTATTTCGAGATTTAAAAAGAAGCAATGATGTCTAATAAAAATCTAAGGTAAGTCTTCAGAAGTTAGTTTTACTCAAACAATTAGGTTAAATTATTTAACTTATTAAGTTAAATAAGTTAATAAGTTAAATAAGTCAGGAATAAGTTGTCCACATTAAAAAAAAAATAAAAAATCCTGCAATAATTCAATGAAGAATAGAACTATAAGCTAACAAAAAAGTCTTCAAATTGAACTATTAAGAGGTGTAGAACTACACAGTAAGGTCCTTGGTGGGGGGGAAAGGAACAGTGAGGAGGAATTAAGGTTCATTTTACTGTCTTGATATTACCTTCAAAATTAGTGCTTTCATTTGCAGAGAAATGTGTGAATCTCTATGAGCTAATAGTACTTCATTTATAAAAAAAATCATATTGGATTCTTTTTTTATTAGTGTTTTTGTTTGGGTAATAGTCTAAGGACAGTTTCCTGATAATTCCCTGTCAGTGCACTTAGTTACACATTGTAGACCGGTTTTAGATCTTATTAATTCTACTTCTTTTGGACAAAACTAAAGGAAGACTCTACATTTAATTGCTAATGGGCACTCAAACCACAACGCCAGATTTGAACGAGTTCAAGGTTGAACCTTCTGAAATGCATATAGTATGGACACAGGTCTCAGTACCAGCTCTTACTCTATAAATATCTTCTAATTTTCTTATTGTTCTCACTATTTACTGACATAAATAGAGTAGTTACTTTCAGGAATTAAAACAACACCTCTTATACAAAAAAGAATAAATTGTAGATTAAAAAACAGATAATAGCTCATCAGTGTGAAATCTTATGCCTACCTTTTGAATCACTGATATTTTAAAAGACATGGTAAAGCAGACTACCTGTAGTTTGGGGTTTGAGGTTTTTTTTTACTTGTAATCAAACCAAAATGAAACCTAGCTCTGTATTTTTGTTTTCTAGTGCAAGACAATAAAGGTGTAGCTTTATCACCTAGAAGCAAAAGCTTAAATCAACTCTTCTATTCATTTTTCCATCCATTCAGAAAAACAAAAACTTAGCAGGAAGTTGGGTCTTGGGTGTTAGGGATTCAGTTATAACATTTCTGAAGTAACAACAAATGAATAGTTGCCTTTGATAGTTCTTTTATGCTCAGTATGGCTGAATTAAACTTAACTGCAAAGGGAACTCAATTTTCTTTATCATCAATTTGACATTGTTTAACAGATGTTTTCTGGAAACTAAAGTAATTTATTTAATTTGTCTCTATGTAATGTTCAGCAAATATCCTTGGTTAATAGTCTGATTATTAAATTTAATTCCTTTTCAATAGAATTTTCCATTGTTGCAGAAACTTTGAGTCCTAATAACAAGGCTACAAAGAACCCTGATTTCACTCTGTTTTTAATGCCCACAAATATTTTACAACAGACACACTCTAAAACAGTCCTTAATATGAAACAGCCTGTGACAGCCTGATGCCAATAGATAGTATAATAGATGAGGGAATCTTTAGTGATGAGTATTTATCCAAAACCTCAAAGATATTTTATGTCTTTATCCTTTTTATTCTTACACCTTCTAACTTCTCTGACACTTACATCAATCTCTTTCCACACTCTCCATTTCCTAACATGATTTTCAGACTTGCTTCACTTCCACTCCCAATGTCAGTGTATCGTATTTTAGATTACTTCTATGGCTAAAATGTGAATATCCTCTCTGCATTTTCCCTCCCTTTTCCTCCTATTTCAATGTAATGTCAGTGTATCTTATATATGTGCATATATTATAATTTATTTTTTAAGTCATACCCACACAAGACTGGGTTCTGTACAGATGAGATAGTAATTCTCATTAAGAGGACTTCTAAAAGCTAAAGAATTTTACAGTCCAAACTCTGTAAAGTATAAACAGAGGTTCAGTCTTTTACTGTTTGACATATTATTCTCCTCTTCCTTTGGAATGTATAAGTCTTTCTCCACTGCATAACTCTTGCTACCGCCCAGAATTTTTCATAAACATGTCAAGACCATCTGCAAGACTTCAGTATGAATATAAGATACATAGGAGAGATGAGTTAAGAAGACATGTAACACAAGTTGGAAGCACGGTATGGAGCATAGTACTGGTGTCTATATTTTGAAACTACATCAGTGTTAAATTAATGATCAAATAGGTTCAACTTCAAGAATTAAATAAAGTTTGAAAAAATACAGTGGATTTGGTAAGTCAGAAGTGTAATCCAACTTTACTAAAGTATAGATGAAGAAAAAGTCTTAAATTCTCCAGAAAGCATACTGAAAACAAAACTAAATCCTAAACTAAAAAAAAGAAACGAAAATTCAGCATGTGCTTATGTGTTTTGCTGGAGGGAAACCTCTATCTGTAGGACTTGAACTGATCAGAAACACAGACTATTTTTTATTTGTATTATTATTTTTAATCCAGTGTCTAAACCTCTTTATGGAACTTGTAAAATGAAATTGAATATTAACAGAGCTAAGGAAGATCTGTCTGAACACAAACTAACAGAAAAATAGTAGAGTTTCAGTATAGGCAGGGGCTATTATATATGCACAGAAGACTTAGAAGACTTGGAGCAGATACATATTCAACATGTACACAGAAGTAGAGTAAATGCGTAATGTCAAATAAAGTAGAAATTAATACTTTATATTGTTATATATTATGGAAAAAGTCATCATATATTTGCATTATAAGATAATTCAGAGTTTATTAGTATATATAAAATAATAGAAAGGTATGTATGTCAAACTATATTGCAAAATATTGGTTTCCTATATTGTTGCTTTGTCACATTATGTGACTTCCATACTTTGGGGATAGATTCTTCACCATCTTATAACTGGGCAGGAGCTGTAATTTTTTTTCACTGTCTGCATATTTTCAGAATACAAGTCTAATCTCCCATGAAAATGCAAAGACACTCCACCTGTTATGGCAAGAATATTACTTTAAAATTTCCAAGTGTTCCTGTATTGCTTTAGGAGAGTGAGGCAGGATCCTACAGTCAGATGTAATAAAGTAGTGTTAAACCTCACAGCACAAATGACAATAACCTTCTTCAGAAAGAAAGTTGGAGATAGGGATGCTAGCTATGAAGCAAGTTTTATCCCTGTGTAGGATAGTTTGCTTTAAAGATTTTACATTAACTGTTCTATTTCATGGTAAAATATTGAAGTATGTTTGAAGTTATATTTCTCGCGTGGAGGCACATTCCACCTCATTATAAAGTTATTTTCTAAATAAATATTTAAAGCTTCTATACAAAATGAAATAACATTGGGACAAATAAATGAGAATCCTCTCAGACCATTTCTCTTGTTCAAACACTTCATCTGGCTCATCAGGGGTCTTTCTCTTGCCACATGTGAATTATGCATTTACAATTCTTAGAAAATACCATACATATTGGTGAAGTTTCTGAAAGACACTGATATTCACTTGACTAAAGAAGTCAAGAAAAATTCAAGGCTTGATTCCTTAACCCAAAGGTGAATCCTTGACATCAGAGATATGGGAAAGCCATTCTCCGCTTCTTACAATTTACATTCAGCATAAACCAAACCCTACATATTAGTTAGTAAAAGTATTTTATTATACAATTATTCATAAAACAATGTATTTATTTAATAACCTACTATTTATTTACTACAACCTCCCCTACCACTAGTGTTTAGTATAAAAGTGGAATTGTCACAAGCGACAGATATCTTTCTTATCATATCTTTCATGAAGAAAGCTGCATGCAGACTGCTTACAGGAATGGTCCCACGAGCAGTTATCCTTCCAAACCAAGGAGGTTTCTAGCTGGCATATGCTAAAAGCATGTATGAACAACCTGGGTTGGCCCATAGTAGCAACTCTCCCTGTAGAGGGGTGAGGAAACAGGGCTATGCTCTGAGCCCTGAAAAATATTTTCAATGTGTCTTTAAAAAAGGGGTTTATGGGGAGAATCCAATCACATAATCATAAAACAGTGTAATAATTCAGGTACACAGTGGAGCATAGAGAAGGTAACAGACAAGTATAATTTTACCATATTTTAACTTTTGACTGCATTGACTGTTTGACATTCTTCTAATATTCTTTCTAGACATAATTTGTATAAATTACAAATAGGTTATCCAAATTACTCAAATATCAATAAAAGTATATCAGCAATACATAATACTCAAAGTGATTATAATAAATAAAACATTCTGAAAATTAAACTATTGCATATAAATACTGGCTTCTTGTTTGGGAAACTTATACGTACTGAGAGCGATTAGACAGTGGATAAGTATTTATAATGCATTTTTCCTAAGACTGAAGGTATTAACATAATGACATTGACATCATACTTTATTCTGCAGTTACAAAGTACAGGTGGGAAAGGATGAACTGCTATATTTGTTTTTTAAAGCATTAAAGGCAATAGTTAATTCTTCTGGACCTTTGCAAACCCCTGCAACTGGTGTCTCATTGAACAGCTGTGTTATGCTGAGAAGCATTGTAGCATTTTTCCCGTGAGCAGCCTCAAGGTATAAAAGAATTGAAGGCCCTTTTAATGAATCCACTGGGTGAATTTTTGGGGCTTTGTATCTTTTTGATGTAAAACTGTTTTGATGAGCTCGTGAGAAGAACCTGGAGTCTTACAACAACCTGTAAAATTTTCTTTGATAGGATTTCTTTATAGCACTATTCTCACATGTTTAAAAGAATATTTACATACACATAACAGAGGATATATACAGCTAATGGCACCTACCAAAACTAGTCTGGCACACACAAAGTCGCAGCACTGAAAAAGTCCTGTGGATACTTCACTATTTCTTGACACCTCTCTCTTGTAGGACTAACACACAGTCTTGTGCTCACACCTGCTTTCCTTATCAGGTGCCTTGAGTTACAATCATAGTCATAGCAGCTGACGTGGTAGACTCCAGGATCTCTTGATCATCTCTCTCTCTAGAAGGACTGTTTTTAGACAAGTAAGTATAGTAGAATACTATTATCTCTCATTTATGAGTTATGATAAAGGTGTGAAGTATTTGTAGCATTTGCATTAATTAGTCATTCAGAAGTGTATTTAAATGATGCACTTGTATGTTAGAACAACTTCTTTTGCTTTTTATCTTTTGAAATCAATGTCAAGATGATGACTATTGACAATGCGTCTACAACTACTGTCAATTTTCAAGGCATGTTAAGGAGTGAAGATGTTCTTATCTGAAGCACCTACAGTCTCTCAGACCTCTCACTTCTATTATTATTTTTAAAAAACAAAACTTAAAATATAGTATAACTAATCTCTGATCAGCATACTCTGACCTTTTCTCACTGTTCTGTCCTCTTAAGGTTAACAAATGGATCTGAAATCAGCTATATTAGTATTACTGTACCTATGTATTAATTTACACTTGGAAATTTCAATTTTCCCTGTAGCACAACAGGAGTTCCCTAGGTCTCTCGAGTCTTTACCAGCTGAATCTTTTGCAGTTCAGTATTGCAGAAATTCTTGATGATGTTACAGTTTTTAACTGTACTTAGCTGTGATTTAGGAGATGCAACTGTTCTTATGCTCTCTTAATATGTAGCCTTTTAGAAGTTAAGGACATCAGCATAAATTCAAAAAAACATTTGAAACTTCAACAAGAGTAAACAGACTACCAAGAGGTGTTTTAAAGCAGTTGACTACAACAAAATTTATCAAGCACAATGTAAAGGAAAAAAAAATACTACAGGAAAATGCATCCATTACAATCAGTGAAAAAGAAAATAATATTTTTATACTTTTATATTACACACTAACTTGTTAGGCTGACTAGTGTGACATACAATTTATATTCTACAGTTCCAGAAATGTGTCCCAATAGAATCTGACATACCAACCAACCAACAAGCAAAATCAATAAAATAAAACAAAAACAACAACAAAACACCTAAAATTGGTGTAACTTCTATTGCTGTTAATTATATCATGAAGATGCATGAGAGAAAACTGAGTACCTAGACAGGTATACACACACATGCATTCATGAATTTAAGGCTTCCTCAAAGTTATTACACTCTTCAAATGGTAGCCCTTAAAATTTATTTTCTATCACCTATTTTTATGTCTCGAGTACATATAGTGAAATATGCTCAAGGTTCTTTTTTTATATAATATTATTTTACTGCTTTGACTGTTCTCATAATTTAGTAATCTTTTTCTCCTATTATAGAATTCCTGATTCTCCGGACAGCAAGATATTTTGACATAGTATGTAATTTTTTTGTTTGTTTCCTGCAATTCCTTATCTTCTGCGTAGAAAATTGATTTGCTTTCTCTTTTTGTCATTCAATTAGACCTTTTTTTCTATGGAGATAGATTTTTATGCTTTTCACTTGTCTTTATTTTTGTCTTTAGCATATTTTTTGGCTGAGATTTGACTAAGGTGTCTTTTGTGTCATGTTAAACCATCAGCACAAATACATCCAAGTAGAAAAACAAAATGAAGCATAGCAGCATTTAAAAAATAATAAATAACACAAGTATCTATCCAGATATAATATTATCCCCACAGGATATATATTCTAGTGCATATTTACTTAAGGAATTTCATTTTCCTACTTCTCTGATAACCATGATAAAGTTGCTTCAGTAGAATTTCTTGGAAGAAAACAGTTGCTTGTGATTGGTTTCAATCTCTCCTCCACTTCCTTCTAAAGCCAAAATTAATATTTCATCTATGACAGAATATCATAACAATAATTTATACTTATACCATTACCTAACCTCAGGTCATAAATATTACTAAGCATTACACTGTAAATATAAAAACACCCAGTCTCTTTGGACAATTGTGCAAAATAGTGGTGGAAAGGGCGACCTAACATAGCCATTTTTTTTTTTTTCATCCCTTATGTCTATAGCAGTATTTGAATGTACTCCTTTGAAATTCTGCATGAGAGGACTGAATTAAGCCAAAGAGTTTGCTGGGGGTAAGCATTCTAGATGGTAAATTCATACAATAGGACTCAGTGAAACAACAGTAGTCAAACTGCTTACTAGAACCAGCAGGAATACTCTCAGTCTATCAGAATGCACCCTTCCCAGGTCTGAAAAGTAAACTAAACCAGTGGATGATTCTGGATCTACAGAGGAAGTAATAGACTGCATAAATATCTGTGGATAGCTCTCTGCCAGGGAACACAGAAACATCATATGAATTAAGCAAAACAAAACTACTAATGCTCAAGACTGGGGTGTGGTGAAGGAAAGGTTGTGTTAATACTTGAGACACGGGTGGAGTGGTGATGGAAACATTATATACTGATTGCTGTACTGGTGTTATTTTCCAAACTAGTGGCATATTCCCTTTTCTCTAATGTTTCCTATCAAGAAATGAAAACACATGGCAGGAATGGAAAAGTGGTTATAGTTCTACTGAAAAGACCTGAAGGTGTCTGTGCAACATATGCTATGTTCTCTGCTGCTGCATGTTATGGGGTTGGAGGAGAGAAGGAAAGTGACAGCTAGAGAAAGTAAAATCTATATAGCACAGTGATAGTTTTATTCCCATTAGAGGTCAAAACCCAGGGATCCTGGACTTTTGTCTACACGACTACCTATAATCATGAACACTTTTCATTTCCCTGTTCAAAATCATGGCTAGGCTTAGCGAACGAAGATTTGAGAGGGGCTCTACCCACATTTGCTACAAGCGCGCTGATGGCTAAAAAGGCCAATGCAAGATAGACAAGTCTGGTTGCAGGAGGCACAGCAGAAAGACTCCCCAGGTGATATCAACGAGACGCGATTCTTTCTGTGTTGTCTTTTCTCCTCGAGAGTGATCCTGCAAGTGTTCTCAAAAGCAGCAGCAGCAGCATTATAGATGGTGTGTCTCCAAGCCTCCCGACTGGAGGCCAGAGTAGACCAATGGTGATGAACACTATGGCCAAGGCTGAGGGATTGTTTCAGGCAGTCCTTGTATCTCCTCTTCGGGGCTCCTCTCTTGCGGCAGCCAGGGGCAAGTTCCCCATATAACACGATCTTAGGGAGGCAGTAGTCCTGCATCCTGGAGACGTGCCCTGCCCAGAGCAGCTGTGTTCTCAGCAGCATGGCCTCAATGCTCGTGACTGCTACCTGTTCAAGGACAGATATGTTGGTCACATAGTCTGTCCAGTGGATGTTTAGGATTGTACAGAGGCAGAGCTGATGGAAGCGTTCTGAGAGACGCAAGTGGTGGCGGTAAATGACCCATGATTCAGATCCATATAAAAGAGTAGACAGTACAATGGCTCTGTAAACACTGATTTTAGGACTTTTCTTCAGGTGTTTGTTTTGCACACTCTTTTATGGAGTTTACCAAAAGCTCTGTATGCCTTTGCTAACCTGTTGTCTATTTCTGCATCAATCTTACTGTCTGAGGAGATGATGCTTCCCAGGCAACTAAACTGCTGGACTGATTTGAGCTCTGTTTCACCAGTGGTGATATGGGGATGATGGGAGACTTCTTGAGGTGCAGGCTGGTATAAAACCTCTGTTTTCTTCAAGCTGACTTCCAGCCCCAAAAGCTCAGCAGCCTCTGCAAAGCAGGATGTTAAACACTGCAGAGCTACTTCTCTGTGGGCGACGAGGGCGGCATCATCAGTGTAAAGCAGCTCACGGACAAGATGATTTAAGGTCTTAGTGTGGGCCTTCAGTCGCCTTAGGTTGAATAGGCTCCCATCGGTACAATATCGAATAGACACTGTTTTCTTCATCGAGGTCTGCTATGGCCCTTTGGAGCATCATGCTGAAGAAGACTGTGAATAAAGTTGGTGCATGAACTCAGCCTTGCTTCACACCATTGGCTATTGGAAAGGGCTCAGAAAGTGCATCACCATATCTGACTTGACCGCGCTGGTCCTCATGAAGTGAGATGATCATTTTGAGGAACTTGGGGGGACATCCTAAACGTTCCAAAATCTGCCACAGAGCTTTTCTGCTCACAGTACCGAAAGCCTTGGTGAGATCAACAAAGGTAACATAGAGTCCTTTGTTCTGTTCCTGACACTTCTCTTGCAGTTGTCTGAGAACAAATACCATGTCTGTGTTCCAATACCATCTGTTCAAAATAATGCTGGAAAAGCCAGACTAAATGAGAGAAGGAAAAGACATCCAGGGCATTGATCTTCTCCTTATTCAACAGATACAGGAGCAGTTTCAAGGATGCTTAGGCAGAAAGCAGTGGCCAAAAGATTACATTGTAACTGGCCCGTGTTGTTCAAGGTTGACAATGGTCATCTAACACCTTTCTGGGCACTAGGGACACAGTTTTAAAGGAGAAGACTTTCTGAGGGGAAAAAAAAAGTGAGTCTAGATAAGTTCTGAAGACATTTTATGTCTATCCACAGCAAAAGCCAAATACCTTTTGCTTTTCTATTAGCATTGTTTCTTAGAACTATGAAAAGATAGGGATAAATTAGAGTGATGACATGGGCTGGGACAGCTGGGAACGAAACCCCAGGAGAGAAAATGTATCATTGTCCTTTGTGATGCAGAAAGCATATTTTCCTCAGCCCTTTTATGTTTATATGAGTTCAGGAAAGGAAGGTCAATAAATCACAGAATTGAAACTTTTACAGAAACATAGTGGAACCTAATGTGATTAGATGCTCCCTACTTTACCAATATACTGGAAATCTGTTCTCTCTTTTCAGTAGGGATATCCTTGAATATTATTCATATTACAAAGTTACCAGAAGGCCTCAGAAATGTGTAAGACCAAATGGTACTAGAAACTTTTCATTTGGTTTAGTTTCTCTAGTTAGAACTTCAAGTGTCTTCCAAGAGCAAATCAAATGAAAAAAACAAAACAGTAAATACTCTCCTGAGATCTCTGTAATAGAGACCTTTAAGAGAACAGTATAGATGCAGGCTCCATCCAAAGTGTTTTTATTTATAGGTCCTTTTTCAATTTGAGCAGCAAAGTTTGTTGCACACATCTCTACTAATCAGGGAAGCTTTTGGAAAGGGCTAGAGAAAAGTTCTTCATGTAACCATGACTTTAATATTGTAATCTTTGTCCATGGTTTCTAAAGAATTAACATAAGTATGCATCATAATGTATCTGCTTCTCTATTTAAAAATATTTGGAGGCGATGAGATTTCTCTCAAAAGATCATTTGTCATTTTACTTGAAGAAAGCTTTGGGGTTTTTTGTTGTTTTGGTTTTGTTTGGTTAGTTGTTTTTTTGTTGTTTTTGCTGGTTTTTGGTTTTTTTTCCCTTTTTGAGAGTACATTCTATCTTGTTAACTAGAATTTTATTAAACTTGCAGTAAATAGAATTGTACTTTAAGTCAGTATCATGTAAAAATGCAATTTATAAATTGCATTTTTGTTTTTGTTTTTGTTTTTGTGGGTGTGGGGTTTTTTTCTTTTTGCTTTTTTTTTGTTAAGAATGTGAATGGGAAAAAAAAAGCTTGATGAAAGTATGTAAAATCCCAGTTTTCTCCACATGTTCAACCAGAAGAAAACAAATGACTATTAAATAAAGTACAATTAATTTAATTATTTTTCATGTTCCTCTGACTGGTAGGAACTTGTGTATCTTCTATGATGTGTAAATAGCTATTTTACTGATCACATGTGTGCAAAGTGATTTTTACATGCATATGCACAGCCTCAGATTAATAAGGGAAAAGGAAAAAAAAGTATTTATCTTAATGCTGTGATTTATCTCTGGATAAATCTGCCTATACTTCTTAATTTGGGTAACTGAAATTAGAGAGGAGCAGAATTATTGGGTGGGAGGAGGGAAGTACTTTGCTGTAGAAGATGGTACTGTAGGTGGATGAGTGGTTCAAACACAGTCTGAAGTCCTCTGCTTCTACAGAGCTTCCCCCTTACCAAGTAAATACTATAATCATTGTAACATTATGTAGTCTACTGTTTTCTACATATCCCACTAAAGGGTAATTTGAAATGGGCTTTAGATTACAGCTTTTTTAATATGAAGGGATTTCACAAAAGAGATAACTGTCACTGGGTTCTACTTAAAAGCAGTCAGAAGTTGTACCACTCAGCCTTCTATCCTGCTGAAAATAATGTGACTTTCAGAGAACTATTTGGAAAATATTGCATTAGTTGAGAAGAGAGATTTTATCCACAATCCTTGAGATCAAGGTAGTATAAAGCTCATATGCACACAGTCAGTTTTTAATCTACTGAGCCTCAATGTCACAATTTCAGATATGGTTAGAGATGGGAAAACAGGACCAGTTACAAACTTCGCAAACCTCAATTAATTATTTGGCGAACATAACAAATTTTGTACTTGTAATTTGGTTTGAGACTAGACAGAAATAAAAGCTACTTGTTTATCCCCTTTTTGGTTTGTGGCAAAAAAAATGAATGCAATTCTAAAAAATATACTTCATTAGTTATTTAAACTATGCTCAAGGCCATAAATTTCTTTACACTTTTCAAATATGGGCCAAAAACCCCATATTTCTCAACAATTTAAGAAAGATAAGGGCTCTACGTGGTTTCTGATTCTCAACAGCATATTGACACAGTGTCCCTTGAACTACTTGAGGTGGAAGTACTGCTACCTGGGAGAAAGTATCCTGTAAACACTGCAGCGCCAACCCCACTGAGAGAAGATATCACTACTTTCACTCTTTGCTACTGTCCTTGCAAAAGCTTGCCTCTCTCCTAATGCAACCTTTCATCCAAATAACTACTGTGCACTTCTTGATTGTCAGCCACCTACAGAATTTCATATCAATATATATGATGCTCCAAACAAATCTTTGGATGTCCTATTATAGGTTGTGTCCATCACAGGGACTCATTTCTGGGTAAAAACACATGAAAGAAATGAAAGAAAGGTTTTGCTCACTGTACAACATGAACTAGTGCTTGCTGAAAATATCTCCCAGTGATTTTACTCATCTAACGGTACCTCAAAAAGCCTACCTCCACCCCAGTGTTACCATGTCCAAAAGCCACCCTTACTTAGCTTGATTTTATTCTCACAGTCTGCAGCTGTGTCAACACACTAAGCTCAAACTGAGCTTGCTATCTTGTATTAACTGTTTCTCTACCAACCTAGTACAGACATAGTATGCTCCTGTTCCTGTTTTGTTGGCAGAGGCCTATCTTTTAGATTGACTGACTGTTGCTCCACGTTTTTCATCTGTTATTATATTTAGTCTAATAGAGGAAGCTATTCTGAGTACATAGTCAGGACTATCTCTTGAGCATCAACCAGCTCAGCCTGAGAACAGTTGTTCCAATCAGTTCAACAAATTAATAGGCAGTGTTGTCTTATATGCAAAAAATGTTATTCCTCTGATATTTTTGTTTACTTTCAAGCCAGGAAAAGAAGAAATACACAATAGTTTCACCTTGGGGGAAAAAATAAAAATTGTCAGAGCTGGCACACTACTATCTCCAGAATGTCAGTGCTTTGTTTCATACACTGAGAGAAGATGGTATTACGCATCTTTCTCCTTTTAAAGGAGTTTTACTCCTGTCCACCTGAAGTTGCCTATCTGTCAGCAAAACTGTTCCATGCACTGCACACCTACCATGGAGCCATCTTACATGAATATTGAAGCCATACTTCTACTGCTTGTTAGAGATAACAGCTCGGCTCAGTTAGAGCAGAACTAAAATGATGGGCCAACCAAATCTAGTATTATCAGGGAGAACTGGTTTTTGAATTTCAGCTAAATGGTTTTCACCTGTAGCCATAAAACAATATCAGTGTATTATATGCAAAAAATGCTGACTGATAAGGACCAAATACTTAAGAGTTAGTACTAGAATTTATGTAAATTAGACTTAATTGAGACAGCTCTGCTATCTCTGTACTCAAATTTATATTTTTTTGAAGTTCTGAAGTTTTGCAATCCAGGACTTTTGTTTGGGCTTTTGATAATTTTTTCTTCTCTCCTCACTGTTTTTAAATATTCCTTTCCTGTCCAGTTTGGTTAATTTAATTCCAATAAACACTAGTTTTCTCCCATTTCTTCCTGATTACCAGCCAGTGTGACTTATTTGTTTATGACTGTAATTTTATTTGTCAAAAGCATCTGTGATTACATCATCAATGATGTTCACATAGTTCTGGGAATAGACTATGAGTTAACAGCTCTGGCTGGAAGGCTGCATAAAACAGCATAGTTGTGTTTTTTTGGTGTTTGTTGGTGGTGGTGGTTGTTGTTTGTTTGTTTGTTTGTTTGTTTTCCCCCAGAGAATAATGGATCCAGAAAACTATAAGTTCATTTGAAAATCTGGATGATATTTTCTTCACAATTTCACTTGGGTCAAAGCTACTCAGTCAAAACAGAGTCTAAACAACATGTATACATACAAACTGCCCCCCAAACAAACAAAAAAAAATACACCAAATCACTTAAAAGCCCACCAAGGTAGAGAGGTTTTTGTTTCACTGTCAAAATGATCATAAGTTTTTGTATTCTATTTTATGTTTTTCTTAGAATCATGAGCTTCATGTATGTAAGAGCTGCATTTGTTAATTTTCTAAGCAGCAGCTGCAGAGTGAGACAGAAATGCTGCTTGTAGGAGGAGTGAGGCAAAAGACAGCAATACATTTATTTCCCCCAGGAAATACTAAAAAAAAAACCCAAACCAACAAACAAAACAAAAGATTTTGGTGGATCTCTTGTATATCATTAATTTTAAATAAGGGTGAAAAAAATGCAACTTCAGTGACTGGCCATCTGTCCAAATAACAGCTAGGAATATAAAGGCACTGACCCTTTCCCATCTGTATTTGTCAATGGTTTGGGAGAAGTGCATCATGCTGTCTCTGTGATCAACAGTGGATGTTCAATCTATTTTCATTTACATACGTTTTGGGGGCAAATAATTATCAATAATTATTTGGACATGGAGTGAATTTTCTTTTTAAGTATGTGCTTTTTTCTATAGTAATCATTTTAATAATTCAGCTAAATATATCAAATAAAACAGGTCAAATAACAGGTCAAATGAATGTTTGCATCTATCATATGAAATTATTCATCAAATAAGAGAAAAGTGTACACAATGAGAGCATATATTGCTCTCTGAAGTGACATCACAAGGAGCAAAATAGACACATGAGCTGGGACATCAAAAATGTTAAATATGCTGTAAACAAAACATGTGAGTACTGGGTTGCTGGAAGATCCAAAAATGTCTTTTAGAGCCATGATGCACAAAAAAAGGCTTTGGCAATCACTGTATTAGTTCCTTCGCAGCTCTACACCTGTTGCTGAGAAGCTCAGGGTTAGGCTGACCCTTCGCAAACAGAGACTAGACAATACTTCATTGCCAGCAAGAACTATTAAAGCCAGTTATAATGTAGGGTATTGTGGTCTGCATATACTTTTGAGTATTCAAAGAGCACAAATGGTTGACTGAAAGCAAAAGAAAAATAGGAAATTATGCTAAACAAATTAAATAATAAATGAAAGCTATGTAGCTCAATATTTAACCACTTCTGCAAAGCAAATAAAACAAATCCTGAAAAATTCTGTTAAAATTATATATTGACAGTTGATGGAAAAGTTACACCATTGGAGATTCGACTTAAAATTCTCAAACGTATGCTGAAATACAGGAAGTGTAGGGCACTCTGTGGTAGAAGTAAAGGCTGAGAAAAAAAAAAAGTCAAGGCTTCAAATATTATCAGTTGAAATTATTTCAATTTGTACCTGCTGAAATTTAAAGTCTGTTAAGAATTCATATCCTGTGCAAGTTAATGTAGTTTGAATCTGGATTTTCACTTCATACCTATCAAGTATAATTGGAATTGGAAGCTGCAAAGATATATACCTCAGATGTTTTGTACTCTGAGGAAATAAGCTCTAGATATATTCTTTCTTTATTTTGATTTTTCACATTTTGTTCCATTATTAACAGATATAACTATATTGATTAAGCTGCAAACTAAAAAAGGTTATACTCATTGGAATTGTGTAGTGAACCAAAGCAACTATAGGCTTGGCTGGATTGACTGGTAATGGCAAGTTGATGGCTACGTCTCTAGGTAGTTGAGTGTAATTCAATGTCTTTATTATACAGGTAACTGATGTGTTCACTCTTAGTGTTACTATAGAATAAAAACTAAATTAAAATGAAAATGAGACAAAAAATATACCAAGTTTTCTCTGAGGTAAAACCAGTTCAGAATGGCTGTTAAATTCTTGTACCGTTGATTAAAGAAAGAAAAAAAAGTATGTTGTAGTTAGGCAAAAATATATTTAGGTAACCACCCAAAGAAGCAGGATTAGTTCACTAAAGAGTAAAGTTTCCTGTTAGGAGTTATTTGCTTGACTTGGATTATAAAGATTCTAAGGGAGGGTTATTGATCAGGTTTTGGTTTTGGTGTGATTTTCTCCATAAAAAAAAATAAGCCAAGCAAATGCACCTATAAAGCAGCTAATTTTTCATTCACTGAAGATGATTTTCTAGTATTTTTAGAAAGTAACACTTGCAATAAGAAAATCAGTGATGTAAATCTTTTACTTTAAAATACTTTAGATTGAATGCAGTACACCTAATTTTTATTTTGAATTCCACATTAGTTTCTAAAAGTGCTCAGTAGCTGAACTTTTTATAGGAAACAAAGAGACGAAACTTAGGGGAAAATTCATTACTCATGTCTAGCAAAACACAAATATTTGGGTATCCATAAGTTAAGTTGAATCTAATCATATTTGTTTGTACAGGGTATTATTAGTTATACTAGTAGTGTCCAGGTAGAGAAGCTCCTCTGCTTAGTGATGGAGATCCGGGAGGAGGTCAGTAGGTTGAGGAATATAAGAAAGAGTGAGAGAGAATTGACTGCTGGAATCATACCCTACCTTTCCTGAGACAGGGCCAACAGGCAGACAGGATGTGTGATATGGAGGACTCCAATTTTCTCTCTTCCTGGGTGAACACGATGATCCAAGGGACAGAGGGCAATGATGACAAGTTCCTGCCCTGCTCAGGTGTTTTATGTTTAAAAGTATTTGATAATTCTCCATACCTAACCTAAATATTTTTGAACTTTAAAACTATAAACATTTATTAAGTCTAAAAAACATAGTTATGCCTTCAGGAAAATAATTACCTGTTTCACTAAATCTGACACAATCTCATGAAACTCACTGCAGCAGAGAAAGCCCTTGAGGTACCCAAACTATAAACATCACTCTATGTGCAACTGGGAAATAATTTTTCAGTTGGTATCAAAGTTACTTAAGAAGACTTAGCACATCACTAAAATAAATCAGATACATGTTGATTTTATCTTTGCTATACTAGAACTAAAATACAGATTACAGAAAGGAGACAAATTGTTTTGAAGAGTAAATGAACATTGGGACAGAAATATTGTATTGGGAGTGCATTTATATGATGCCATGGTATCACTTTTACAAAGTGATTTCTGCTGTAGGGGCATTTTCAGATAAAGCATATAAATTAGGATGCCTCCAAGGCCTAGTTTTTCATTCTATGTGAAACCAAGAAAGCATTATATGTCTAAAAGGAGTCTGTAGGGACAAAAAGGCTCATGCTTAGTTAAAGGGAAAACTGCCACAGGGAGGGAAGTTAGTTACATGATCTTGATATCCAGCAGAGAAGCTGGTCTGATATCACTAGTAATAAAAACCCATCAAACTCAGCATGTAGTTCAGCCCTTGGTTGGAAATGCTAAGTGACACTGACAAAAAATATTCTAAGGGCCATCTGCAGAATTGTTCAAAGTCAGATGTAACCTTTTTTAACTTACTGTATATCAAAGTGAAAGAAATCAATGTAAAGAAAAATAATAATTTCCCCCCCAAAAAAAAAAAAATTTGAAAAAAAATCTGGCTGAACTCTATCTACATATGAAAGCATTTGTGTGTTCTCAGTTACAGTTAACTGAGTAAAGACAACCCAGCTGAAAAGCAGACTTTGATCTCTGCACCCACACTTTAGGAGGAAATCTACTGAAAGGTACAAGATTCAGAAAAAAAAAAAAAATATTTAAAATTGGAGCTCCTGCTGATGGATTCCATAATGATTCTGGGTAAAAATGTTAGCTGTTACTTAAGTCGTACTCTGATAGTTGTCCAAAGTGACTGCTGTAATACTGGAATGAAAAAGAGCAGCAAAGCAAATGAGCAATGGAAAAACTGAGAAATAATCCCATTTAATTCAGATGGCTTCATGATATCTGAATCAAAAAATCCGGTGGACTATTACAACCAATCCTGAAGCATTCTTTTTTAACACTCTTTTGTGTTTCTATGAAGAAGTTTCATTTGGAAGTTTTCTACAGTTTATTTGATTTTAAAATCAATCACTATTGCTTTTTCTCCTATTATTGCTCTTGCTTTCTTTTCTCTTGTTTACTTTTCTATCTTCATTCTGTTTTTTCTCTTTTCCATTCACTTTTAGGTAGAAGACTATAGAGCCAAAGCTTTTGCATTTTCTTTGCCAGAAAAATAAAAAGGCTTGTATTATAAGAAATATTTTTTTTACTCTCATTTCTCCAGAGATGATGTTAAGTAGATGCAGAATAATTTAACATGCCTGGACTGTTTGAAATCAAGAATTTATTCCAATGTTTTATTTTATAGCCATAAACACTACTGATTTTGACAAATTGTTTTTAAGAAGTGAAAAAATAACAGCTCCCTTACAGCTCTCACCACCAGCAGCTAATTTGGCTAACAGAGTCAACATTGTAAAATCCCTTTGTGTCTATAATTATCTCATTCATGTGATTGCTGGCATGGTCTGGCCAGCCTTATCAAAGTCAGTCATAAAAGCTGGACACAACTTAATGGGAACACTAGTGAAAAGCCAGCCTTTGTTAACTTTTGTCCATCTCCAGAATAAATTAAGAGATATTGACTGTAAAAACTGGAGAAGAGCATCTTTAATGCTTGAATTTGGCTGAATTGAGAAGTACTAACTTTTTTTAAGTCCGTCTAGAAATTGCTAGTAGTTCTTCAGGGTTGCCAGGGTTTGATTATGTAAATGTATCTGAATTAGGCTGTAGAAAACTATAAGGACAGTTGAAATATTAGCATCAGACCCTGGGTTAAATACTTGTGTTGGTGGATCAGCACTGGAATCTCACAGTCTAATGGCAGCTTAGATTGCTCTATATGGGCTGCAAAGTTGTACTTTTACTGGAAATATAGTCCTCTATGTATTTTCCAGTCATGGAAAGGTTAGAAACACCTATATGCTTGACAACACTGTAAACATTTGTCTCACACAGGCAATTACATCCACAACTATATAATTCCTTGAAGGAAACAGGAACTTGTCCTTCAAAATTTATTTTGGCATGTGCTTTTTGAGTCGCAGATTCACAAACAGCCAGTGACTGAGCTCAGTGCTCAAGATTTTGAAGTAAAACCCTGTATGGCAAAACTCCATAGTGTGTCAGTCTTATAATTTTTTTTCTACTCTCTTTTTGTAAGTAATTCATTTATAATCAGTTGGGTATCGGAGAAAGACAGTTCTATAAGCTAAAAGGCTATCTGCCCCTTGTGCACAGTCAGCTGTGTCCTGATCTACTGTGGGAGGAGAGATGTCCTTTCAGGTTTATGCTTCTCCTGCAGTGCTTGGCATTGCTTTTCAGTACAAGTGCTAAGTGCCTTTTGTGTGCAATATCTTGTTGCATCTATCACCATTTCCTTCATTCTATAGATTGAAACAGTATGGCCAGCACAATTTTTATTATTGTCTAAGTGCTTCTTGTGAGAAAGAGGAGTTTAATTTTTTTTAATGATTTTTATTAGTTATCCCTTTCTGCTCTTTGTGATCAAGTCTGTTTAGCCTACACTGTTCACGTTTGTCTCTTGATTCCTACTTCTGTTGCTTGTTCATTGCCCTAGCAGCTACACTTTTCTTTCATATGTTTACTGATAAAAATTTGAAATGGAAGGGAATGTGCTGTGAACCTAAAATACTTCTGGAGGTGAAAGTTCCCTCAGTGTACTTCAGGTTATGCTATATCTCTCTTTACTTCCACAGCAGTTGAAATCAAAAGGGATGAAGGCAGAGCATTTGTAGGACACTATGAGAAAATAGGAGTAATTTGGGCTTTCTGGAGAGAAAGAAGCAGAATAGCCTTTGGCTGGAATACACAGTGACTTCGTTCCTATGCCTTTTTTTTTTTCTTTTTGAGATTTTTCAGGAAGAGGAACAGACATCCCCAGTATGACACAAATATGGAGCTCATATACCAAGTGCTCAATGATTATGCTAATTGCACTGTTTTGTGGCATTGGTTTTGTCAAGTAACTTTGCAAAAGACAAACGTGAACAAAATGAATATCTTATACAAGTATTTTGATATGTTGCCCTGGAGATCAGTTTGATAGAACTAGGCATTAATAGAAGTGTTTCATAAAGGTATTAAGAAAAATTAGAAGCCTGAGCTCTGCTGAGCTATACTTTCAGGCCTGAAACTAGTAAGTGTTTTTTACAGCTGACACTGGCTCTCACTGTCCAAATCGTTGCTGAAATGTGAGTTGGAACACTGTGGAATAGCACTGGGAAAAGTGAACTGTTACTTTACAGCTAATATATTATGTTGCTAGGTCTCCAATGACAATGCAGTGGGGCACAATGGACACCTCAGTGTGTGACTAGGTACAGAAATTTGCAAATTCCCTTAGAATGGTGAGGTGGTCTTTGGGCAATGGAGAGGCACTATTGGGTGTGGTTTAACTATGAAGGTATTACAAATATTTTAAAATTACAGCTAGTATCAATGTAGACAAAATTTATAAAATTCAGAGCATCCATTTAATTGCAATGTATATAAATATAGAGAAACACATAAAAGACAGATTTCTGAGTGGTACCTGTGCAGTGTCAGTGGTTATGTGTGGAATAGTGGTACACTATCAATATGCTGCTTTATTCAACAGCTTTCAACTCACTTGGTACAGGACTTACGGATAGAATCTTCCTTTCAAAATCTTACAATCCTATTAAAAGGCAAAGTATAAGAGAGTGATGTATGGCTAAGGAGGCAGATGAGAGAGAGGAAAGGGATTCTTTATGGGGACCTACACATGGCTGTTTGTGTGCCATGGCAATTCAGAAGCTGTTATTGTCAAGAACAAATAAATATGTATGCACATCTGTCTAGGTGTTTTGGTTTCAGTATTCTTAAAGTCCTATCAATGCAAAATTAACACGAGTAAAAAGACATATCTCTCCCTCTTCATTTTATAATTTTAAAATCTCCTTATAGGTCACCTTAGAGCTTCCTCTTACACTGTCTTGTTGTCCAGAAAAATTATGAAAACAACATGATGTTAAAACAAGAACAATAATCGCTGTTATTCCTGGTGCACTAAGAATAACAGTGTTTATTGTCCTTGTGCTGACATTGTTTCCCTGTTGCCGTTCTGACTTAATGCTTTGTGCCTTTGCTGCTCCCACCCCAGTGAGCTTCCAGTGCACTGTTAGTTACTAACCCTTTAAGGGCTAGAGGCCCTGATTTTTTGTTGCAAAATCTAATGCAATGTAAAAGAAAGTAAAACACAAACGGTTTTTACATCCCATTGTGCAAATTGTGGACAGATGGAAATTGGATGTAATGAGAGTTACTCCAGGGGAGAGTCTGACAAAAATGGGAAGAAGAAGGAAATATATTTGAGATAGGGAAGCTTCCAGACTGCACAATGTGCTTTATATGGATAAATAGGTGGAAGGAAGTAAAAGAAGTTTGTAGAAACCTGTGGTCAGAGAAAAATTCTCTCTTACACACAGCACACAGAAGAAAGAGATGCTAGAAGGATAGATAATTTTCCTTCTGTCAGCGTCTCTAATACGCATGAGAGTAAAAAATCCAATCACACTTATATAACTATATAAATGAGCGATTTCAAGAAAAAAACATTTTTTCTCTTTCTCAAAGGCAGGAGCTATCAATACCCTATTATTATAGTTAAGTGAACACTCTGCAGGGAGAAAGTGTTTGCTATTCGGTGCACTGACACCTCTGCACTGAGGTACCAGGTGCATGGACAAATCCAGTTACTGTCTCTCTTTTCATTCCCTGGTTTCAGCTGGTGCATAGCACTGAACCCTTTGTTCCCCCTTTTTCTTTTACCACCCTTTCTGCCTTAACTGTTCAGACCATAAGGCTTCTAGAGAAGAAGCTCTCAGTGTATATTATTACTACATATGGCAAATTGAGGCCTTTTGGCAATCCTGTGGTAAATATGTTCCAGTAGAATCGTTACTGTACAATTATGTAAAATGTTGTTAAAGATATAAGATGAAGATACTTCAAAATACCTGTATCAGTTCAAGACAAACAAATCAGAGGTTACATTATTTCATATTTCCTATTTACTTTAATGAAAATTCCTTTGCTTTGTTTCCTGACAGCTGTGCTAAAATCTACTTTTTTTCACAGATGAAACCTTATGGGTCAGGTTCATGCAGATTCTCATATAGACCTGTGAGATAATTTTTTTTCATATGTTTAAAACTTTTGGCTTTTCATACGATTTAGAGATTGTTGCAGGGAAGGGGTTATATATTAAAGGCTACTGGTGCTTATGTGCCGCTGTGGGTATAAACGTCAGACTAACTTAAAAGTATGTGATCAGGTTGTCCTCTAGTGGCTGCCAAAGAGAAGATCTAACCATAAATTTAACAACAAATGTTTCTGCAATGGAAATCAATGTAAGTTCTTAAAACTTTTCTTTTGAAAGGATTTGATAACCAGATCTCAAAATTATCAGTCTCTGTGTGATTTTCATTCTAGTGGAAGACCCTGCAAGCCTTTTTCTTATATCTTCCTGAATTGTGCCTCACAATAACATCTGAAATTGTGCTTCTGGAGAATCTTTATCAGTAGAAAAAACAATTCCACATCTCTAGGCATTTTTATGCAGGCAAGAAGCAACCCTTTTCTGAAATTCTGTTTTCCTATTATTCTTCTACCCTCTGTACCACTGGTTTCAGCACTTTGGCCTCAGTACAAGCGTGTCTTCTTGACAGAGAACAAGTATAATGGGAGAGAAGAGACTATTTCTCCCTCTAATTCCACAAGAGAGCATTCTTTCCTGCTTCCTGCAGCCCTGCACCTGGCGTGACGCAGATGTCCTCTCTGTGGTAGTGAACGAGGGTCTTATATCCACAGAGGAGCTGCCGGGCAGAGTTTTTGACTCTTCTACTGACCTAAGAGCCTTAAACTCAGATCTATTAATAACAAATAGTTTTATAAACACAGTGACATTGGTATTCAGACCACTGCAAAAATTCATATTAAATTCTGTAATAGAGATCTTTTATGTTATCTTAAAAAGAAACCTCCACATATAAGACAAATAGAGAGACAAATAAAAATAGAAACCCCATGTTCCTGAAAATAAAATATTTACTCATAAGTGCATGTTCAAATTCCACATAAAGCACCCACAGGACTGAGATTTCTGAAGACAGACGGGAAACTCTTCTCAATGGGACTTGTAGAGCTTATGAGGGATCCACTGGCCAGTTAATAATACCTGGCATCAGAATAATGGAAGCTGAATCAATCATCAGACAGGCTACAAGGCCTAGATTTTCTAAGTTTTAAAAGTATGTAAATCTACTTGTTATTCAAGACACAGTTATGACCTCTCAATGTAAAACAAAGGCAGCAATGAAAGCATTTCATCAGTGTTAAGTTGCATAGTTTCTCACCCAATAAAGTACTTATCATATTTGTTTCACAAATGGTGATGACTGCAGCAGAAAGCAGTTAACTGAGTTGCACAAGTCCATATTTATAGAATGCTACAGGAGGCAGATTGCTCCATTTGATGTCAGCAGGCATTATAGTTTAACTTTAGTAACTACCCCACAGTACCTCCTAGCTACTGTATAGTTATTTTGCTCCTGACTGATACATCTTTCTTGTGCTTTCCTTTATTTCAACTTCAGCAGAAGGCCTAAGATTGTTTGAACACAAAGAGTGTTTGAACATTTAGTAATAATGTTCTTTGAATTCTTACAGATAAAAATCTTTCCTTCTCCAGCTCAGGATCTGGGGTGTTAGATGGCTGCTTACATGACATTGCTTCCAGCTGGCACTGTCACAACATGGTCATCACTTTCTCTTCAGAGTACAGGATCTGCAAGATAACAAAACTAGTGAAGGATTTCAAGCCATTTCCCTCCCACTAAACAATCTAAAAAACAAATCTAAGTGAAGGTGCTTTCAATTCTGTTCCCTGCTCCCCCCCAGCCCCAATACCTTTTGTTGCAAATGGAAGAAACAGCTTATCTCCTCAAAAGCAAAGACAAAATGGTGATCTTCTCTTATTTTAAAAGTTCACAGACTGATAGACAAAGTTTATAGAAAAACATCATAGAGGTGGTATGTTCAGTGCGATTACATAAAAAAGCTATTCTGCAAGAGATGTACTATGAAGTTGCACAAAGGCTTTAGTGGAAGAAGCCTAGATCGATAAGATTAAGGAACATAGTTGGAACACTTCTATCTATACTGGTTTTCAGTTTAAATAACAATTTATTTCCAATAAAATTAAGTTTCTTAGGAAAATGACTTTTTTTGTGGGAAACTACCTCTTAGAATAATAGATTACATATTGAAAAATTATACCTTTGCAACAGTTGCAGTTCTTGTGTCTTAGTGTCAACAGCCTATGCAGACCACTTTACCAGCTGAACTTCAATTCTAATGTGGCATTATGGCCAGAAATTCCCATAATATCAAATCATAGATTAGCAAAGGAAGAAATCACCATCTGAGAAGGGAACACAGCCTGTAGGTGATAACGGGGCAATGAAACATTTAAACTATAATGTCTCCATCCATTTGGACAGAGAGGAAATCGATGTAATGAAACATTGTGGATAATGTTTTAAGAGCTTATGTTTGCATGAGTTAAAAGAATTGCACTTTACGATGGGTAGTTTTTGAAATGCGGTACAGTTTTATTTTAACTTGCTTTATTAGTGCAACAAAACTGCTCATTTGTTGTAGAAAATAGATGCTTGAAGGCAGCTGCTGGAAAATTTAAGTTTTGCTGAACTGGCAGAACCTAAAAGTTGTATAGGGCTGCTCCAAAAAACATGAAGAATAAATGCGATGTTGTAAACTAAATAAATCAGTGCACTGTTTAAAGGTATAATGTAGCTATTAGTGAGTCACTTAGTGACTACCACTTGAGAAAAGTAACTTAAGGAAATGAAAATATGTTTGCACAAGAAGGGCTATACTCTCTCAAATGCCTTTATTCTCATACTTAAAGTTACTTTTCCTAATAATCTGATATTATTAGTAGCAGAAGGAAAAAACTGTGAGTAAAGAATATTTTAGAAGTTTCAAATTTAAAATACAGTTTTAACAATCATCAGAAACAGGTGAGAAAATATCTAATAATTAAACCCACAAAATTCATAACCAGTGTTTTCATATCCAGATGATGTTGTGAATGACTGGGTACCATATAAGAAAATGCGGCTTTGTTATAGAAATGAGATGTCCTCTGCATACAAAATGTTTAGGGTTTTTTTACTTTCTACAGTGTCATAATAAAGGACCTTTTCAATGGATAAAACCAAATTGTTTAGAAAATTGGAAGAGAGTTATGTTTTCCTTAAAGATAGTATGGACCGTTCAAGATATTGATATCATTCAGATATTCACAGAAATGGAAATTATACAATTGTAGGAACCCAAAAAGGATAAAGAAAAGTTAGTGCTATGAGTCAACTTTGTGCTAGAGATCTACAAAATTTTGAGGCTTAGACATGAATAGGAAAAGGTTCTTCACCCAGAGGGTGGTTGAGCACTGGAACAGCCTCCCAGGGAAGTGGTCACAACACCAAGTCTGAGTTCAAGAAGCCTTTGGACAATGCTCTCAAGCACAAGGTGTGATTTTTGGGCTTGTCCTGTGAAGAGCCAGGAGCTGGACATGCTGATCCTTGTTGGTCCCTTCCAACTCAGGATATTCTATGATTCTATTTATTATTTGTAATAATAAAACATCCCAAGAAACATCAAATTAAAATGATGTCAAGTGGTACAATCAAGATAATATAAATTATTTTTTTATTTTTATTAAATATCTAAACTGTAGCAAAGTACTGTAAGGTATTATGGATACTAAAAAGGTAAGTTCAAGAAATATCAATTCAAGAAAAAAATAATCCATCACACATTAGTAAGCACACAGATACAACCTCACATGTAGGAAGTGCCTCATATGCAAATGAAGGAAAGATGAGAACTTTTTTTCTCTGAAGCATTACTATCATATGCCTTTCCATAAGTATATGCTCCTGGTCCCTGTCAGACAGAGGCCACTGAATATGACAAATTTTTAGTCTGCTCTCTAAAGGATGTCCTTATAATCCTCTTCCTCACATGTTCTATTCAAACAGCAGACACCAAGTTTAGGATTTGAACCTAAGCCTACTAGCAAAGGAAAGGTATTGATTATTTGCCAAATGCTAGATAATGCTTCAGGAAAATTATTTATAAGAGTAAATAATACATTATTTTCTAATAATATTATAATTAAACAATCTAAAAGCCACATCTTAAGTGTCTCTGTTGCAATTTAGTCTCTCTTATATAACTTCAAGAGTGTTTATTAAGCAGAGGTGCCATATGCCAGAAACTTCAGTAGTGTGACTTATCCCTGTATATCAGTGCAATTGCTGCTACCAGATCACTGCTCCTTTTTTCATCAGTTAAGACTTAATTACAAAATAAAGGAAGTCACAAGTTTTCAATTACATTTGTAAGTTATGTCTTTCCTAAATCGTATGTATTTAGGGAAATATTAACCAATGATGTAAAAATATGATTAAAATTAAAGGGAGTGCTGTTATAAATGACATTTTTTCTGAACTGTTTCAGCCTACTAGGATAAGGCCAGTTATGAAATCTTCTAATGAGTCAGTTGACAGAAGACAGTAATTGCTTCAGTCACTATGGTTTACCTGATCAATCCAGGTATATTTGATACAGTAGGCTGCAAAGTTTTATGCAACACCTCCTGAAGTGATCGTGTGAATCTAAGAAACGACAGAGCAGAATGCTGAAGAACTGAAGAAAAAAGAATGTGATTTTTTAATGACATTCAAGGAAGGAAAGGCCTGGTTTTCTTCATCATTTGGAAAGTTGACTACTCTGTGCTTACCAATTCCTCTTGATAATTAGGAGATAATAATTACTGAGAGTTGGTGTGTGCATGTGTGTTGTAATTAATTACACAGGTAGATGAAATCAGGCTTCAACAATAAGTGCAACTGATTTCTCAGCTAGATTTTGCAGTCTAAGTTTCTGAAATCTGAGCTTACCCTAAAACTCTAGAATTCTTTAGCAATTAAGAAATCTAGTTCCTGTGCTTCACATCATGTATTCTTGGTGTATGTCCTAGAACATATCAAGTTACAATTTAGGTGAAGAAGCTTGGAAGCAACTTGGATATCAAAATGAGTAATAGGCAGGTGGCAGGTGGTTCAATTAGTGAGTTTGAGTGTGGACTGCTAAAATGGTGTTATATTCATCTGCAGTGTAAACTCCTTGACAATGATGACATTTAGAAATTAACAGTTTGGAAGTTAAAATAAGAGAAGAAAGCAAATTTTTTTTTCTACTATTTTTTATTTTGGAAATGAAGTCTGCTACATTGCACAACACTTTTATTTTCTTTATTTAATAACTCAGAGATGTCATTGTTTATTCTGAAAGTTTGTCTTAGGTGTTTTTTGTATACAGTCAAGTAAATACAATTTTGACTAGGATATTATTATTCAGTATAGTAAATAAAAAGCATTTTCTTCTATTTCACAAACTATATGGCAAGTTTTAAAATAAAATACAAAAGCCTGTCTGGAGCTTAAGTTTAAGCCATTGCTTAAATATTGTATTTGTATGAGTTAGGTGTTAACCAATATGACCACATATCATAAAGATTATTACATTTAGTTCAAGTGTCAGTGAACTGCACTGTTTTACCCTACTATTTTAATGTCTATCATGCTGCAGCAGCTGAAAATCAGACCACTATCATAAGTTTGCTCTGATTAATTTTCAGAAACAAATGAAACCATTTGGTATGTTTTGAAAATAAATATTTGTATTATCCAGTGCTTTTAAGACTATATTAAAAAGAAATAACTTAATAAGCCAAAAATAAATTATATCTGAGACAGAGTATTTTAAGTAATGTCCAGAGAAGAGGAAAATCTTTGGTTATTTTCTTCACTCAGCGTAAGTATTGTGTATAATTCATGTACTTCCTCTGATTTCATACTGTATTCTTTTTTCATAAGAAGTGATTTATTTCAGTTTAATTGACCACGAAATTTCATTTTCATTTAAAAAATCAATTTATTTAGATCTGTGGAACTACAGTGAAGCACCTTAAACAATTCTGGGTTTCATCTTTCATTTTCATACTTCAAATAAAACTGCAGTTTTTTATTATTTTTCGACCTATCTTTCAATATAATAAAACTTGTTCTGTGAGGGGAGGGGAGAATGGCCAAGGAGGAATGAAACTTAGCATGCTATGTCTTATTCTGGAGAAAAAAAATCAGTCAAAAAATTAGGGGGTTGTAAGGGATAAGCCTGAAGATCTCTAGCTATAGTTATAATAAATGGGATATCAAGCAGAGAGATCATGATCTCTGCAAAAAGCTCTCCAGCAATATCTTGAAGCTCAAGAAGAACAAGAGCAATTGATTGGCACTTTGTTACTTGAATGGTGGCCCTACTGATGAGATAGAAAGGTCATTAAGGATGATTTTTATACTAACTCAAATCTGCCAGATATCAAACCTAAAACTTTGAAAGTTATAATACATTAAAAAAAAAAAAAAGCCCAAACACCAAAAGCAATGCCTTTCCTAAACAGCCAAGACTTACATATATTTCTTCCTTTTTATTACTTTTTTTAGTATATTCTTCATCATAATGTCTCCTTTACTATCCTACAAACCAAATAATCATCTTCATTTATATGCAGTATGAGCCTACTGCCACTACTGCCACAATATAAATGTGCTGCATTTAAAATTAAAAATATTATTTTTTACATTCCATCAAGATGAAAAGTGAGCCTTCATTCTCATTTGCAGTTCTGCTTCTACACTGTCATCTTTCTTGTATTGTACTGCAGGACATGATCATAATAGCCAAATTCCTACAGACCTTAAATTACCTCAGCTGTGCTCTGAGCTCGAATCCACATGATAGCAAATACCAAAGAATTTTCAAAGGCAAGCTAACTGGGTTGCTGTGCTTCACTGGGAATCAGCTTCTTTGATCTGATGTCAGAACAATAGAGAAAAGAAATGTATGGGATGGCTGATCTTTCCGCACAATGCTCTTAAAAGCTGAAGCCGTTATTTGTTTTGGAAGCTAAGAAACCTGAAAGTGACTCTTTCCATATACTCTGCCAACCTTTTAAAAAGTAAAATGAAATGCCTAATAGGTATATCTTTTGGATCTTTTGCCTACTTAGTTGTTTGATTTTTTTTTTTTTTTTTTCCTAGGGCAACACTGAAGTCCACATTTATGTTTGTGGAGAAGTAAGGTTATCTTTCAAGTTGGCTAAAGTCCTGGCTCTAGTGAGCACTCTGTTTTGTAATTTGAAGGTTAAATTCTTCTCGGAGAGCATTGCTGGAGTTAGTGTTCTCACTTCCAATAACTGTAGCAGGTGCCTGACCTTTATAAGTGCAAGTCAATATTCACACGGTTAGAAGCAGCATCATGGAGAGCAATCTTCACAATCTCAAGAAGAAGCACTTTGCCAGAGGCAGATCATGACCACTGAAGGCGAATCAGTGAGCAGTCAGATAAAATTGTTTAAACTGGATTCAAAACGTCTCTTCTACACAGCTTCAGATTCTATTCAAAACTCTGCAGACCTATAGCATCCACTGCTCTCCTCCAAATTTGGATGAGATCAATGGGGAAAAAAAAAAAAAGAAAAGAAAAAGAATTAGGAGGGAAGCACTTTAAATGTTTTGACCTCTAGGTCATCCTCTGCAAATTCACTGTCAAATTTAGACACATACAGTTGGATAATATATAAAATAATTGCCTATCAACTTTATCCTCTATCCCAAAGAATGTTTAGTATCAAAATTACTTGGTGAAAAACACTGTATTAAGAGCCCTACTTTAAATTCATCATTGCACATCACAAACATTTCTGCTTTTCCAGTAGAAACACTGGGATTTTTGAATACAATATCAGACCAATAATAAACACCATCATCTCCAGTCAGATTCTCAAAGCAATATCTGCTTGTTTGTGAACTGAAAAGGTGCCTGCAAAAGAAGAGAAAAATAGCAGCATAATATAATGCAAATATTTCCATTAGCACTTGCAAATCAGTGTATTTGTAAGTGAGAGAAGGAACTCAACCAAGAAAAAATAACCCAAGATGCAGCACATATCTGAGACCTGGTTATTTCTATGAAAAAAATTTTTCTTATGAACATTTGAGAGCAAAATACATTTTTGAAACTCCCCTCCTCTAGATACTAGAAGTTATCAGAAATCCTCAATTTTTTAGAACCTGTTGCTCCAAAATAAATGTTTTAGACCATACTTCCTCTTTTCTAAATATTCAGTAAAATAGAAGTCTGTTTATAATTTAATGACAGAGAAGAAATGACATCTGCAACTTGGCAGAACAATGTAAACTGGAGTTTGTCTGACTCCGACTAAGTTTCTGGCTCTGTTTACAGCAGAAGACAAAGAAAGAGTCAAGCCAGTGGAAATTTTTCAACTTAGCTAGTATAATAAACTAATATAGTATCTCATAGATTTAAAAAAAAAAAAAAAAAAAAAAAAAAAAAGCTGTTTGTTCAGTCCTGTGGCTCATGACCTGGCTTATGTTTTGAAACATCTGTTACTGGCTGCAACCAAGGCAACCAGCAAATGTTGGAAATTTCATAACACTTTAGGAATGTTAAGATATTATTTATGGGAACACCCTACAATTCAAAAGTATTTTAACTAATAACTGATTAATTTTAGGCCACAGACTGCACAGATATATCCATATGCTTTTCCTCAATTACACCAGACTATTTCTTCACACATAAAGATGAACTATTTGTCATCTATACAATTGAAATATGAATGGATTTAAAAAAAAAAAAATCTCACAAAAAACGCATGCATTTCAGTTTTAGCTTCCTCAACAAATGGAGAACTTCTGCAAAAGTTTTAATCCCATAATGTCATGTGGACTCTTCCTGTCAAAACCTTCATTTGAAAAGTTCTGGTTAAAATGAAAATATTTTGATTTTATAGGTCATAATACTTTAATTTTCTTTCTTTTGCTCAAGAAATCTTCATTTAGACTTGCTACAGGACTAATTTGTATATACTAATTTGTATATAATTTTATATATTATACAAATGTGTTCTGCTGTTTTGTCTGTTATTTGTATTACAGTTTTTTTCCTACGATTTAGTAGTTTTCTTTCTGAAATAGTAACATGCTGACTAAAGATGTATAGTGGTCATAAAAATTCTTTTCCATTCAGAGCTGTGTCTCCTTACTTTCTGAGAATAGAATTATGTGCCTAACAGGCATTGAAGTCCAGTCTTTTTCTTATACTGGTGAACTGGTATAAGGTGGAACCAGAAGGCAAGAATGATGAAACAATGAGAAAAGTCAAATAATAAACTCAAAATCACTCAGGAAAAAAAATATGCATTTCTACACAATAGCTTTAAGCTGTCAGTTAAATAGTAAGATTCATTTTGACAAAAGAAATTTCATCTACACTGGTTACTGGCAGTGGTATTACGCACCTGCAGATTTATAAACTCAGTGAAACACATTCTCCATGCAAAATTGGAATGTTAAGTGAGGCAAAATTAAATAATTAAAAGAGAACCATTACAAGACAATAATCAGCACGGTAAGGATATAAAGAGACTACTATAAAAGGTAATGGTGAAACAGTTGTCTGGTCTAGGTGTTACTCTGATCCCAATATATTCCCTTGAATTTGAAGGAGCACAACAAGCAGGCTAACTAACATACAATCTTGCTAACTGAAAGGAAGCTGACCCTGCCAACAGCCCCTCCCTGGGAAAGACATCTAACCAAAACTGAAGAAGTCTACCATTAAAAAAAAACAAAAAAAAAAACAAACTGAACAACTAAAGTCTTAATAAAAAAAAAAAAAAAGGGGCTTTCTACAAGACCTCATGCTCAGCCCACAATTCATCTAAAGGGTTTTAAGTAAAAAAGATACTAGGCCCCAAAACCCCAGTTCTTTTTACCTTGAGGTAGCACACAAGAAAAATGCTACAATGCTTCTCAGGGGGTCAAAATAACACACATTTACTGGCAAATTTTGGAAAGTCGGGGAACTTGGCAAAAGTTTAAAACAAACATTCAATCAACTTTAAGCATTTCACAAAGCATTGACTTAGCAAATTCCAGCCCATCCAGGTTTAAGTTACCTTAATATCAAGAAAAGGGAATTGGAGAAGAAGAAGTAGCAAAGAGAAAGGAAGAGAAGGAGAGAGAGAATTGTAGCCACTGCCTTAGACACATCGTAGAATAGCTACCAGAAATCCAAGAACAGTAGAGCCGAAACCACATGAAGGCCACATATTGTTGGCTTTTTTCGCTCTGGACTCCTGTGGCCACTCTCCCTCAGGTAGCTGCATTGGGGGCTCCAGGGGGTGTGGTGTGGGGCAGTGCTCCCAGTGTCAGCCAGTGACTGACAGCTGCACTAGGGGCTCTCAAGGAGGTGGGATTATGGAAGGGGGGCAGAGCATCGTTCCACCACCACTCCTGAACCTGATCTGCTCCCTCCCCCACACACAGAGGTGTTTCTAGCCACTGAACTTCTCTCAGTCCCTCACAATATTAAGCTATTTGAGAGTGTCTAAAGGAGGGCAATGAAGATGGTGAAGGGCCTTGTGGAATAGCCGTATGAGAAGCAGCTGAGACCACTTGGTCTGTTCAGCCTGGAGAAGAGGAGACTGAGGGGAGACCTCATTGCAGTTACAACTTCCTCATGAGGGGCAGGCGCTGATCTTCTCTGTGGTGACCAGTGACAGGACCTGAAGGAATGGCCTGAGGCTGTGTCAGGAGAGACTTAGGTTGAATATTAGAAAAAGGCTCTTCACCCAGAGGGAGATTATGCACTGGAACAGGCTCCCCAGGGAAGTGGTCACAGAGTTCTAGAAGTGTTTGGATGATACTCTAAGACACATGGTGTGATTCTTGGGAATGGTTCTGTGCAGGGCCAAGAGCTGGACTCAGTGATCCTTGTGGGTCCCTTTCAACTCAGCATATTCTGTGATTCTGTGAATATCCGAAGGTCACAACTGTCAGCCAAAGCTGATACACTGTTCCCATTATAAGACACTGGGTATTTTAGGCTACATATTTCTGAACTGTTTGCAATGCTTCCTAGTACTGTACAATGTTAGTCCCTGGATGCAATCTTCGCAAATTTTTCCGAATAAGCATTCCAGGAACATATTAATTTCACTTTTGAGAATGAGGGAAATATTTGATTTGCTACTGCTAAAAATTCTAAGCCTTTTCATAACACAAAAAAATACTTTTGCTTCAAAAAAGGTGAAGACTTTCATCAGGTATGTTACCTTCATATCAAGACATGATTTTTCTATTCTTTTGAAAACTCTGCCCAACCTATGATTTAAGGTTTATCTGAAATAAAGCCTTTGAAAAATCTCAAATTTTGTTTGCAAAGATATCACTGATTTTTTTTTTTTTTTTTTTTTTTTTTTTTTTTTTTTTTTTTTTTTTTGCAGTTAAGTCCCACAGCGAGTTCTGCTGCAGTAACTCTAGTTTATTCCTTTGGCTACGATTTTTTTTTTTCTCCCCTTGCTTTAGAAAATTGAAGTGAAAGGGCAGAAATGTTGTGAATTCACTGTGACAACTGAACTGGACAGCTCCGAATATGTGAAAAGTTATTTTAAAAGAAGAATTGCAGGAAATCAGTTTGAAGTTATCAAAATGGAATGCTCAAGGTATTGATTTTTTGTCTATATGAAGTATGAACATGAAATAAACAGAGAAGCATAATGATCAATGGACAATATACTGTTAACTGCAACTTCAGCCAAGCAAAAATATATTTTCTTTCCTGTACTGTAGCAAAGTGCATGTGCAACAGCCCAGCAGAAAGTCAGGGTGCAAAAGCACATTCTATTCAGTGATCAGATTGAAGTGGCTAGTGAAACTGTAATGAAAGTAAAATATTTTTCCATTTTTTTCTTTTTCCTTTTTTCTGTTTCTTTTTTAATAGGTTTGCTTTGTGTACTCCATGGGCAGAGTGCCCCACAGCCAGTTGAGAGAATTTAGTAATTTGCTGAGTTAAAAAAGGAGAAAGTATTTTTGCTCTTCTGAAATCTTTATACAAAAAATAAGTTTGGCTGAATTTCACAGACATGGAAGAAATAACATATGTTTCCCTACATGAATATTTCTGTAATGTGAAATGTCCTTTCTTTAGAAAATATGCCTATTTTGGGACATATTGATGCAAAGTCCAAAGGACTTCAACAAATAGAGAAGTTCTTGCAAAAAATTTTGTAAGGAAATGAATCACTTGTTTTACTGTCGACCAGACCATACCAGGCTAAGATCAAGTACTCTAGAGTCTGAGTGAAGTAGTTGGAAGATATCTGCTTATTATTTGTATCTAGTGATTCCGAGGTTTTAACATAAAAATATGGAATTACATGGAAAGCAGAATATTTCTTTGCAAGTAATTTACTATTTTATACTCTTAAGTCAGTATTTTTGCCGTTTTATGAAAAGTGTTGGCAACACAGGAGACATAGAAGCTGAAATTAGCTGTTGTAACTGCTACAGAAAAAAATGGTGATTAAACTATGAAGGAATAAATTATATTTGGTTATCTTATTGAATAAATTTTATGTCTAGATTCAAGTACAGAAATTTAAACAGTTTTGTTGCTAATGAGTAATCTGGATAATGTTAGTACTAAAGAGAATAACAGAACTGAACTTTGTAACTGCAAATTATACTTCTTTTTGCCTGTATTTATTGGCGTTTATAATTAGGAGATAACTTCATAAAACTCACTAATTGAAAATCACAGAAAATTTCTAGTGCTAACTACTTTACTAAAGCCAGATTATACATACGTATCAGTGATAATAGAGTAAAAATGACCTTAATTTTGTATTTTTCACATTCTAAGCCCTGTTCTTTTATGAAATAGAATAATAGAATCATAGAATAGTTTGGGTTGGACAAGATCTTAAAGTTCATCTAGTTACAGCCACCCCACCACAGTCATGGCCACCTTCCACTAGACCAGGTTTCTGAAAGGCCCATTCAACCTGGCCTTAGGGGCATCCACAACTTCTCTGGGCAATCTGTGCCAGTGCTTCACCACCCTCACAATAAAGAATTTCTTCCTAATATGTAATCTTAACCTGCTCTCTTTCACTCTACAACCATTCCCCCTTGTCCTGTCATTTCATGCCCTCTATGTAAGTCTCTCTACAGCTTTCTTGTAAGCCCCTTTCTGGTACTGAAAGGTCACAAGAAGGTCACCCCAGAGCCCTCTCTCCTCCATGCAGAAAAACCCCAGTCCTCTCAGCCTCTCCTCATAGGAGATGTGCTCAAGCCCTCTAACCATCTTAGTCCCCCTAAAGACAGGATTCTGCACACCAAAATGGCCAAAGAGGAAGCATAAAATACACTTTGTAAAAGCTTATAGTGTTTTCTTCACTTCTGCTTTATTCCATGTGAGATTTTGAGTAGACTTATTATCAGCTGCTACTACATCCTTTCTGTGAGTTTCCACAGATCCACTGAAAATGCATCTCAGTTGTTAAGGGATGTTAGGAGCTACCACTGCTTCCAGCAACACAACACCCAGAAATTCCTACTGCCCTGCTGTTGGAGCCCAGCCCTGGACACCTGGAGACCAGGAGATGTCTGGGAAAAAATGCAGGTTCAACAACTAGCATGTGTCTCTGCTGCATGAATTACCAAAGACAAGGTGCTCCCTTCAACAACATCTATACATAAGTTTCATATACAACATAAGTGCAGACAAGTCGCCCTCTGTCCTGCAGAGAGACCTCAACAAATTAGAGAGATAGGGTATCATCAACCACAGGAAGTTTAACAAGGGGAAGTGCTGGATTCTGCACCTGGGATGGGGCAACCCTGGCTGTGTGTCTTAGTAGATGGCAAGTTTAATATGAGTCAGCAGTGCCCTGGTAGCCAGGAGGTCCAACCATGTCCTGGGGACATCAGGCAGAGCATCACTAGCCAGTCCAGTGAGGTGATTGTCCTGCTTTGCTCTGCACTGGTGCGGCCTCACCTTGAATACTGTGTGCCGTTTTGGACACCACAACATAAAAAATCCATTTGGCTACTAGCATCCAAAGGAGGGCCAAAAGGATGGTGAAGAGTCTGGAAAAGAAGCCTTATGAGGAGCAGCTGAAGTCACTTGGTTTGTTCAACCTGGAGGAGACTGAGGGGAGACCTCATTGCAGTCTACAACTTCCTCATGAGGGGAAGAGGAGGGGCAAGTGTTATGACCATCCCCAGAAGGCAAGGGTAACTGATGTTCCTGTTAATAGATGCCTTGGTGCATCTATTAACAACACTGAATGGCCAGTGTATATCTATATTGTGTATATATGTAGGGTTTATTTTAGATCAGTTTGGATGCAATGGAGGTAGGTAGCCATTTTGGTTAGTATTTTTAGAAATGCAACAAATTAAAAGTAAAAGGATATCACGTAAGAAAATATATAAGGAAAAGAAAGAGAAAGGAAGGACGAGAGTAGATGGTGGGAAGATATCACCACCCTTGGATCCAGTGATGTGACTTGATTATTGCAATTTCAATGTCTGTTGGTCAAAGTGATAGTCAGAGTCTTGATCCATCATGGGTGGGGGAAGCCCATGAAACAGAGTTCAGTGGGTTAATAAATGCTTAGGTTCAAGTGGGAATGCCCAGGTACCTCCCCTAGAGGGGGAATTTTACACTGTCTGTTGCAACTGTCTGTGGATCACGGTAGAAGGCCCCAGAAATGTATCTGGGGGTGCTATGGGGGTCTTTGATGGTTTATGACACCTTCTAAGACATGGCAGCTGCCTCTCATATCACTGTAGCTGAGCCAGTTGTTCTCCATTAGAAGGGATGAATACTTTCGGGTCTACATGTGAATGTGAATGTCCCATGTCCCAGTCCCTTCCTCAGGAGGGGGGAGAGTTTTACAACTGAGCCAGTTGTGTAAGGACGGACACTGGCATGATAAAAAGCATTACTCAACCTCCACAGAACCTGTTTCTTGTCAGCCTTCTCCCTTATCTTGCTCAAACTCCATCTTATTGCTAAGCAAAGCTGAGTTTGTCATGGTCATCCTCCAGTGGTGGGTGCTCACCCCCTCTGCACCTGGGTTGTTCTTTTGCAGATCAGAGGTTTCACCACCACACATCCAAAAACTCTCCTCCTCTCCTTCGTTTGGGGGGTGCAAACCTCAGCAAAGCACTTGCTGCTTTTGCAAATGGCTGATTGTTTGAGTCATTAACAATTAGCTTTCCAGTCACAGCAAGTACTGATCCCTTCACTCATGCCTAGTGACAAGATTCAATGAAACAGCATGAATTTGAGTCAGTGGAGTTTTACGTCATATATTAGGAAGAGGTTTTTATGCAGTGAGTGGTTGAGCACTGGAACAGGCTCCCCAGAGAAGTGGTCACAGCACCAAGCCTGACAGAGTTCAAGAGCTGTTTGGGCAATACCCTCAGGTGTCATTCTTGGGGAGTCCTGCTCAGGGCCAGGAATCAGACTCCATGATCCTGATGAATCTCTTCAAACTCAGCATGCTCTATGACTCTGTGGCTGATTCTTTGTCTGGTAAAGACTCAATGTCATGGGTGAAAACACACACAATGCTTCAGATTTGTAAGATTCACAAGGATACTCACATTCATCAATCATCGTGAGTACTGAAGCAGCATGGTCCCTCTGTCTACCTGATAAAACTGCCCGAACCTCAGGGCCTATAAATCACTTTCCAGGCCTCCCACTCCTGCAAGTCCAGCTTGATGCTAATCACCAAACACCTATACACACTCAAACTCACCTCACAGTCTCCCCACACTCACAGGTCCCCACGAATACCCACACAGACCCCCTGTTCTGATACTCATTGCTGGACCAAGGGCCTTCTACCCACTGGTTCATCAATCTTGAAGCTTGCTAGAGGATGAGGCACACAAACCCCATCACATACCATTTTGGGTCAGATGCAGATATCTGACCTGCTACAGCAGCAGTCACTAGGGCATAGGTGCTGCTACTTGCAGTTCTGCTCCAGCCACCAACATTGATCTCCTCACTCACTTCACTCACACCATTCCCCTCTCCTCAGTAGCTGATTTTCAGGATACACAACATACATGTTCCATTACCTGGCAGCAGAGACTGCCACCTATTCCAGTAGCTGGCACTGAGGCTACACATTCTTTCCAGTCACTGGCAGCATAGGCCAAAGTCCTCTATTTCTCCACTCTGACTCCAGTTGGTGACACCAAATCCACTCATGTTGGTCCCCCAGTAGCTGGCACTTTGAGTATGAAAACTGCAGGACCTAACAAGACCATCTGGAGAGCTGGTTTTTTAAATCCTTGTGAGATTTATTTATGCTGAATATAACTTTAATAGCTTTCAATACAAAATATACTCAAATATGGCTTCAGTCTCAACATTTTCCCAGATTTTAAATAGAGATCTGGTTTATGTTGTTTTCATGTCATTATCCAATACTCTAGCATCTCGTAGAATTAAGGTTGTATGCGAGAGGTGCAATGAAATTTCTACAGAGCCAAGACCTGATGCATAATTCCTTTGTAAGTAAGGTGTTGACTTTGCTATGATTCTTGCCAGAAGATCCTTCCACATATTGCACTTAGAACCTTGATTTGGGCTGAGAGGTCTGTCTGCAAAATTCAGGGCATAAAAGCTGCCAAAATTAAAAAGAAGTGCTAAGATTATTTGGCCACCTCAAAATTCTACCCCTTCCTGGTTTTTCCCACTTCTTTCTTTGAAGAAGAAAAATATAGCTGAAGTGCTAAGAGCTGTAAGAGGAAAACTGCATCTCTTAAAACATTTAAATCTTTCCACTCTCTAATCACAAATTGCCAAACAACAGATTGCAAAGGTAGCTTTGACTACTGCGCTTACAAGTTTCATACCATTTGTCTGTTAAGTTCAAGATGGAAAGGTAGTCTGAAAGCTGCCAGTATTTTTTGTTTATTTTTTGAGAGTCATCTGTTTCAAGAAAGATTGAGATAAGGTAGAAAGAACAAAAAAAAAAAATGGGAAAAAAAAAGTTGTTAGCCAAGAGCAAACAAATTACATATGCATGCTACAGAAATCAGACACAAATCATGAGTTCCCTCCTTAAATGAATTCAGTGCTGCCAGACTGACGAAATATATGCACTGCAGGGAGTATTGTCAGTCTGCTCATATCTTAGGTCTGCCTATCTCAGCTCTGGAGTAGCCACTCAGCTCTGTTTTATGTGTTAGCGTATTTTAGCTCTGAACTGAAGAGATTGCTCATGAAACTTCTGTTTGTACTGTTTTCTTCTTGAATCTAATAAAATTTTCAACAAAAATATCAATTAAAGCAGCTTTTCTAATTTACATTTTCAGTCCAAGAAGCACATTCTGTTCCAAAACACTTCTAATTTTGGATTAAGGAAAACAAAGACAACATGGACATTGTAGGTGGGACAATGGGAACAAGACATACATCTTATCTTTGATAATGTGATAATTGACTCAAATGTGAAAACTTCCTTTCAGTCCCTCTGCAACTGATAAAATGATCAGGGAGATCTGGAAATCTGTCTTTCTCTCTGGAAGCTTTCCCTTGGAGATCACCCTTGCAGAATCAACAACACAAAGTAAAATGAGATCATATTCTTTTCATTTTAAGGCTATCAATTTCTCAGTGCCAGGCGACTGTTTACAAATATTGCTTTTTCAGTCCTTGGGTTCATGAAAGAAAGAAACACTAGTTGCAAACTACTAATTAATCCATCTTTTTAAGTCAGCAATCCCTAAACCTGAGAATAGAACATTTTTAAGCAATAACTGTATATAAAAAATATGAAGTAAGAATAATTTCCTCTTGTTATTTTACCTTAGTGGCCATCAGTAGAAAAAGTTGATATCAAGAGATTTGGTCAAAAAATTATGTCAACTTAACAGACAGTTGAATCACTGACCCAAAAAGAGTTACATCAACAAGGAAAAGTTCTAAGGGAGGGAAGATCCTCATTCTGAATTTAAAACTAGTTAAGAGACAGGAAATAAAGTGAATTAATAAAGTGATTATTGACAAACATTGCTAAAAGATTTCTGGTTTTCGGTGTAACTGTCAATCCAGAGCAGAATTAGTAGTAAAACACTCTAATGTTTAGTCTGTATTACTTTGTGTCATTTTGTCAAAATGAGTGAGGATTACAGACTACTTCTTGAAGATCAAATGAAACCAGAAGTGAGCTCAGCCCTTATTTATTATAATACTGTTCATCATAGGTGGTTGCAAACTAATATATGGTAAGAATTCTAGCACAGAAATTAATTCAAAATTCTAGGGCACACAATATATTTATACACAATAAGTCTTTGGATCTACAGTGCTGAAAAACTGTAATGAAAGGTAAGTTGCTTAATATGTTGATATTTTATGGCTGCAGGATATGCAATTAATTTACTCTGATAACTGCTATACACATTGTATAGTCTATTTTACATAAAGTATATGTTTTAGGGATATAAAATACTAGTGAAATTAAAATCCTGAAGTACATTTGCATTTCTAACTTTTTATTAAAAAACTTTAAAGAATAATTATGTCAACTTTATTGTTTTTCAAAAATTACAAGATAGGGCATAATAAATGTAATTCTAAAAAGTATATTGATAATCTCTTTTTGTATTTTCCATGGTAATTGTCATATACTTCGAAGATAACTTTAGACTGATGTTTTTATTATAATAATTTTTCTTCATGTTTTAAGTTAGGAATTTGTCATGGCTCTCGCAGACTTGCAGTATGTTTCTTATCACTTGTAAAGTCTTTTCTACAATTGCTTTCTTTTGCTAAGAGTACTTTTAACATTTTAAATGTATAATGCATAGCAAAAATTACTAATAATTGTAAAAAAAAAAATCTCAATTTCTTTGTCATGATTATCTATATAGCCATCATCCTCACTGTCATCACACATCACCAGGTAACAGTTTTACTTCAGGAGGAATTTTATATTTCTCATATTTAAAGTTCAGAATCCACAAATCTTATAATGCTCTCATGCTGGTAATGCACTTCAGTAATTGTGCTGTACAGCAAATATTTCTGTGTGCAAGTTTTAATTAGTTATTCTGTTGAATAATGTCACAAATCAGAGGCTTTGTTTAAAATGCCAGCATGTTCTTTCGATTAATATCACAGGAATAAGACTTGCATTACTACCAATGTATTACAACGAGTAACTTCAAGGCATATTCCTCTGTGTACAGCTGTGCTATCATAAGTATATAATTTTATTCACTACATTGTAAGATATACATTTTGTAAAAGAAGAGTGCTGGTTTTGGCTGGGATAATCATTTAAATATGATAAACAGGAGCTAAAGGCAACATTATGTCAGCATATCACTGTTGCAAATCAAAGCTCTAAGCAAAATACACTAAGCTGGACACTAAAGTAATTTTTAAAGGCTGTAAAAACAGTCAGTCTGTTTTCTGAACAGTTCTATTCAATATTCACAGGAATGTTCTGTCATATAAGTAATCTGTTTCTGCGTTCCACTCACTCCCATGCATCGTCTTCTGCCAAGCTTTGTCAGTTTAAAATTGTAAGATCATCAAAACAGCTCAACATCTTTATTGCCATAGTCATGTCATAAGAAAGGTAAGATACATAGTGCTATATTTTGGATTTTGCTGGCCAGTTCTTACACAACTTCAAGGCCTTTTCTGCTTCTCATGCTGCTCTGCCAGATAAGTGGCTGGATGTGTACAAGAAATTGGAAGGGGACACACTTGGGACAGCTGACTCCACTGAACAAATGGATACCCCATCCCATAGCACATTATGCTCAGAAGTAAAACTTGGACACAGGGGGGAGGTGGCGGGGAGGATGTTCAGAGTTATGATGTTTGCCTTCCAAGTATCTGCTAACCATGATGAAGCTGTGCTCTCCAGGAAAGGGGCTAAACAGGCACCTGCTAATGGGAAGTAGAGAATTCATTCCTCATTTTTCTTTGCTTGCATGTGCAGCTTTTGCTTTCCCTATCAAACTGTCTTTATTTCAACCCATGAGATTTCTCACTTTCACACTTTTGATTTTCTTTCCCATCCCACCTGGGGAGGAGTGAGTGAGCAGCTGTGTGGGGCTTAGCTGCCTACCAGAGTTAACCCACAACACCCATAAAAGAAAAACTTGAATAAATTATCTCTCACCTACTACATTAAAACATGCAGACAAGCATCAGCTTGTCTCTAGCCAAGAGAACTTTTGATTTATTCTGTGGATGTTCAGGAGAAGCTACATCATCTTGGCTGTCAGTAAAGGGAAACAAACTTGATGTAAAAGTTAGTTACTAATATAGTGTCTTCAGAAGAGTTTAAAATAGACTCCAAATGACAGGAAAAAACAAAAAAAAAAAAACAAAACAAAACAAAAAAAAACACAAAAAAAACCACAAAACAACAAAGGTCTTGTCATGAGGAAGTTGTTATAAATAACTATTTTTTTTTTACTTCTTATGATCAGATGAATTCTCAGTCAGATTATGTTTTTTTTTTTCAGATCTTCCTTGTGAGGACACTCAATTAACTACGGGAAGTAACAGTACATCAAAGGTAGTGGCACATCATGGACAAAAACAATGTCGTAATACCAAAGAATCCAGGACAGAAGTTTAATGTGCAATATTGCACATTAAATATATTGTAACTATGTGCAATTGAAAGAATATGTTTCATTCTCCTCCAGTCATGGTAAAAAAATTAAGAAAAAGATTTTTCAAATGTAATACATTGTATTTAGTATTTAGTCCTAAAATTAATTTTTCTGGAAAAAAAATGCTAGATATAGCCTTTGAAGTATAAAGACTTACCTGCTGTAGAAATTTTTCTTTCTCGGCTAAGAATGAAACTCAAGAATGAAAGATTGTCTTAGTAATCTAAAGTCTATCCACTGTATTCAATTTTATTATTCATTGTTACTCTTATCTTTATCTGATTAAATTATTTGTATTTAATTTGAAAAGTCTGATGGTGCTACACTCCAATTCATTCTTTGATAAACTGACGTTTGAAGATGTGTCAAAGCACACATTTGTTTAGACTGATGTATTTTTCAAACATATGAGTGAGTGCAAGAGATCAAAATCTTCCTGGATCTAATTTCATGCTCTAAATAACTATCACACAGTAACTGCAGAAAAACATACTACACTTATAAAACAAATATCTTCATCAGTAACCTCATTCTTGGTAACTAAAAGGGAGACGTACTTGACAAGAATTTAGAAGTAATCCAAATAAGTTATCTTTTCACAATTAATAAAATTCATCAATGAAAACAAAAATAATCAAATACATAACCCCCAAAACAAATTATTTTCTCTGTAGTGTCCCTCAGTGGTATTCAGTATAAAATATTCATGCATTTAACTCAACTTACATGGTTTAAAACAATTTCATTTAATGTAAAAGATAATCAAGATGATTTCAATTTTTTATTTTTTTCAGATTTTTATTAAGTTACTTTTTCCAGTAAGGAAACTTTAAAAAAACTCACATAAAACAAACACACAAAAAACCAAACACTCCCCTCTCCCCCAAAAAAACCCAAGCCATAAACGAAATCACCCAACCTCCCAGCCTCCTTAAGCAGTGATACTGTGTCGCCTATTCTCATTTCCCCCTTTTATAACAATTACAGAATCCAGAAAGACATAACAACATAAACTCTCGAAGATAATTTTATAAATTATATGATGCTGGCAGGTGCTATTTCTGAAAAATTCCTACCAAGTAACAACTCTATTCAAACATAATAAAGATAACCTTAAAATTATACATCTATCAAATAAACAGAACTAGAAAGCAAACAATTTTTTAAATATTGAGTCAGGATTAACAGCCAAAAAAACATTTGGACTCTTCCTTTAAGTAGCAACCCTTCCTAAATAGCAATTTATGCCTTTGCTCAATATTCAGTATTCAAGTCCCTCTAGAGTCCCATCAGCTTCTCTTTTTTCTGTGTCATCTGCCATTCAAATTACTACAATTGTTACAGCTTGTTTCAAAATCAGCTTTTGTCAGTCACCTCCAATTTACAGAAATACACATAAAGGTAAAAATCTTGTCAGAAGTACCAGAGCTACTATAGGTCTCAAAAACGTATCCCACAATTCCCATTATTAAATGCTGCTGAAAGGTCAAGTAGCACTAAATAGTGTAAGGGTCATAACTGGTAATTAGGAAGACACCATCTTCCTAATCAATATCTTTTACCTGAGGACTTTTCAGAATCAAACAGGACCAAATGAAATCAGACAATAATGTGTTATACAAAATGCCTTAATAATATTAATAAATTATATCCTTTTTTTATTCTCCTATATTATTATAAATTATTTTTCTACTGGATAAAATGGCTCCTCATGGCTTGGGAAAGTGCGCTGTTCACTGGGTAAAAAACTATCTGAATGGCCAGGCCCAGAGAGTGCTGGTGAACAAAGGTGCATCCAGCTGACAGCTGGTCACAAGTGCAGTTCTCCAGGGTCCAGTGCTGGGACCAGACCTCTTTATTATTTTTTATCAATTACCTGAATGAGGGGATTGAGTGCACTCTCAGTCAGTTTGCAGAAGACATCAAACTAGGTGGGAGTATTGGTCTGCTGAAGGGTAGGAAGGAAATGCAGAGGGATCTGGATTAGGCTGGATCCATGGGATGTGGCCAGGTGGAAGAGGTTCAGTGAGGCCAAGTACTGGGTCCTGCAACTGGGTCACAAGAACCCCATATGGTGCTAAAGGCCTAGAACAAGTGGCTGGGAAATTTTCCAGGGGAAAAGAACCTGGGAGTGCTGGTCATCAGCAGCTGAACATGAGCCAGCGGTGTGCTCAGGTGGCCAAGAAGGCCAGTGGCATCCTGGCCTGTATCAGAAATAGTGTGGCCAGCAGGACTAGGGCAGTGATCATCTCCTGTACCCAGCAATGGTGAGGATGTACTTCAAACCCTGTGTTCAGTTTTGAGCCTCCCACTCCAAGAAAGGCTGGAGCATGTCCAGAGAAGAGCAATGAAGCTGATGAATGATCAGGAGCACAAGTCTTATGAGGAGCAGCTGATGGAGCTGAGGTTGTATAGCCTCAAAGAGGCTCGGGGGAGACCTTATTGCTCTCTACAACTACCTCACAGGAGGTTGTAGCGAGGTGAGGTTTGGTATCTTTTTCCATTCTACTAGTGATAGGACAGGGGAAAGAACTTCAGGTTGTTCCAGGGGATGTGTAACTTGGATATTAAGAAAAATGTCTTCACTGAAAGGGTTATCAAACGTTGGAACAGGCTGCCCATGGAGTAATGGAATCAGCATCTCTGGATGTGTGGCACTTAGGAACATGGTTTATTGGTGGATTTCAAAGTGTTGGGTTAAGGTTTGGACTCAATGAGGTCCTTTCAAACCGTAAAACGTAATTCTGTAATTCCATATATATAGAATAAATATTTCGTTTATCCCTCCCTTCCTTTTTAATGTGCCATGAAAAAAAAAAAAAGGTCCATCTTGAAGAAGGAATGACATCAATCAACAAAGTAATTTGAAAGTTTTTCAATCATTATCTTTTTTTGGTTGGTTGGTTAGTTGATTGAGGTTTATTTCAGTGATTTTTATCTACAGAGTGAGATTAGAAAGATACATTTTGTGTATGAACCCTGAATAATCAGAATTAGTTAAAGCAGCATGGTACCATTTACATAATATTTCGGTAAGTCAGACATAATTTGAATCCTTTCTAGACAAACCATCATGCCTTTAACAATGGTTTGTATTGTTTCACATATGAGCTTGCTTTTTCTAGAATCCTCAGTGTGCAATTATGTGTTAATATGCGAGGAGCTATAATTTTTGACAGTGTTTCAGGAATAAGACAGAAACCCAAATCTCATTCTCAAAAATTATTTGGTAATATCCTATTGTAGATAAATACACTGACTCTGTATGGAGCCCATCAGTGGTTATGAGGTGCTTGAACATATCAAAGCTTCTTGGATGTACATATTAAGATTACTTTTGAGAGATGACCATGTACACCAAGATGTACATATGATTTCTTAAAAAACCCAAAATACCCATTATTCTTGCTCAGTGTCTGTTGAGTAGTACTGAAACACTGTCTGTTTGCTCATAACTAATTTCACAGTCCTTTGTGTTGATTTATAAACATCTCAGTCTTGAAAGTTACACATAAGCAGCTGAAATTCCTGGCAACATTAAATGATCGACCATAGCCTGTAAAGGTCAGTTGATGTTGACTCCTGAACATAGACCTTATGTTCCAAACACATGTTCATTTTTTGACTTGACGTGTTCTGGTAAGAACTTCTGCACATATCTATAATCAGTCTCACAATACACCCAAGTCATCTAGAAAAAAATTTTTTAAAACTGTATTGCAGATAACATCTTGCTGTTATTATGAAACTATCTCACATATTCTGATTGCAAACATGGTCTTATTAAGATAAAATTGACAGGGAAAATATAATTTTTTAAGGGCTACACTGAAAATACTTAAATATAATAGCACCTCTGTATCATATTTAGGGCATTGACATGACAAAAATAAAAGTGTAAGTTTAGGTAACAGTAATTTCCAGGAATTATACAAGGATTGACTTTCCAAGATACCTTCACATGTTTTTTTGTTGTATAGTTCCAATATTATTATCTGGGTATGATTATCTGGGTATGTTAAAGAGAATGAGAATTTTTTTGGCTCATGATAGCATTTTATTAATGAATATTTTAAATTCAACTTCAAGCATAAAATTTATTTATTGTAAATTTTTAGGAAGAACTTATTAAGTTCATGGTTGGTATGTCAGTTTGAGAACAGTACTGCAACACACTGAAAAGGAAAAATGTATTGGTTTCATAACAAATTAATTAAAGACAATTTCTGCCCATTTCAATTATGTCAACAAAAAGGACTATGTACTTTTATATTAAAAAAACCAGGCTTCTATAAATTAATTAATTTGCAGTTACAAAAAAATCACAATATCTTCACAAGCAGCTACATTCTAAAGCACGTTTTGAAATTAATGTTGACATTTCTCCTAGTGCTTTATCCTGAACAAAATTAAAAAAAAAAAAAAAAAAGCTATTTTGTTGGCTAGTTATATAATCTAGCTTTTTATATGATGGCTGACTGAACTGCACACATACACGTATATATATCTGATCAATATTTTATAAAGCTTTTTTTGTAGCTTCTAGGATCAGTATTCAAATTCACTTTGGATTTTGTTTTGAATAACATAGATTTTACTTTTTACTTTAAATGAAAGACCTACTTTTTTTCCAGAAAGCAGACATGAAAGCCAAAATATAGTTAAATTAAATATTCATATGAAAAAATATCCTCAGAAAGATATAGTTATAAGCAAGGGTGAAGCATTTTTATTTCAGTCCAAGCCCTATAAAAAACATTTAAAAGATTTTACTGCTGCATTCACTGTTGTCTGGAGCAAGTTTTCATGTCTAGATTCAGTATGTTACTTCAAGGATTAAAATTTAATTGTACTCCTGCTGTACTTAACATTAGAAAGCCTTAAAATTTTTTTTAAGTTTTTACCAAGGTAGCTTAGATTGCTCCTAGAAAATGCAATAATATTAGAAAGAGAAGCACAATATATAGTAATATGATACTGTCTTTGCTGTATGTCCCAAGAACCACAACTGAAATGCAAGACAAAAGATAATTTTAACAGTGTATTTCCAGTTGTCTCAGATTTCTCTTCTACTATTTTATTTGTAGCAGTAATGGTTGCTAAGTAACATCTGCAACATCATCTTCCTCTGCTTCTAAGTGGCTTGTGGTTTTTGGGTTTTGGTTTTTTAAAATAATCAGTCCTTTTCTTTTCCTATTAATGTTTTATTCTCCTGAAAAAATAAAGAACATTTTGAATCTATGTTTAACTGCAGGGTGAGCCTGGAACAAAATAAATTGTCTCAATTCTTCAATTTTTTCATGTACAAGTCACAATTTAATTTATATTTCTGTTGGTACATCTTTGTTTATAACTGACACAGTTGATACCTGCTATAATGAACATATTAGATCAATAAAAACCAGGAACTACTGCTTACCAATAGAGTATACCTGGAATATTTTTCCAGTATCTTTCCACCTCTGATTTCAATCCTGAACCTTAGGGATATTTCAAAGTGGGGAGTCGGAAACTACAATGTTTAACACCAATGGATATGAAAATTATTATCTTAGCAACAGTAGTGACTTTGTTACATATTCATTTCCTCCTACCTCATTTCCCAGTGTCCCAAATTCATCTCTCTTTTGTTTCATGGATAGTGATGTTCTGTCCTCTCATTTTCCTAACATGCTCCTGTGTTCCCCAAGCACCACACCCTTTCCTTCCCAGCAGCTTACCCAGTCATAACTGGGTAAAACTTAGACCTATTATTCTGTTCTAAGTCTGAAATTAGCTGACTCTGTTTCACATATGACAGAGGAATTAAATATTCCACATACAAATTTTAAACACCTATATTTTTAAATCCATTTAAAAAAAAATATACAAATCACACCCTAAGGGCATCCTTCATTCATGACACTGACACTAGTACTACTGCTTCCCCTTATAAACAGAGGTGTTTCATGGTGAGTACTGCATACAAGATAGGTGCCTGAATAATTGGACTACCTAAGGATAAAATGACAGCTATTATTATAATTTTGCATTATGTTCTTTTAGCAATTCAGTAAGATGGCAGATTTATATTGGAAAATCATCACGTTACCTTAGGTTTTTAGCAGACACATGTTAGAAGGATTTGCTACTGGAATGCAAAGAAGGGTTCTGTAAGTGACGCTGAAGAATCTGAGGCAAAGATTAATGAGCTTTTTCTTTTTTTTTACATAAGCATGTTATTTGTATTCCTGCAGAAAAGACTAAAGAATGCCCCATATGATGATGCAAATTATGACCTACTAGAAATAAAACAGAGTCTGTCAGGGACTGTGTGAGCTATTTTTCAATATAAACAGTGCAAAAAGACTGAGATTAAGGCCTTAGGCCTTGTTATTCTTTACAATAAATTCTGAGAAACTTCTAGCACAACTCAATCAAAGGCCCTACCTGTTGTCTGTTAGCATTTACCACTATGAAGCCATCTGTAATTTGCCATTTGCAGCTTCATACTCTTTCCTGATGAAGACAAACTTAAAAAATTAAGTAATGATTTAGGAAAGACGCTTTGTTTTAAAAAGGCATGCATGATGGAGAAAGATTTGCTTTCTTTTATGAGAGCAAGTACTTTCTGAATGATATCTGAGGATGACCTTTCAAAACATACAGCTGCTATCTATCTGAAACATGCATCAAATTAATATGTTCTTTTCCTGTCTGTAAGACATGTATTATGAAGTATTACATCATTGATATGTAATGAAAAAAGAGAAGTCTGTTATCACTGAACATCTGGAACTGCAGTGATGATGGAGTGCAGCTGCTGGCTTTCATGTGAAGTGTGATACACAACTACACAGAGGCATTTATTTCAATCCCTTTACTTCTGAAATAGTGTGCCAGGAATGCTCATTTCCACTTCATCCTACACACAGCATTCAGAACTGTATCAAACACACGAAGTTATACATACAATATTACTCATGTAAGTTTGCAATGTAGGAAGTTTTGTCCCTTTGATGATTACCTGAGAGCAGTTTATCTTAGTTTATTATGAATCACTGAGAAATTTAGTCACAGAATCTTGAAGCTGAATTCAATGCTGATAAATAATTGGCATGAAATGGATCAAATACATTATTTTTACCATTCTTAATATTTTTTCAAGTTCTTTAGAGAACTATTTATTCAATTCTGTCCTTTTCCAATTTACTTTTCATGGAGCAGAACAGGCTAAAATCTGAAGTGGAAATTTTTCTCTGTATTCAGTATTGCTTCTCTCTTATGTAGAGCATTTAAATTAAAATTCAAAATAAAAATCAGTAGACAAAGAGATTTCCTTACTAAAGCTCACCTTTTTATTCAATCTGGTCATCCTTCCAAATGCCAGTTCTGCATAATTTTTACAATGCCTCTGAATACCAGACAAATAATCACATTCTAGTCTCATAGAATATGGTCTTATCTAAATAGTTTTTTCTTTCCCTTTTGAACATATCCTTATCAAGCTTCCAGGGAGTTTATTAATGCCCACGGTTTATCCCACCACATGCTCTTGGCCTTTGCATGATAAATCAATGAAATTCAGTAAGACTTCCTCAAAGTCTCATCTACACAGCTCCTGTTACTTTTCTAAGTATTTTCTACAAAGCTGTTTTCTTTAAATGAAACATCAAACATCTGCACAAATCTGCCTTTTTTTTTTTTTTTTTTTAAAGGAAAAATAAAAAGTGCAAGATGTTTAATTTCCTGAAACAGAGAGTAGTTTACATTTCTTGACTAAAAAGATTAATTGCTATGGACATTTCCTCACTTAAAAAAACAATGACTGGTCCCTGAAATGAGCTGCTACCTCTGTAGTCAGAGTAGTACAGACAGGCATAATAACTGGGTGGAGCAGAAGTGAACTAGACCATCTCCCTTCCATTACTGCCAACTTTAATACCTCCTATGAATTCTTCCTGCATAATTACAGACACAATATAAGAAGAAGAGTTATACCAACTCTCTATATAGTCAACTGAGAAAGCACCAAATCAAAGGAGATCATTCAGTGCTTTAATGGCATAAATTGCTCCTTGTTCCTATCATTTGAGGATTAGCTTTGAGTTTATTTTTGCGTTTCATGCTGAGCAGGATCAAGCTGGTCCTTTGTCTTCAGGGCATAGTGGAGCTGATACTTGAACAGAGATGTTTCCTTAGCTCTTGCAATGATTCAACCCTTTTTTGCTGCATCACTGGTTTGAACAATCAGGAAGAGATTACAAAATTTGAGTATACACACATCCAAATACAAATAGTAAAGAGAATTAATTGAATAAGATTTAAAAAAATAGCTTAGTTCCACATTGTCTTCTGTTTTAATGTCTAATATTAGAGAATTAAAGTATTATAACAAGATGTTGCTAAAATCTCCCAGGAAGTACAACCTGTGAAGGTGTTATAAATGGAAAGATCATTTTGCAGTTACTTTTCCCCACAATATGGCATCATCAGTCTTGCAAAACTGTAACCAGAAAAACAAACAGTCAGATGTCCCCCACAGATATATTAACCAATTCATGCATTTTCTGCTAAGTCCTGTTTTAACAGTAACAAGAAGAGATCAAGCTTATATTCTATAAAGGGATGACGTGGAAAGTGATTGTACTATAAAATGAATAGACTCATTTTCCACTATCCTAAATTTTGTACAGATTTTGTCTGTATAATACACTTAAAATACTACTAATTGAGATCTTGACAATGCTACAGCTCCCTGTCCTTTGTCTGTGAAATTGCATAACCCTTTTTTTTGAAAGATTGAAAGCTCTGATAGAGTACTTGGACACTTTCTTTGATCCCTTCCTGCTATCCTCACTTCCCAGAGGTAGAATTTCAGAGCAATTCTACATTAGCATAACTGTAAATGGAATTTTTCTTCATCTCTATAACAAAGTGATGTAGCAGTGTATTAATTTTAATACTCCAAAATATTAGTAAAAATTAGCATTAGTAAACATTAGCAACAATAAATGGATATGGATACACCAGTGACAAGTTACTTTCCAAATTCAGTCAGTATTTCAACTGTGCATTTACTCTCAAAAAATCTAAAATCCAGAATTAAATTTTAAGGTACTTAAATTTCATTATTCCTTTGACTTCTTTTGGTATTTGCTAAACCAACTCCAAAGACAGTACTAAAAAAGATTCCTTGATAGAGTTGCACAAACCAAGTGTTTTCTTCCCCTTCTATCCCTTCACAAAGGCAAAAAATTTGTGTCAGGGAAAACTTCTAATGGTATTCTGTATTCATTTATAACAAAAGGATTCTGAGAGGTAAATTTCATTCATTATTTACATTATTGCAACTAGAATGCTATGATTATTGTTGCATGATGTCTTGGATTGATAATAAGTAGAGACACTTCTAAGTCACAGCTTTGCATTTTGTATTTTGAGAATAACCAGTTTAATTTTATAAAACTATGAGACTCCTTGATTTTAACAAGATTGATGAAGCAATAAATGAAAATTTAATGTTCACAAAATACAGGTTTGCTGTGGGCCACTCCCAAAGATGATAAAAAAGCGACATTCTTATATCAAATTTGGACATACCAACATTGACAGCAGGTACACTTCCCAGAATTCTTTTTGACATTTTCATGATATGGGTCATAATAATCACTCATTATGACAGAATGGCAATATATTAATCTCTGGGATGAAGAAAAAGAGTGCAGTGTATGTGTGATAGTTCATACAAACAATCAGAGCACCAAGCCTTTCATCATCCATTTGAAGCCTGAGGAAATAACATTTTTGAGCAACTACATTCTGTGTTCTATAAATATATACAGTATATTTCTAAATGTCATTAAAATTAAATTAATGGAAATTTGAAACTGAAGCAAAGAACTCAGCCTGATTTTCACTGCATTTCATGATAGTGGCACAAGTGAGATTGTAGAAGTACAGTGAGTGTATTGGCAAATACTGCACAAGATCCTTTAAGGGAAGCAGTTCTTGTATTAATCTTGCAGCATATTTATGCATCATATTTCTGTGAATATTCAATACCAGGTGTATGCCTTTTTTTTAATATAAAAACTTCCAGAATTAGAGAAGACTTAAAAAATTAAGCCAAAAACGTTATTTCCATTTGAGAATGGCATTTCCAGCTTTATTGAATGGAGCCATGTGCTTTTACATGTGCTTCTGGAATTTCAGAAGCTTTCAGAATATCAGCTCTATGCTGGTAGATCATAAAGATAAGCCAATACCACTATTATTAATGTGGCAAACAATGGAGAACTGCATGCACATTTACTCCTGGAGAAAGTAAAACCAAAACTCTTCTGAACACATCTGTACCTCTGCATTATCCAGCCTTCTTTATTTACCCCATTTAGGATTATGAGTCATACCTATCTTAAGGTTAATATGAAATGATCCAATTGTGATTGTTAAGTATTGTATTGGTGCACACTTCAAAATGTTATTAAACTTTTTCTAAATGTTGTCTTCTGCTTTCAATCATCTATCTTTAAATATGTGTGGCAAAGATTGCAACTAGTATACTTAGGTTTAAATAAAACTAAAATTTTCAGCAGAAGCAAGTCCTAGAAAATTACAAAACAATATTGTAGGGGAATTCGTTAATTGTATTAAAGGTCAAACAGTGTTCTCAATTAGTGTGGCTAGAATTCCTTTCTGCAAATCCACTGTCAGTTATGTGAGCAGGTTGCTGTCAAGAAATCCTTCATTATAAAGGTAAGATTTTTTGAGTGTGAGAACTACAAGTGCTCAGATATGATGTTGAACACATACATGTAAAGGATAGATTTCAAAAAAGCTTATGATGCTTATGAGAGCTGTTTGGTGATACTGGTATACTCAATTAAACTACATCTATCAAAATCCATGCATTTTTTCTGCTTTTTTAGAGGCATGATTGCATGAATTTATTCTTGCAATAATATTTGCCTTTTTTTTTTTTTTGCATATGCTGCTAATGTGTTTTTCCAAGGAAAAAGGTAACTTGTGTGTGCAGAAAATAGTTTGGAATTCAGGCTTTAGTAACAGCTGATATTCACATAACTGTCCCCTCAGTGGCCAGGAAGGCATTTGTGGGTTGAAGACAGCTCAAGCCCATTTTTTATACCCTATGTAGGGCAGAATCACTCATTCCCTCCCTCCATGCTGGTCTGACTATCTCAGAGAGATATTAATGCTCTCTTAATGAACTCAGGGGGAAACACGCCATCACCTTTTCTATTCAGCTGTTGATAGGTACTGAAAATTAAGGTCATGTTCCAGTGCCCCTTTGTGGGGAAATAAACTCAGCTTTTTTCAACAGCTGTGATCAGACATCCTGCATGATTCCCTGAGCTTCACAGCATATCATACTTGTCCATCTCCTCTGCACTTTCCTCCATTTAAGAGATTTATTCAGTGATTCACATTCCACCACTAGGGTTTTACTCTACTCAGTCACAGAGGAGGGGGGCAGTAGTGTTTACATATCTATCTACCAAAAATTAAATAAACTATCACATTTTTAACCAAAGTTTTGGGGTAATTATGAGGTTATAGCTTTAAATAAAGAGTTGTAAATTAAATTCTCATTTTTCTGTATCTATGAGGTTTAACCAATATAAAATACACCAATCACATCACAGTATGGTGAAAGATTTTTAAATAATTCAGTTGGATCCAAAACAATTCTTCATTGAATTATTATGGGAATGAAACAAAATAATTTTGAAGTGAGAGAAATACTTATTTTCAACTAAGTTACTGTGTTGATGAAGCAGAAAACAGTCAGTTCTACAGGTAATAGAAATAATAAGTCTTGAATTCATGAGAAAGAATACATTACATTTGAATTCTGCTACATTGCACATTGTGGTGGAAAATGCACACTGTGAAGGTTAAGGTAGGAAGATTTTTCTCAAAATGTTTAAGATATCTCTTAGTATGTTTTTCAGAAATTATTAAAAAAATAGGTCCAGCTCCTCCTGTTATGTGAAAATACACAGATACACAAAATCATTTAAGCACCTTCTTAGTTATTTTTAAAAATTATTATGGCAGGAAATATAAAAAAAAATTAACTTTATTTATCTATGAAAAGCCTTAAAGCTTTTGAGCAAATATTAAAGCTAGCTGATAATTAATTTTTTTTTCTGTTTCCTTAAGGAATGCAATAGTGATTACTTTCAATTATTTGAAAAGTTTAATTAATATTTTGCTTAATTAATGCCTTAAGATTGGAGAAATTAGCTTTCTTACACTTCACTGTGCTTTAGAACACTAAATCTTCATTCATTCTTTAAAACTAAACAAAATCTCTTCAGAACAAAATTTGTCTAAGGATTTTGTTAATCTTTTCGATTTACCAGCCCTGAAAAAGTAGAACATCATGGTATGCCACTCCCTCCTATCTAGCCAAACTACACCTTAAGAGTGCTTTTCCATTTCCTCTGAAAATAATAAAATTCACTGTATTCATTTATGACAATATTTAGATTAATGTTTCCTACAACAATCTAAATTTCACTAGCCTTGCACAAGGAAGATGCACTCTAAAAATTCTATAACAAGGAACTCCTTGTTACACAAAATTCTGCAGAAACCATGATGGAGGTATCAATCCTACACTGCATAAATAAATGGCCTTATGATGGAGCAATTGCTTCTCCAGCTGCAGGTAAGCAACTGGTCATCAGCAGCTGTAAGGGCATATTAAGTGTCTGCTCAAAGAGATGTAAAAGTTTGTTTTATGACAAATTCTTTGTATCAGATAGCTAAGATTCGGAGTCCTTGTTTTACACAGAAAGACATTTGGGATTAGAGCAAAAAGAATGGGAAACAGATGAGGGAAACCCTTCTGCTTCCTATTAGACAACAACGCTCAGGCTTGATAGTAGGATTCTGGATTATTATACACAGGAACTAAAATGTCTCAGTGTGGTCATGAAAATAAGGATGTTTATTACTTTTTAAAACGGATGAAGTAGACATCCTTAAAGGTTATAGCAGAAGTGGCATATTAACTGAAGTGCTTACAAGTGAATGTAGGAAATTTCCATTAAAAGATAGATGCTGGTCAATGAATATAAGAGCAAGATGTGGCTTTACAGAAGCAGAAAGAAAGAAAAAACAACAAGTACTGCTGTCGATTCTACTATTCCAAAAATAGCAATGTTTGTCACTGAACTAAGGGCTCTAAAGGTCAGCACTAAGAGGAAAAAGCAAAACCTCCAGCTACTGCTAGTCAGTTCAACACTGGTAGCTGAATACCTTGTTCCAGGGCACAATGTTGGCCTGATTTGAAGCTCATGTGTAGGCAGGGGAGACACAGGCTGTTTATACAAGAGGCTATGTTGTGGAAGGGAAATTAGTCTATCAGTGATTCAGTGATTAGTTGCATTAGCCACTCTAGTCCTTTTTCCTGAAAATTTACCAAGCCCCTGAAAATACAAGAATGCAACTCCTTAGAAGCAAAAAAATAGGTTAATTTGCAGAAGTACCAAAAAGACAGGGTTTTTTTCTCAGAGATTTCTGGAGAAGTCTAAAGCCCTTACAGATTAAGTTAATATTGGTTGAGTAACTCATATTTGATTTTTCAGATGTCTTGCAATTACTATTGGGAACTCTAGGCTGCATTCACTTACTAGGAATGAATCTTACTTGACCCATTATTCATTTGTAAAATAGAGAACCTTCAAATGAGTGTGGAGATGAGATATGAATTCCTTCTCACCACCTAAGATGTAGGAAAGAAGACTTTCTTCACTTCCTATCCTCAGGTACATTGCTCTAATTGCTGTAAATGAAAACATGGGTTTTGGTGATTACTATCTTCCTAATAAAAATGAAAAAGAGCTTGTGCTTCACCTATTAAACTTTTAGAACAATTATATAAGCCTGTAAAGGACACTTTTCTTTTTTCTTTCTAAACTCGCTGAATGATGTGCAATCACTCTCATAACCAAATAAAGTCCATCGATTTCAGTCTTTAACCTAGGAAATGTAACTTCAATAGTCATGTCTTTCTATGATGCTGCTAGAAAGAATAGAAATAGACTTTATATAATAGATAGCAGGAATGAACTTATACTTTGTAGTAAACATTTAGTCTCCGTAACTTGGAAAGATAAAAAGGCGAATCATTACGGGACAGTAAAATATACTCTTAAAATATTAGTTACAAAGTGCACTATAAAAGCATTCATTCAAGAAGATGAGAAAAAAACTGTCATAATTAAAATGTCACAAAATTTGCGGAGGCCAGTATTTCTTTGTGTTAGAGGGTATGAATGTAATGATTATGCAGTTATAGTGCTGGGATAGCTGCATAAAATATTTTTATTTCACATGATTGTTTTCAGTCTCTCTGTGCTGATTTCAACTTGTCTTCCGAAAGTGCAGTCATTCTCAGTCATTTCAAGACAGCCAAGTGAATCAAAAGGTCAATCTAATTAAAAAGGAAGAGAACTTCAGCCTACAGAGAAAAGGGTCCAGTAAATGCCAAAGGAGTTTGTATTAGACAAGTGCAAAGTAAACAGTCCAAAACAATGAAAAAAATCCACATTGGTGTCAAATACATAGAAACAAAAGTGACCTTTTCCTACATTATAAATAAATAGTCTTGTCTACATAACAGAGAAATATTGTTTATTAAATATAAGGAATACAGGCTTCAATTAGGTAGTTAAAAAACTATGATGTTATCAGAGACTCAGATTATATTCTATTTTGAGAAGCACTTTGAGGTGTGGGAGAATTAAAATGAAACCCGTTTTGAAGTTGGTTTTCCCCCAAAAGACATACTAAATGAGTTTAATATCAATGTGAGTCATCCATCATTTCAAAAGGCTCAGAGAAAAGATACAATTTTAGTGTATAACTGTGACTCAGTCGAACTCACAAAGCAGGAGATTTAAACCTCTGTGGCCTTTGTAACTTCTTCGGTAAAACAAGAATTTACTAATGAAAATCAATCTTACTCTGCATTCTTTTGAGCCTGGATTACAAATTGGAAAGAACAAAGAAATTAATTTCAGACTGGGTTTTCCAAAATAATTAATAAATCATACAGAAAAACACACCAGAGAAGCAACTCACAAACTCATCAGAAAAGTAATCACAAGCTGTTTCCCACTCTAGAGAATCTTTGTTCTGCAGCATGACCCCATCCTTCAGCCATTTAAATTGTCGACAAAACTTTTGGGTTTAGAAACTCTGCTTCCATCTTTCAGTGTAAAATTTTCATAAAATAGGAGTATATTGGAGTCCAGCTTCTGTAATAGAAGCATGTATGTAAAGCACAAACGTTTACTTCAGAAACAGTGTAAGATACTGTGACTGGGGGTACTTTTCTTTGGTTTTCAGTTGTCTTTTCCCAAAGTCATAGTGCATTAACAAGCTGCACATGGCCTAAGTGGCACTGGTGCCTGATTCCTTAACAGATGTTTTGCAAATTAGCTGTATCTTTCTCAATAGAAACAGTAGTCACAACACAGCCTTCTTTAGATTCTTCCAAATAGTGATCATATGAAAATAGGATTGAGGGATTTCACTCGCCAGTGTCTCAGTGTTTTCAAGGCAAATTCTCATTTTAAAAAAGGAAACTTGCACTTGTACGTCATGTAGGAATAAAAAGAGGTTTGTTTTGAAGGAATTTCTGAACTCATTCATATTGGAATTTAAAAGTGAATCCTTGGTGCATGTCTTTTCATACTAACAGTAAATTCTCTCCCTGTATGTATGTATCTGGAAAAGGAATTATCTATAATGAATAAGTGTAACAGGAAGAATTTTGGGCCCTGAAATTAAGGTTATGTTAGTGATTGCATTAATAATATTCACACCTAAATCAAATTTCTTTGCAGTTTTTTCCTCTGCAACTTTTACAAATTCATGTCAATTAGTTTTTTCCTTATTTTTTTAATTAAGGTCCCCCATTTTTCTTATGTAGTTTTGTTGATGGATCAACAGTCATAGCAATGTATTTATTATTAATAGATAGTAGTGTTTTTAGTATACCACAATGTCTTTTGGACTATTTGAATTTTACATAATAATTCAATTTACAATACATATTAACTTAGCATGTATTTTCTAATGTTTAAAAACTTTTTTTGTTCTTTGAGGAAAACACAAAACACAAAGATCTAACTGCTTTTGGAAATTCAGTTGTCAGTTGGTATTCCATACTTTCCATGAACTGAAATTCAGGCAGCAAAACAGAATTATTATATTTTGTTAGCCTGGAGTTTGTTCTGATGTTTGTAACAAATTGTAACAAAAATCTTCATTTTCTGTAATAAGAGACAAATACTATACAAACCTCTTGGCCAACTGTTACATTGAATCGCAGAGGTGGCTGCATTTTCATAGTTTATGTAGATTTGAAATGCTACACACGTAGATTCTTCTCCACAGTTGTCAGCTCTCTTAGGATAAAACTCATTTCCCTGCAATATAATGAAGAATTCAGAAAATTCAGGTTTCTCCATAACAATAAGACTGCTCCTTAATGTTGCTATACTACATCAGTTATGCCTTCTTTCTGCATCGGTGGAGAGACCCTTAAATCTAATCTAAGGAGGTACCCAATCAATTACTTTGAATTCTGTATTGCATATGCGTATATATTACTGTAGATTTCCAGCACTTTAAAGTATTTGTGCAATCTATTCCTAAAACACTTGACAAGTTATCAGACCATAAGCTGAATACCAATGATGTTGACTTGATTTTTTCTTAGGTGCATAAGGGTTTAACATTGCTCTTCAGAATTTCAAAGTACTAAAAACACACACTAATTGACCTTTATATTCAGTAAGATTTAAAATTAAGATCATTTTATTAACCTACTGGAATAACAAAACAAAATGAATAAGTAATGATAAAATTATGTTTATTTGATGAGTTAGGTTATTTCACAGCCTGGATTGGATGGCATAAATACATAGGTTTCTGTGTAGAAAATGTCACAAGCTGTAATTGAATTCTATTTTTGGATGTCCCTACTGGCTGCAGTATGAGTTTTAAAGTATATGATGGAAAAATCTGAATTGGATTTTTAACAGTATCCATAGAAAAACATTGTTCATATATGTCCATACAAGTTTGACAGGGGTAAAACTCTCAAGATGTAGTTATATGGAAGAATGCCATACTGTTCAGAGGTACCCAAGCTACTTCCAAACAGATTACATCAGGAACTGGAAACTGTAGACTCATGGGATTATACCTCAACTACTTAATTCTGCTGAGAAGCTATACAAGTTAGCTACAGGAGAAGCACGTTGTAGTACAGGACTCTGGATCCAAGTCCAAAGGAGTACTACTGCCTTGGTCTGTGGTACTGTATTCAGTCACACAGCTATAACTCAAGACATGGCTACTGTCTGTCATCTTTCCTGTTCTTCAGCCTCAACTGATTCCTAAAACTGCTCCAGTTTTCTTATTCCTGCTTCTTTTCCAAGAATGTATGCACATTGTAGGCAGACTTTACAACCTTCTTCATATTCCTGATGGCAAGGGACATCTCAGGAGCAGGGAGAAAATAGGGAACAAAATAGTATTAGGCAGTATAGTGAATCTAATTTATAGAGCAAAGCCCATAGTTGTTTATTTGCAGATCTACAATTTGACCATCTTCATTACAAACCAATTCAGTCACATTTAGTATTGTCTGAACATATCTAAAACAGTATCACAAAGTAAAGGGATTATCAATGCATGCTATTTTTTAGCACTTCAGATCAAACACTTGACATATTTTTCAGTATTTTCACCGTTTCATACAGGAGAGAAACAAAGGAATATATCTGATGAAAGCATCTCATTAATTTCAGGAAAGGTTACCCCACATTCACCCCAAGCCAGTTCAACCACTGTGTCCTAGTTCTATATCTTTTCATTACACCAGTCCTGAACTACAGCCATCCTCCTGATGCTCTGTCCCCCGCCCAAAGCTGTTAATTCCCCTGAAGGGAATAAGGGATTGACAGAATCTGCCAGAAGTGTGAAGGTAGATTCTCTTTCTTTTGTAACCTCTGAGTAGTTCAAAGAAAATCTGCTACACAGACCAGAAGCAAATGTTCGTTTGTATGTGATATGGTTGGTTGACTCCAGCAGATTAATAGCTCAAGCTACGCATAGTGGTCACAGTTCAGGTACCAAACTGAAACATGACTTGACCCTAATCTTTACTTGAAAAGTAAATATGCTGGTTTGTGATAGTTTGATTAAGTCTTTCTAAGCAAATATAGATTTTATATTATTTAAAATTCTAATTCTAAGGCTTAATTTCTTTTATAGTTAGAAAGTATGATTCTGGTAATACCTAAACTGAATCTTTTAATCTGCAAATTGAGCTGATTATGTCTGTCCTCAGTGGATATAGTGAAAAAAAATCCCGGTTTTACTTTTTTTTCATGCTCAACATATTCTTGAAGCATTAATTGCAACAGTAGAACTACAGAAAAAAGCAGTGTTACCAACAGGGAGATATATCAAGCCATACATATTTGAAAATTCATATTAAATCACCTGCAGTCCCTTTTATTTGGAAGTTTTGTTTTTTATTGGTTTGATGTTTTATTTTTCACAAGGAAAGTATTTTAGCTCCTTCAATTTTTATTTGTAGTTCATGTTCTTCTCTTATTATCACTGCTACTCTTTCTAAGTATTTCATTTAAGCCACAGGCCCTGACTAAAACTGCATCCTATGATTTACATATTACATTCCCCTTAATATGCCTTCCAATAAAACTATTCTGAGTGTTCATTCAACTGTTGTTTTTTTTGTTCAAGTTTAATAATTTTTTTTTTATAATCCCAGACCTCTCAGAATCTTTCCTTTATCTCTGTTGGTTGCCTATTATTTCACTTTTACATAGAATCATAGAATGGCTTGGGTTGAAAAGGACCTTAAAGATCATTTAGTTCCAACCCCACCCACCATGGGCAGGGGCACAATCCAGCAGATCAGGTTGTTCAAGATTCCATCCAACCTGGCCTTCAACACTTCCAAGGATGGGCCATCCACTTCTTTGGGCAACCTGTTCCATTGTCTCACCATCCTCACAGTTAAAAATTTCTTCCTAACATCAAACCTAAATCTCTCCTCTTCAAGTTTAGAACCATTTACCTTAAGCCTATCACTATCTGTCTTCGTAAATAGTTCCTCTCCCTTTTTTTTTTATGAACTCCCTTTAGTACTGGAAGGTGCTATTAGGTCTCCCTGGAGCCTTCTCTTCTCCGTGCCAAACAACCTCAACCCTCTCAGTCTGTCTTCACTGGAGACCTGCTCCAGCCCTCTGATCATTTTCATGGTCCTTCTCTGGACCCAGTCTAACAAATTCCATACCTTTCTTGTGAAAGAATTGGTTCAAGTCATAGCTACAGTATAAATGAATTCCAGAGCTAATCATCAGAATATTTTAATAAGTCCTAAATATGAAATAAAGTGGGGAAAATTCGGCAATAAATTCAAATTTCTTTCTTTCTCTGACATTACAACTGTCTTTCAGGGTACAGGGAAGCCATAAGTATCATATATGTTTATCATAATAAGGCTTTAGAGCTATTTCCACGTTCCACTTAAAATTCTTATAGGTGTCACTATGTAAATAAAAAGCCCATTTATTATGAGATTCCCAAAAGCTATATTCACAACATGTTGAGAAAAGTTAAAAAACATAGTCATTATTCATATCTTTCATTTTAACACCTGATTACTGTTTGACTGAATGCTCGAAAAGCATTAGTTTTTCTTAAACTGAAACAGTTAATCTGGGAACTGCTCTAGCTATTATACTGGTAAAGTATATATGGTATATATAAATACCTCTACCCATATAACAGAATCTTTTCAGTTAGAAGGGGACTACAACTACCATATAGTCCAATTACCTGACCAATTCAGGGCTGACCAAAAGTTAAAGCATATTTTTAAGTGACTGCCCAAATGCCTCTTAAATATTGACAGGCTTGGGGCATCAACCACCTCTCAAGGAAGCCTGTTCCAGTGCTTCACCACCCTCTCTGTAGAGATACTTTTCTTAATGTCATCTGAACCTCCCCTGATGCAATTTTGAGCCACTCCCAGGAACTGTGAACTCCAAGAAGAAGAATGAAAGTCAACTTTGCTTTAGCTCTAGATCTAAGAAATCTCAATTCTACTCCATAGCATTTTATTCTACCCTGTTATTATCCTAGCAAACTGTTTTGATAATTAATTCAATTTTTTTTCCCTCCCGAGAGATAAGTTCTGAGGCAAGAAACTACAGAAATTAAATGGATGAAGTTCAGGCAAAATAATTTTCAGCTAATTGAAATTTGATAATGAATATGAAATCTTAAATGAGGAGGATTCAGAAACTGTGATTAATATATATAAAATCCTGGCTTAGACAAAAAAGTCCATTTTTATCAAAAGAGATCTCTGAGACTGTAGAAGTAGAACCTGACGACATTAGTAATTTCTTAATTGTGTCTGCTATGCAGTACCTTAGGAAAGCTGAAGCAGTTGTACCACAGCAATGACATTTTATATATTATGGCAGTCTGAATAACCAGTAGTATGCTCAGTAAAATATTGTGTCATTAGTTTTATGTTTAGACTATTCCATAAGATATAGAATCACTTTTTAAAAAGCATAATTCTATCCATGTCTGTTCTCTGCTGGGAAACAATATTTTCTATACATTGATCGTACATTGCTCACACCTCATTTAATAAAATGAGACAACATGAGATGCTCATTGAAGTGCACCACATGTTTTCGCTTCCAGAAAATATAGTAGCTGCAGATCCTTACATGATATGGGTCTGATTCTCTGTGTGCAGTCACTCACTCACAGAAATGCATTTTATATCAGACTATTTATTACAACTATTAACTCTGAAATAGTTTGTTTACATGCCATCACATTATTTTGTGTATATATAGTGGGCTCTCATTAACCCTTCTGAATGGTAACCCACCATCTAAATAGCTTAATTTGTCTCATTGTTATAAAACAGAAGGATTAAAACATTTAGAAGAAAACAATTTTCTCTGGATTTGCCTTTAATGTGAAAACAGAGGAACCACATTTTCACTGGAAAATATGGAGGTAATATGTCTTGAATTCTGTGGACAGCATTCCAATGAAATAATAAAATTTGTTTCTTACTGCTTCCAAAAGGCTGTGGAAGAAACTAAGTGAATAAGCTTTCCTGATCAAACTCATAGGACTACTGTGTTCAAATATTACCACAGATACACCCTCCATAAGAAGGAATGCAATTATATGTTGATGTGACTTAGCATTCAGTATACACAGTAAATCCTCACACCTGAAATGAAAAAATTAATGAAATTAAAGTTTATAACCTGAAACTTTATAGTCTATAGACTTTGTAATAGATTTATCAGAATTCTTATGTTTATATATTATATGATCTTAGGTTGCCTAAGACATAGTGTCTTGAATTAGTACTAGCTTTAAATCCATAAAATTTAGGGAAGTCATGGAATTTTACTTCTCCTTTACTGTCTTCATGTAAGAATTTCTACAGCAGCAGTAACAATTGGAGACTTGTTTTAATATGTTGAAAATGTTCTAATAGAGCTAATTTCTCCTACAGAAGAAAGGAAGTCCAGAAACAAATAGTTTAGCAGTAAATTTATCTTTGGATTTTTTTATCAGCAAGACACCTTTGTTGTACAGTTCTTGGCATCTTTTCTGTCATTAATAACTCTACACTCATTTCTATCCTATTTAATTATCCACTCTGGCTTAAAACATAATCTGCATTAAACCAGCTGTGCAACCTTGAAAGAACACCATTTCAATAATATATTGATAAAAACAGGGCAAGCAAGCTATTAATTTTAATAGGAGCCCTCCCTTCTGACTAGAGCCTGGACACCATCTCAGAGCTGTATTCATTTATCGTCAAGAAGTGGCATCCCTGGTGAACTCATTATAGCAATAGATTCCATTCATCGCCTGGCACTGTGACTAGCTGTATGACCATCCTGGGCCAATAAGGTCACCTTCAAGGTGCCAGTTTCCCTACTAATGCAGTGGAATGACTTGTGGAAACACTGATCAGTAGCAGAAGAAAATGTATGTGGCAAATAATGAACAAGCTCAGTATAATTTCAAAATTGTTTGTCAACAAAAATCTTCAACGAGACAATTATAATTTAATGCTGCAAGAGTCTTAATCACTCCATTCTGTCAGTTATGAGTTCTGGCCAGAAATCCTAGCTGCTAAAAAATTCAGAAACTAATAACTGCATATATCCACTGATTTCCTAAGCTGCCAGGATATAAAGCAGAAGTCTTAAATTCAGACTTGTTGCTTAATGGGCTACACGTAGTGAAGTTGCACTAAGGATAACCAAAATTTCAAAATTATCTCATTTTCCTATTCAATATATTTGTTGGACACAAATAGAGACCATTCAGGTGGAAGCTTTACTATCTCAAGTTCATGTTCCTTACCAGAGTGACTTACCAGACATGTGCACAAAGAACTGATGTTAGAGATACCAGTGCAATCAAAGGTCCCTTTACTACCACCTACAACCACTATATCGGTGCCATGAGCAGTATGTGCTGTGAATTCTCTAAATTTGGTAACCTGCCAGGCCTGCTGTGCATCAGTGCAGTTGTGACCATAAGAGTTTATTCTTCACTATGGTGAGAAGCAAAATTAGAGACATAGTGCTGATAAATTTATATAATCTGTACTTGGTTCAAATTATATGGTGGAAATACCATAGTCACCTTATTTAGGAACCATGGCACTTTCAGGCTCTCATCCCAGTGAGGGATTGCAACCACTTCGATGGCTGGCAGCAATATAGCTGGCTGTAGGCAATTCAGGAGACTCCTAAATTGCATCTGGACTCCTGGTCCAGGTGTTGGACAAACCAACTGGAGGAGAAGCGTTACTGGTCCTTGTGCTCACCAGCAGAAAGGAGCTCTTTAGAGGTGTTAAGATCGGAGGCAGCCTGGGCTGTATCGACCATGTGATGGTTGAGTTTGTGATATCGAGGAGCGTGGGCCTGACGAGGAACAAAGTCAGGACACTATATTTGAAAGAGAAAAGTCCCATCTCTAGAAGGGGTTGGTGAAGGAAATCCACCTTGAAACTGTCCTCAGGGACAGAGGAACTGACCAGAGCTTCTTTTTTCTTAGTACAAGAGCTCTCCACCCTCACGTGCAAGAAATCAAGCAGAGCAGGCCAAATCTGGCATGACTGATCATGGATCTGCTCCTCATACAGTAGTAAGAAGGAAATACACAGTCAGTGGAAGTAGGGATAGGTGACCCAGGGAGAGTACGGAGATACAGTCTGGATGTGTAGGGATGGGATTAGGAAAGCCAAGGCAAAGATGGAAAGGGGCTTGGTGTGTAAGTATGTAAGTCAGGAAAGAAAGGCCAAGGATAAGAAAAGTCACAAATAAATGAGAAGAGAGAACTGATGGCAACAGATATGAAGAACACAGATGTACTCAATAAATTCTTTGCCTCAGATTTGACTGTTAGCCAGGCTTCCCATGTCTCTCAAGTTCCTGAACCTCTAGGTGGGGGCTGGGGAAGCAAAGTCCCTCCCACTGTAAGCAAAAACCCCTTGATGAAACCGAATAGGCACAACTCTATGAGACCTGAAGACATGAATCCCAAGGTCTGGATGTTATTGAAAAGCCACTCTCCATTATATTTGAAAAGTCATGGGTGCCATGTGAAGTCCCCAGCAGCTGGAAAAAGGGAAATATCATTCCTATTTTTAAAAAAGGGAGAAAGGAAGACCCAGGGAAGTACAGACCGGTAAGCATCATCTGTGTGCCTGGAAAAATTCTGGAGCAGTTTTGCATGGAGCAATGTTAAGGCACATGCAAGATAAGGAGGTGATCTGAGGCACCCAATGCAGTTTCACTAAGAGCAAATTATGCCTAACCAATCTGGTGGCCTTCTATGAGAGAATGACCACAATGGCCAACAAGGGAAGACCAGCTAAAGTCATCTACCCAGACTGCTCTAGGGCCTTCAGTATGGTCCCACAGAACATTCTTATCTCCAAATTGGAGAGATATGAATTTGAAGGGTGAACTACTTGGTGGATTAGGAAATAGCTAGATGGAAGCAGCCAGAGACCTGTGGTCAATGGCTCTGTGTCCAAGTGGAAGGCAGAGACACAAGCAGCATCCCTCAGGGCTCTGTCATGGAACCAGTGCTCTTCATATCTTCATCAATGACATAGACAGACAGTGAGATGGAGTGCACTGTCAGCAAGTTTACAGATGACACAAAACTGAACTGTGCAGTTGATACAACAGAAGGAATGGATGCCATCCGGGGGAACCTGAACAAACTTTGGAAGTGAGCCCACTAGACAACTCATGAAGTTCAACAAGTCCCGGTACAAGGTGCTGCACATGGGTTGGGGCAATCCCAGACTGGGAGAAGATGTCACTGAAAGCAGTCTTGTGGAGAAGGACTAAAAACCAGGCCTGGGCCAGCAATATGCACATGTTGCACAGAAGATAAACACCATCCTGGGCTGCATCAAAAGAAGTGTGGCCAGCAGGTTGAGGAAATGGATTCTGCCCCTCAGCTTTGCCCTAGTGAGACTCCACCTAGAGTACTGCATCCAGCTCTGGAGACCTCAGCATGAAGTCATGGACCTGTTAGAGCGGGACCAGAGAAGGACCATGAAAATGATCAGAGGGTTGGAGCAGCTCTCCAGTGAAGACAGACTGAGAGGGTTGAGGTTGTTCGGCACGGAGAAGAGAAGGCTCCAGGGAGACCTAATAGCACCTTCCAGTACTAAAGGGAGTTCATAAAAAAAAAGGGAGAGGAACTATTTACGAAGACAGATAGTGATAGGCTTAAGGTAAATGGTTCTAAACTTGAAGAGGAGAGATTTAGGTTTGATGTTAGGAAGAAATTTTTAACTGTGAGGATGGTGAGACAATGGAACAGGTTGCCCAAAGAAGTGGATGGCCCATCCTTGGAAGTGTTGAAGGCCAGGTTGGATGGAATCCTGAACAACCTGATCTGCTGGATTGTGCCCCTGCCCATGGTGGGTGGGGTTGGAACTAAATGATCTTTAAGGTTCCTCCAACCCAAGCCATTCTATGATCAAATTAGATAAGAACATAAATCTTATTTTGGCATTTTTGTTAAAATCCACTCATGTGCACTCATTTCTAATAGAAGAGCGAGGAAAAGCTTTACTGGTCCTATAAAATGTTTGTAATTTTAGACATATGTTAGAAGGCTGCTTATTTAGAGCTTAACCAGAAAGAACTTTATCCTCCTGCAAAGATAACTAAGAAGAAAATTCTGACCCTTATAAGACTCCTACCAGCTCCTGTATTAATATGCAACACTTTTCCATTCTGAACTTCTGAGGTACCTTGAATTCTGACTGTATGTGTAGCCAGAGGAGCTAAGAAAAAAATTGATAATACTCTGATAAAAACTGAGGGGAATCTATAAACTACGTGGACTTGAATACATTAAGGAGTGTGATGCTGTAACTGTATTCTGAATCAAACTATGTGCAAAATAAAACAGTGAATTTTTTTTTTATAAAACGCACAAACATTACTTAAACACTTTCCCCATCTATCTTGGTACAACTGCCTATTCCCCCACTTCATAAACAATATTACTCTTCCTAAGGCCATGTAATTGACCTTATGGATGGCTTAAATTCAATTGTGATCCTTAAAATATTTTTAATAACTCATTTTCAAATCACTGGAGGTACTTTCAGTCTCAGCTAGGCTAACACAGAAATATAGTGATTTCTTATGGCTAATTTTGATGTGATTTGTTTATGAGCTGTAATGAAATGGCTGCTAACATAAACTGCAGGTAATTAAGACCACAGGCTCCAAGCTACAAGCTTGCCAAGGGAGTTTTACTTTAAAAATATGCAAGGCTCCAAAAGTTTGCTGACCAAATTTAATAGAAGAGCCTTCAGTTCTTCTAAAACCTTACAAAAGAGAGCAAAGAAGAAACTCTTCACGTTTTCTCCAGAGGTGCTTTTACTCGTAAACTTTAGAAAATAAGGGAACTTGGCAAAAGTTTAAAGGGTAACATTCTACCAAAATAAAGCATTCCACAAAGTACTAACTTGGCATATGCTAACCACTTTGCAAAATGCAACCCACCCAGTCTCAAGATACCCAAAATAAGAAAGGAGATTAGGAGAAGAAGTAAGGAGAGAGAAAAAGATAAGATTGTAGCTACCACCAGAGTCCTGCGCGAGTCCAGTTTCCATGTGTCCAGCTGGCAGAGTAAACCACAGAGAGTAAACAACATGGAGAGTACATGTTGCTGCTTTCACTGGCTTTGGCCCCACTATGGTCATATACCCCCAGCCCCAGGTGGGACTTCAGGCCCTTTGTCCATTCCGGAGCTCTGGGGCAGGGTAAGGGGCAGTGTTCCTGGTGTGCCAATGACTGACAGCTGCTCCAGGGCTGCCCGAGGAGGCTGCAGGGGCCAGAGTGTTGGACAGGGCATCACCTCACCTTCCTAAAATTCGACCTGGCCCTTCCCCACCCACTCACACACCCAAGTTGGTCTGAGCCAATAATTAATAAAATAATCCAGTGTCTCTCAAATGTCTTCAGGCTGAAAACCGTAAACAACTAGAGCAGTTATGTTCTTAGCCAAACAGCAGTACATATTTCCTGATGACATACCTTTTTATGTTCCTATTATCATGTAGACCAATACCTTACAGGAAAAATGACAACAAAATACAGAAAATTCATTGTTCTTGGCAAATTTTTAAAGGGATGTTCTCAATTGTATCTATTTTTCTGAGATACCTCAATCCAAAAAATTTTAGAGATCAACTGGAAGGTAACAAGTGATCTTTCCTTTTGGAATGATCCAAAGGGATCCATTGCAGTTAGAATTAATTGGAGTACTTATGGATCTCATCTTACTTTTTTGTGCTAGGCATACCCCCAAAATATTTTATATGAAAAAAATTTACATCATTTTGAAGAGATCCAAGTTTTTTGTCTCTATCCCCAAGTAAGACAAAGAGGTTTTGTCTCATTTTATAAAAATAGCTAATATGATGATGCAAGGGGGAATAAAAATAATTGTTGAGAAAGAGAACAAAACTAACACTCCTCAACTGTTCAGTTTGTGCTACCTCCTGTCACCCCAACCAATTTCCAATGATTGCTGGGTGTTACTAGAGCTTTAAGCTGTGTGCTGTGGGTCAGACTCTGAATTGGACTGAAGTGGTTTAGTTCCAGAGACTTATCTTAAGCTACAATATGTTAACTCAAGATTGGCCCCTCTTATCATTTAATAGTACACCATTTTTGGATGCTAGAGACACTTCACTTTGCTGTATACCTGACTTTATGTCCAAATTGTGCTGATGGCTAAACAACACTACTTCCATATTGTGTCTCATTACTAGCAAAGTAATAGATTACATCAACTTAATAACATTTTTATCTTCTATATTTACATTTTTTTCATTTATGAAATATGCTCTAAAATTTAAGAAACCAGAACAATAAATTTAGAAATGGGTAAAATATACAGGCTACTGAGATTTCTTTTATGCCTAATGGCAATTTATATTTCAAAGTTGTCATCATTCATAATTTTTTTTCTACTTCTTGTTAAGAAATATAATAGAAAATAGGCAAAGAAATAATTCTAGTGAAAAATTATGTGCCCTATGTCAGACACCTCCTTTGACAGCCAAGTCCACCACGTTTTCTGTGCTGTTAATAAATATCATTGCATACTTACTACTTTCCAATCATTATGTCTTTTCTGTAAACTGCAATTAAGTTGCTGAAAAATATTTGATTTTCAGTTTGCAGTAAAATGAATTGTGCATTTCCTTACTTGAACAGCAATGCTTGTAGAAATATAAAAGCTTCATGTAAAACTATATCAATGTCATACATCTGCATTACATAACATAGCTTAAATTCAGATTTTGTTTGGGTGGATAAAATATTGTCCCCTTCTTAGGTGCCCTTAATTATTGCATGGTTTTTCTCAGCCACGGAAGTACCTGCCTTGAAAATTAAATGAAAATTAAATAAAGTGGAAAACGTCAGGGCAGTATTAAAAATGGATGCTGCAAGAATGGGAAATGGTGATTAAAGATAAAATAGTAGGCAAATTAATTGTCTATGAGCTGTGTAATCATTTCTAAACTTCATCCATTTAAAGAAAAAACTAAGTAAAGAAGTTTCTATACTTTTAATTGATTTTACTTACAAAATTTTAATGAATACAGGCAATAAAGAGAAAGGAGGTTTTAAGATTTCCAACAGAAGTTTTGCACTTCCCACATTGGAATTATTCTAAAGAAAACACTGAACATTGAATTTCTAATAATTTTGCTCTCTCAAAATTAGGACATAATCAAATTTACTTAGTAAAAATGACTAAAAATATAAAAGATTCATGAATGATATTTAAAGAATACATAATAACAACATTGGTTTCAACATTGAAAATGCCCAGAAAAACAGAGGTCTTTTTCAATGTTATTGAAAAATATTTCATTAGTACTATCATAAAGGAAAAATTACTGAATTAAAAGGATGTGTGGACAAGAATATGCAAAGGACTACTGAGATAAAATACTTAACTTCATAGGTAGAGACTTAGATGGAAAGAATCAAAATCAATTTTATTTATTTTCATCTTTATTTTTTAAAGGAGGTAAAAATGCTTTTCAGAGAGGGAAACTACTTTAAAAATATATTTTAATAAATGTAATTTTTTTGCTTATTCAATGAGTTATTGTTATTTCACCGTCCATTAAAAGTTGGAACTGTTCCTTAGTAAATTTAATTCTTAGTAAGAATCCCGTTCACTTGATCTATATAATTTCATCTTTTCATAGGATACAGATTAAGTAATTCAAGCAATTGATTGTTGCTATACAGGACTGAAAGAAATAAAATATTATTGAAAGAGGATGCTAAAATTTAAATTGTACTGGATTTCACTTTTACCATCCTGAGGAAGATCAAAACTTAAGAGAAATCTACAATCTTTCTAACTAGGGATGATTTCATATAGTTTTAAGGCAACAGTTAAGTAAAATCTTGCAACTATTAAGTCATTGTCTGGCACTAAATAAAAAGCTCCAGCATGAGCTACTGCTTTGTTGCTATTAAGGTTTCCTTTGCTAGCCTTTTGCTTTTGCAAATATCCTTTCATGTTGGTAGCTTTTAGGAATAATGTCTTCAGTTTCATCAATGAATTACTTTGTCCAAACTACTCTGAGTAAATTTCTGTTTTAATCAGTAATATTTACAATTTTTTTTTATCTACATCAGTATTTTGTTTGTACTTTTCATCAGAAATTGCTCACTAAAAGAGATTAATCTTAGATCTACAAGAAAATTCTTAGTCTAAAATGACATAGTGTTTCACAGCCACTGAATACCAAGAAGAGCAAAACTAGTGAACAAGAGAATGAAAATGCTGATAAAACTTCACTACTTAAAGATAGAAATCCCTTAGCATTCTTAGTGCAGAGGTATGATGAATTCTCCTTAATGAATCATTGACATGGATGCACTGGAATATTTGAGGTAGTCAACAGAATTTCCTCCTTAGCATTGCCACACAACTGCAGAATCAACCAGGTTGGAAAAGACCTCTGAGGTCATCAAGTCCAACCCATGACCCAACTAGACATGGCACTAAGTGCCACATCCAGTCTCTTAAATACTTCCAGGGACGGTGACTCCACAACCTCCCTGGGCAGGCCATTACAATGTCTGATCACCCTCTCTGTAAGAAATGTCTTTCTAATGTCTAACCTAAACTTCCTCTGGCACAGCTAGAGATTGTGCCCTCTAGTCCTGCTGCTGGTTGCCTGGGAGAAGAGATTGACCCCCACCTCTCTCCAACCTCCTCTCAGGTAGCTGTAAAGAGCGATAATATCTCCCCTGAGCCCCCTTCTCTCCAGGCTAAACAACCCCAGATCCCTCAGCCTCTCCTCATAGGGCCTGTGCTCCAGTCCCTTCACCAGCCTCACCGCCCTTCTTTGGACACGCTCCAGCACCTCAGTGTCCTTCCTAAACTGAGGGGCCCAGAAATGGACACAGCACTCCAGGTGTGGCCTCACCAGTGCTGAGTACAGGGACAGAATCACTGCCCTGCTCCTGCTGGCCACACTGTTCTTCATGCAGGCCAGGATGCCATTGGCCTTCTTGGCCACCTGGGCAAACTGCTGGCTTATGCTCATCTTCCTGTTGATTAGAACCCTCAGTTCCTACTCTACCTGGTCACTCTCCAGCCATTCTATCCCCAAACTGTAGCGCTGCAGGGGGTTGTTGTGGCCAAAGTGCAGGACCTGGCACTTGGTCTTGTTAAACATCATACCATTCAGCCCATTTATACATTCAGCCCATTTATCCAGCCTGTCCAGGTTGCAGAGCCCTCCTACTTTCCAACAGATTGACACTCTCCTCCAACTTGGTGTCATCTGTAAATTTGCTGACAGTGCACTCAATTCCCTCATCCAGATCATCAATAAAGATATTAAACAGAACTGGGCCCAACACTGATCCCTGGGGGACACCATTGGGGATCAGCTTCCAACTAGATGCAGCACCATTCACCACCACTCTCTGGGCCCAGCCCTTCAGCCAGTTCTTAAACCAGCACAGAATGCCCCTGTCCAAGCTGTGGGCTGCCAGCTTTTCCAGGAGTGTGCTGTGGGAGACAGTGTCAAAGACTTTGCAGAAGTCCAGGTAGACCACACTCGCAGCCTTCCCCTCATCCACGCAGCGGGTCACCTGATCATAAAAGCAGATCAGATTGGTCAGGCAGGACCTGCCCTTCCTAAACCTGTGTTGGCTGGGTCTGATGCCCTGTCTGTCCTGTAGGCGCCATGGGATCTCACTTAGAATGAGCTGTCCCATAACCTTGCCAGACACCAATGTCAGGCTGACAGGCCTGTAGTTTTCCAGGTCTTCCTTCTGGCCCTTCTTGTGGATGGGCATCACATTAGCCAGTTTTCAATCATCTGGGACCTCCCCAGTGAGCCAGGACTGGTGATAAATGATAGACAGCGGCTTGGCAAGCTCTTCCACCAATTGCCTCATCACTCCAGTATGAATCCCACCTGGTCCCACACACCTGTGAGGATCCAAGTGGCTCAGCAGGTCATTAACTTCTTGTTTTCTTCTTGTTGAAAACTGAGGCAAAGAAGGTGTTAAGTTCCTCAGCCTTATCCTATCTTTGGTAACTATGTTCCCCTCCATGTCCAGCAAAGAATGGAGGTTTTCCTTTTGCTATTGATATATCTATAAAAACAGTTTTTGCTGTCCTTAATAGAAATAGTCAGATTAAGTTAAAATTGTTCTTTTATCTCTCTAATTTTCTTTCTACATGACTTAACTATATTCCTAATCACTTTATGATTAGCCTGCCCTTTTTTCCAAAGGTGATAGACTCTCTTTTTTTCCCTAATTTCCTGCAAAATCTCCCTGTTCAGCCAGGCCAGTTGATTTCCCCACTGGCTCACCTTTTGGCACATAGGGACAGCTTACTCCTGTACCTTCAAGATTTCTTTCTTGAAGCATTTACCTCCTTCCTGGACCCCTTTGTTTTTAAAGGTTGTTTCCCAATGTACTCTCCAAACTAGCCTCCTGATTAGGCAAAAGTCTGCCCTCCAGAAGTCCAGGATAGAGGTGTTGTAAACTGCAAGTATAATGGGACCCTACCCTGGTAGGTTCATTTATCAGCTTCAACAGGAAATTATCCTTCATGCTCTCTAGGAATCTCCTAGACTCCCTCGTCTTCGCTATGTTGAGTTCCCAGCAGACATCTGGCAGATTAAAGTCACCCACAAGAACAAGAACTGGTGGTTTTGAAACCTCCACCAGCTGCTTGTAGAATAATTCATCACCCTCTTCATCCTGGTTGGATGGTCTATAACAGACTGCCACCAGGATGTTGACCTTGTTGACCTTCCCCCTGATTCTGACCCATAAGCACTCAACCTTATCGTCACTGACCTTGAGTTCTAGAGAGGCAAGAGAATCTCTAACATATAGAGCTACAACCAGCCCCCCTCTGCAATTCTATAGCAAGTAGCATTATATCGGGTTGCTGGAAAAATTATTGCTGACAATTAATCAGAATATATTAGTACTTAAGAGGTTTAGTTATGCACATGTGTCTAACCAATAAGTGAAAATAAGTCACTCTCTTTTGATCATCTATCATGGTATCTTCTGATAGACAACAGGTACTTGTTACCAAAAGTAGTAAATTTTTGCCCGTATATAAGGTCCAGGGGCTGAATTTCCTTTCCTTTTTGAAAACAAACACTCCATAAGTTAAATTGAAGCATCACATAAATATTTTACACTGCTGTTCCATCAAATCAGTATTTTCACACATGCACCACAGAGGCATGTTTGACCAGATGAAAGAGATTTGCTTTATTGCAAAAATTCTGATTGCAATTTTGGCCCTACTGAAATCAGTGAGAGTTTTGAGACCAGTGTGGCTATTATTTCATCAAAGCCCAGGATGCCTGCCAGGAAGTCCATAGTCAGGCTGCAGAAAAATGAAAACTAGAAGAGCAAATTTATAATACCAGACTTTGTAAATGAAATGTTGAGTCACCCTTAACTACCAAAAATGCACTGAATGCTCCTATAATAGCACTTTGCCATTTGTTCCTCATTGCAACTGTGGCAAGACAAGGAAAGAGCTATCTAGTGCAGGTACCATTAGAGATAGGGTGCTTGAACATGTATTTGATTTTCCCTCATGCCATGCCATTCCTATTCCTGTTTTGGTTTTGTTTTTTTGGTTTTTTTTTTAAGCCAGCATAATTTTTTTTTAAATTGCAAATGAAATAGATCTTACTTCAATTTTAAATTAAGACTTTATGTACTAAAGAGGTGGCATAGATATTTTCAGGATTATTTCTGAGTATATTAGCTATTTTGTTTATGAAATAAAAATGCCAAATGCAAATTCAGTGGGCCATGTGTAATGTCAGGGTCTCTGCTGTCCACTCAAATGCCGTAGAATACATCTGACTTTATAATGAGCCAAACAGTTGTTTCTTTATAATCTCAGTATAGCCTTCTGTTAGGTATCTGTTTCCAAATTTCACAACACTGTAGTAGAGGTTATGTGCTTTCATGGCTAAAATCCAGTTGAAGATGTACTTGCTCTGAAATCTCTCACATTTTGTCAAAATTTTTGGCAAGCAGTTGCCTTCATATCCTTTGCAGTGAAAATGTTTGACCTTACAGGGTCCAAATGGCTTATTGCCTAGTTTTGATCTACTTTGTACACTAATGGGGAAGAGATCAAAACCAGATGACAGACATCAAGGCAAACGGCCAGTGGCAGAATGGTAGGCCTGTAGGCAGAAAACTAAAATAAACCTGCCAAGTATTATTTATCTCAAGGGAAAACTACCTCAAGCTGACCGCTTTTACGATGAACTTCTAAGTGGTTACCGAGAACCATCAACAAAATGTATTTTGAAATTTGACAGCTTGAATCTTCTTCTTCTTCTAAAATGGATTTTCTTGCATTGATTTTAGAAAGAAATGCAGAACCATGGTTTGGTAGCAGCACATAAAGGCAGAGAGACAGATCTCTAGAAAATACAAACATGACTGTCTAAAGGATATGGTAATAAAAAGAAGTAACTTACCCATCTTTCTCTTTGGGCAAGGACAATGTTAAGCAATTTCAGTTTCACGGCACTTTAATCAAGTAGGTTGCTAGTGTGACTGCTGGATTATTCTCTCTAATGTAACCTCAAGCAAAAGTATTTAACTACAGACATAGCAAAGGCAAAAGTATTAAACCCCAAACTTAATAAGAAAACATCTTTTTCTTAATGAAAATAAATTGAAGTAGACTACGTTTCTGCCCTGTAGTTATCACTTCTACCAGAAAACAACTTTTATACTCAGAATAACAAATAATAGAAAGGCTATACAAAATTAATAACTAAGTAAACAAATTATTTTCTTAATTAAAAGTCACAATTTAGTCACCACAAATTACACTTTTTCTTTAATTATGGTAGCTTGTATTTCTTAATTCTTCAACATCCTTAAACATATTCACATTTACATGCTGAAGACTAAAACACCTATCATTAGAGAAATCTCAACACATTGCTGTATTTTTGTTGTTTTACTAACAGAAACAAGAAGCAGAGCAGAGCACACAAAACACAACCAAAGTACCTTGACCCAGGCATCCAAGAAAAACAAAAAAAAAAGGGAATGGGATGAATCAGACAATTAGGTGGGATTAAACTAGATCTCCTAACTATATTTTCCAACTTTTCTTCCCATAATTTGGTAAACAATTATAATTACATGTGAACTAATTACAATGCCAAATTACAATTGCATATTACCGCAGACAAATGTGTAGCTGACAGTACCATAATCCTTGGGTTGTTTAGGAATCATGCTTCAGGGTTAAGAGGAAGAGAATTATTTTGCATGGATCTGGAGATCTCAGTCCCTATCCCAGAGTTCATTGTCCATGAGTCTTTAAAATGCTGTCCCTAATTAAGGACCATGGTCCCCAAAACTGATCTCAGATCTTGTTTTTGTCAAGGTTGCCCCTTGGCAATCCAGCTGAATGATTTACTGACTCAGATGAAAACTAGTTATCAGCAAATATTAACATCTAGCATCAACAGGGTAACTCTGTAAAAGGAGCTTGCAGAGTTGGAATGTTGTAGAAAAGTAATCTTTACAATGTGCTCTGGATGTCCAGTCCTATACAGAAACACTACTGAAGGTCCTGATATTCCACTGTTTTACTTTTGTTTAAAATGTTGCTGTAGGATTTCAATAAAATATATTATTTCCTTCTGTACAAAGAAGAAGCTTATTTTATTTCTAATAACTGTGTGACTGCTAAATAAGTTTTAGTTTCCTTCTTCCATATTTTCTTCCCCTTTGAAACAATAAAATGTGTAGTTTAGGAATATCTGAGCATGTCCTGAATGAGAATAAGCATACAGTCACGGGGAAGAGATACATCAACATTGCTTGCTCAGATTGAGACTTTATCATAACTGGAGAAAACAAATTCAAGTACTGTTTAATGGCCCTGCATTGTGCCACGTAGACCTGCTCTTGATGAAAGACAGTAAATCTATTCAAAGGCCTACTGAAAATATAGTGACTATACTAAAATAAACTTCTGGGAGGAAAAGTGATTCATGTATGAATTCCTCTGATTTAGTTGTCCTGAAATTAGCTTTAGTGTAGTGGTAAAGGGGGAAACACTTGCCAGTTACAGGATGCACAAACTATTTTGTTACAAAACATGAATGACAAAACATGCCATGCCATTGACCCTTCAGATGGTAGAACGAGCTGGCCAGGACTGGAATTATTTTGCATTTAAAACTTCCACAGAGTAGTACAGTTTTGCTGATTAAAATAAATTGAGACAAGTTGGTCTAAAATAACTCTCACCTCCTTGAACAAATTTTCAAAATTTTTCATTTGGAGACATTTAAACAAAATATTTCTATTTTTAAATGTATTATGGTGGGGTTTTTTTTTTACTTTGAAAATTGCTGCATAGTTTCCTTATGAACAATTGAAAGTTCTTTCAAAAAGTAATGTAATTCTCTTATAATTAAGGCTGTTTTTTCTCACCCAATAAATTAAAAGTTATATGTACCTTTTTTATCCAAACTTGACATAAATTCACCCTGTGCATTATGTTGCTTCATCCTCTAGCTTGTATGAAGAATTAATTATTGGGTCACATAGTTACATCTGATTTCATAGTTAATAAAACACTTACCTCTAATGTTCTGGAATACAGTACTATCTCCCCCTCTGTAATTGACAATTTTGACTCCTGTGTCCAGCATTCAGCATATTTCAGCTTTCAATGAAAGAAGTGCAAGCATACCCTTTTTTCAAGGTAACCTTACTTTTGCCTTGAGAATGACAAAACAACAATAACAAAAAGTAAAATTTCTATGGAAAAGTAGCATCGCCTTCTAGGAAACTTTATTATAACCTATGACAGCTGCTCCTGAAGTGTATGTAGAGAATGCCTCACCTTTAAACTTGTGATATACACAAAACAAGTCATAGAATCATAGAATGTGTTGTGTGGGAAGACCTTAAAGATCGTCTAATTCCAACATCTTCACCATGAGTGGATTACTCAGAGCCTCATTCAACCTGGCCTTGAACACTTGCAGGGATGGGGCATGCACAGCTTCTCTGGGCAACCTGTTCCAGTGTCTTACCACTTTCAATAAAGAATTTATTCCTAACATCTAATCTGAATTTACCCTCCTTCAGCTTAAAACTGTTCCCTTTTTCCTATCATTGCTTGCCCTTGCAAAAAGTCCCTCTCCAACCTTCTTGTATGCTCCCTTTACATACTGCAAGGCTGCTATAAGGTCTCCTCAAAGCCTTCTCTTCTCCACATTGAAATCCAAGCAGATAGATAATCCATAGGAAAAAAGAGTTAATAGGCAGCAAACTTCTACAAAAGAGAATTTGTGGACATATTTTATTTTTCCCTCAAAGTTTACTTTTATCTTAATGCATTCTTACATTACATTGCCTTTTTAACAATGTAGTTCAATACAGTTACACTGATTCTTCTGATATTTAATAATGTGAAACTTGAGATAGGTTTAATGAACAATTAATCAAAAGTATAAGGTATTCTATTTATATTTGTTAACTACATCAGATGCATACTAGATTTCCTATCAAAATGGCATTGTTTTTCTTCTCAAAAGAAAGAACATTTGTGGGTGGATAAAGACTCAATTTTATTTAATTAAAATAAAGCATTCTGCTTTTGTCAAAATATTAATTAATATAAATATAAATGAGAAACAAATTTGCACATGAATAAAAATATGGTGTTCAGTTACAAAAAGATCCTATAAAATATTTTGATCTTAGAAATTATATAGAAATGTATATAAAATTTATTGACATTTAGAAATTTTCAGCACCAGGATTTCCTAATGAAAGGTGTTTCTTCAAAGGAACTGCTCATAGGTAATTTTTTATATTGACAACTTTTACAGTAGTTTGCTTAGGGGTGCAAGTCTTAGGGTATTCTGAAGCAATTATAGTAATCTGCTTTAAATAATGCTGTAAGAAAAATAAGCCTTCTTCAACTATCAAGAAAAGATTAATCCTATGTGTATATGACATAACTGATTTCTGATAGGCCTAGCTTTACAAGTTGTTTTAATGATCTACGAATAAAGTTGGGTTCATGGGTAAGTATTATGTCAAGTTCTGAATCCTAGTTTTATTACTTTTTATAATTCCCTACTACATTTTGCTGACTGATTTGGTTGGATGGTTGTTGTTTTCCCAAATCTTTAAAAAGTCTCTTTATGAAAAAAATTATATATATATATAATTATATTATATTTATATATATATAATTTCTAGCTCATTGTTCTTATTTGGGGAAAAAAAAAAAAAGAAAAAAACAATCAAACCAGATTTGAAGTACGATATTTTTCGTGAGAGGAATACCAGTTTATTTAGAGTTCTAATTTTTTTGCCACTGAGTTAATTTGAAAAGAAGCTGTGTTAACAACTGAAAAGTTTACTCTCCTCCCTTAAAGTTGAAAGAGATCTTGGGAGTACCTCCTGGAAAACAGACACTGTTGCAGGCTGCTGTGTGTGAAACAAAGAATTGCACTGAAATCTGTTTTGTTATGTTTCAGTATTATATATAAGTAAAGCATGTATATGTTGACCTGTGTTCCCAGCAGGTCAAAGGAGATGATTGCTCCTCTCTACATTGGTGAGTCCACTTCTGGAGCACTGTGTCCAGTTACGGGCTTCTTGGTACAAAAGAGACATGGAGCTACTCTAGAGAGTCCAGCAAAGGGCCACAAAGATGGCTAAGAGACTGGAGCATCTGTCTTACAAGGAGAAGCTGAGAGAACTGGGACTGTTCAGCATGGAGAAGTGATTGCTCATGCTGGGGGATTGCTCATGCTGAGGGTGGATCATTGATATGATCTTATCAATATGTACATAATAGGAGATAATGAAGACACTGGAGGCAGTAGTGCCCACTGACAGAGCAAGAGGAAATGTGCATAAATTAAAATACAAGAAATTCCTTCTGAACACAAGAATATACATTTTTACTATATGTGAGGTCAAAGTTTGGAACAAGTTGTGTGATCTCCTTCTGTGGGAATCCGTTTGGAACAGGTGGATCAGATCTCCACCTGGACATGGCTCTAGACAACCCACTTTAGCTGACATTGCTTGAGCAGAGAGGTTGGATTGAGTGTTCCTAAGAGGTTCCTTCAAACCTCAACAGCTCCTTCATTTCTGGAATTCCCTGATTTCTTTTTCTGAGATAAAGAGATTAGAAAAGATTATTCTTAAAAGAGCGGTATCACTGCTACCATAAGATAGAACCACAACAGTAACAGGAGGGATTTATTATTAAAATTTAGAAGGCATATACAACATAAAGAATGATCAAAAATCCATACAACCAAAAGTCCTTCTTCTGTACAGCATGGGGAATTAGAAGATAATTTATAGCATCTATAAGTCCTTATATTTTACATCTACAAATCTAAGTAAATTAAAGCACTGGAGACTGGAACTAATTTCCTAAGTTTCCTGAAAATATGTGGATTTTTAAGACTCTTATGGAAATATTGCTCATTTTCTGTCACAAAATATTCTTCTGGATAATCAATTACCAACCTGAAAATTCTATTCTTCAGAATTTTGCTAGTCTGGATAGTGGATAATCAATTACCAACCTGAAAATTCTATTCTTCAGAATTTTGCTAGTCTGGATAGTCTTTCTTTTTTTTAAAATGCCAGCTCAGTGAAAAGCAAGATATATAATATCAATAAATGAAGTTGCTCAAATGGAATCCTGATTTCAAGACAGAAGCTCTGAATTTGGTTCATGAGGAAAGCAAAAAAATGTGAAATGCATCCCAAAACATAAGTATATACCATTTTGTTTCTTTTTGATTTTGAAATAAATTATGTTTTCAGTAATACTTCTGTCACCGAACAGGCTGTAGTAGTGTGTCACAGATGAAAGCAACTCAGTGATGAGAATTTAGCCCGCTGTAACCAAGTTCTACAAGATAAGGTTGTTGGATTAAGCAATACCATGGTTGATTAAAAAATCTGTAACTTTAATTTACTTGTTATAGAATGGTAAACTTTTGAAATGCTAAATATTAATATGCTTATTTGGTGTTGACTTGTGTGTGTTATTTATTTAAGTATTACCCTACTTTTGAATGAGACCTTTTCTGATCATTTGAGGCTTCAACAAGTATCAACATTTCTCCTTAAACTTAGCACTGTTTTCTTGTTAATTCTTTTATCCAAATTTTTTATTTCAGTGTCCTACCCTGAGTTTCTGAACAGTTTTGCTAGAACATGTTATTGCATTAACCAGAATACAGGGAAGAACAAAAATCCCAAACCAAAATATTTTGAAAAAATGTGTTACACTCCCATAGTTGTATTAAATCTGTTATCTCTCAATAAAACATTAAAAAATATTCATTCTACTAGTCAATCCAAGCTTCAATATTGGAGAAAAGTGTGTTATTTTACTTGGTAATAAGAAAATGTAATTATGCAGTTTCTTCCTAACAATTTTCACAAGATGCTTCAAACGTTTTTGCATTTCCTGAAACACCTGTATTGAGCTGTATGGTCTTTCATAGTCTTCTACTGTTGAAAGATGTGATTTTTCCTCCAAATCTTCTGTGTCTGCTGTATAAGCATAATGTAAAGATACATATTCCTCCCTCCTCAGTTATAAAAAGTTAGCTGAATTGTATGATACATTACACTGAGGGGAAATATTAAAATATTATAAAATATACAGTTATAGACTTTTTTATAGAGAAGTTGAATTCTGTAAGAAAGATACTCATGTCATCACTTCAGTTAAAGAGTACAGTCCTGTGTCCTTGAAATTTCTCTTGGTCAGCAAAAAGGAATTGGGTTTTTTGTATTTTATTTTTAATCAGTAGATAATTATAGCATACTATTATAGTATGGTCACTGAGACTAATATATATATAAAAGCCATATATATTTTAACACTACTTAATCAAAAAATTTCATAAAAATTCCTAGGAAATCTCTTTCTACTGACAAATGAACTTATTCAGTTTTCTTGTTTGCCCTCATCAGCAGGGGAGATAAATTTCTGTGTAGCTGTAGACTATGAAAAGAATAGGCATTTATAAAAAGGAAAGAAAAGTAGATGGTACTGAGCATGTTGTACAATATAATGGATATGTTCTACCATAGCAAAACTGGGATACTCAGAAAGACAGCTCAGGGCTTTACAGAGATCAGAGCAAAAGCACATTTTGTTTCTCTAAGAGTGGGGGTACCCTCCCTATCTTGATCACAATAAGTATAAAGCCAAAAAGAGTTGCGCGTAGCAGAGAGTTCTGAAGACTTATTTTTTGATGTTATTTCCACTGGATGGAGCAAAGGACTAGAGAAATATGGGAAATCTTGGAGATGATAAGTGCTACTGCTGCTGCTGAAAAAGGTTATCTCAGAAATATATCCTGCTCCACTCTCAGCAACCAGTGTGTCTTTCCCAGTCTGTCTTTCCAGAACTCTTACCACAAGGCTTACTTTTCGCCATCTCTAGTAGTTTAATGGTCTCTGTAACTCTTCTTTTTTTCTGTATCTATATCCCTCCTTGCTCATTTCCTGTGAAGTTCCACGAGAACATTAAAAAGCAATTCAAATTAAACCTCAGTTTTTCATACATTATACATGCTGAGCATTTGTAAGCTGTACAAAAGATCAAGCTGAAACTTTTAAGCAAAGGAATTTAGTAATGAGTGACAGCCAGCTTGTGATCCAGGTTGATCAGTCTCACTGGAAAGGTTAGATATTTGAATGTTATACATATAAGAAATGGTCTATATTGTTTGGCCCCTTGTACTCCAGGACTGCCTGCAACCAAACACTATGTAGACACATCTTTGTCATCTCTAACCTGATATAGCCAGCTTGTAATATTTCTATAGCTAACTAAATGAAAACCAATTTTCAAGAACATTTTTTGCCCTTTTTTTTCCTGACTTGTTGTAACTCCAAAACAGATTTCAGAGCAGATGCCAAATCTGAGAGACTTGAAGAGCGTATCAAAGCTTAAAAATTGAAGACTATTTTGTTGTATTTCTGTGTAAAAACAGGTAAAATAGAGAATGTCAGCCAGTTATAAGTCTTTCCTTTCTAAAATGAGTCAGTAAAGACCAAGAAAGCTCCTAAGTTCATTCGCCCCTGAACTGTGATATCAGAGAATGATTAGAGAATCTAAGTCTGTATCTCATTCTTTTATTTCTGACGCTGAGTGTCCCTGCTCCTTAATACTATCAATTTCCTTTGGGTAGGTGAAGGAGCCTTGTGAACACCAAGATGAGTCCCTTCCAACTTGGCATTTTCTGTGATTCGGTGATTCAGTGATTATGCTGGTATAGAAACAAGCTTGGAGAACTTTTCTTTAGGGATATTAAATAGATATTATCTTTTTTCTAGAAATTTGGTATTGCAGAAAGCTGTCTCTAAAATGAGAAACAAACAGCAAGAATAATTACTATCTGTAGTCATCAACTTACTTTTTTCCTTTGTGCGCTGATGTATGTAGTAAAAGCTTAGTATATTGAAACTTGTCTTCCAGACCTTAAATAATTTTGGTATTCATGTTTTCCACTTTTTTCTAGCAATTTTTCTAAATCCATTCAAGTGTAATTCAAACTTTTCTCTTTTAGATGTTACTGTTTAAAATGTCCATTCTAAGACTTTTAGCTCCATCATGTTAAATTATTAATTCTTATAGGTCTTCTCTTGAATATGTCTTAATATTGCATCAATACTCTTATTTCTGAGTATTATCCTATACTTAAACACAGGAGTAAATGCAAGTCTAAAAAGACAGAAAATATTTATTTAAATGAAGGAACCTACTGTTATTGAGAGCTACAATTACTGAGCTAAACAGAGAATTAAAATATGTAATGTATGATATATGTGCAAGTACATTAAAAGATCCTCCATCTCTAGTATATTCTTTACACAATAAGATAAAGACAACTTCTTACTCATACATTTGTTCTCCTTTGTAGTTCTTTTTATATTGTTATGAAGAAAGCAATTGCTAATCAAAATTAGAGACTATACTTCAGAGTTCTGGGCATTCCATTTTTGTAGAGATATTCAAGTGATATCTGCTTTAGTTGTCAGATAAATCTTGAATAGATGAGAAAATCTTTAAAATATATATTGTTGTAGGTATGACTCATGTAACAATCAAAAATACAGTGAGAAGACAGCCTGATGTGAAAATAGGACTGCATGAAATTTGTAGTACAAACTTAGATTTGCATCTGGCAACTACTCTGAGGCCTTTGAGAAAATACTAGGCATGGCAATAAAATGTACTAGGTGGGCCATTTACACCAGCACATTGCAAAAAATATGTTTCCTGCTGATCACTCCAGTGAATACTTGTGCTATTTATAAGGGTTCCAAGGAAAACTGGGGTCCACTGCAGTATGTTACTCTCCAAAATTTAAATAAAGGTGATGACAACTATACCTTTCCTAAAGTTCCTATTTCCCAGAATTTCTATGCTAACAACTTACCTTCTTTCCTTTGTCAAACACCTGTGTAACCTACTTTCTTATTATTAACATCATCTTATTCTGTAGTTATACAGCACAGGAACACTCTATTTAAAACAAAAACCTATTGTTGAATTCAGTGTCACAGCAGAGTTTTATAGCAGTCGGGAACTGCCTTGATAAATGGCCCTGACATTAGCATTTTCATGATTCTGCCTTCAATGTCATCACATCACAGTGCAGAGTGCTAAAGTAAGACCACTGATACCTTCCAACAACATATTAAGTTGAAGCTCACTCTATCTCTGGATCCCATAGGCACAATAAATGGAGAAAATAACACATTTACAAACTGATAAAACCCAGCAAAGCTAATAAAATCAGACACTTTATAGCTTGGCTAATAGCGTCCTTTGAAGGGCATCAAATAACACATCATGTACTGCTCTGAGGGAAATCAATTTAGGTACAGCAATACCGCCTCTGAATGATACATTTGAAAACACATGAGATACTAAGCTAATCAACTCATAATGATAGAAATTTTAGAATTAATGCCCTGTTTTTGTTAATATGGATGCATGCTGGTTTGATAGGAGCAACAATCACCTATTAAATTATTCCAATTTCAATAAGAAAGCTCTTTCAAAATTCTAAAAATATTTCAACTACTACATTTTCTTTCCTAATGCTGTGCATATCTATTGGAAGGACATCATCATGTCACCATAGCAAAAAGGACTTTTTTTATTATTGCCAGACAACTGCAACAATAACTACATTATTCATTTGTTCCAGCTCAAAAAATTAATACAAATCCTTTTTATTTTCTTATAGCTCATTCTAAGCAGCTATTATCAATATATGGATTGCCTTTGTTCTCATGGTGAAGTTTAAATTAATACTTCAATTCCTCTTTTCTTTTACTCTGACAGAGCTGGATTTCACTGTATTGATCTTAATTACCAGGCATCAGATCTCGTCTGTGTTGAGGTTTATCTATTCTTGACCTCTGACCACGTACCTAATTTTAACAATGTCTAGTCTTCCATAAGTTAAGAAATAAACTGGTTTAGTAGCACAGAAATTTGTTGCAGGGTGCCTTGAAAGGCAGTAACTCTCATTTGTACTCTGATTCTATCAGATCTGACAAACTAATCAAGATTAGGTCCGGATAGTAATAATGAAGGAAATTTCCAAGGATGAGCTAGACTAAGAAAGAAAGGTAATACTCTTCCATTTTTTTCTTTATCTCAAAGATTATGAAGAGAATGTCAGCCTACTTTAGCTCAGAGACTTAATTTTAATCACATAGTGCTAGAAACTGACACCTGAAGACCTGTTGACTGCCATTGCTAAAAAATACCGCAGTATATCAAATACTTATAATAGATAATATACTTAAAAGGCATAGTATGTGTTCTTGATCCAAGTTCTTGCAATAGAAAGGCACAGCAGTATTTATGCAGAGCACAGTAATTAATGTTTAAAAAGCAAACCCACAAAATGGTGTTTGTGAACAATGTATCTGAAAATCATAAAGGGTAGGTGGTAACTTACAGGGAGAACCCACTGCCTTTTCTAGGATTATGTGCTCATATGTTGTTACCGTATTCAATCAATGTCTGCAGATCTATCATCTACAGTTTAATCTCATTTAATGAGAAATGATGGTCACTGTTATGAACTAATGAAAAACTGCTAAAATTTCCATATTATTCAATCACATACATAATAAAAATACATTAATGTGAGACTGTACAAATAACTCCCTCTTTTCTTTTATACTAGGTTGCTTATAAGTAATCAGGTGTTCTTATTTTCAGGTATAGTCCTAACAATCAGCTGTAGTGCAATTGCTGTTTGTTCTTATTTAGAAATTGCATCTTTGCTGAAATAGCTGCACATCTCAGATACGTGAAATAACCTTTATTTATAGGAAATTTTATACTTTCTTAAGAAAACTAAAATATACATACACAGACATATACATGAGCTGATAAAAACAAAGATCTTTGAGGACCATGAAACAATATGCTATGCATGGTAAAAGGTTTTTCATGGCATTTCCAGCAGTGTCAAGGAGGTATTTGGTATTGAATAGAACAGACCCAATGACAATATCAGCATTCACTGGTAGGTCGATTTAGTAATAAGTCACACAAAACCTTACCACAGCTTTAAAGAATTGTCTTTGGGTGGACTTATCTGAATTGTCATATTTAAATATTACTGTGCTTCCAATATATCTACTGGAACTTTTAAATAAACATTTCTTGACTAATAAGAGAATCAAAAAGAATCAAAACAGACCCAGTACAATGCTTCTTACATTTTTTTTTTTTTTTATTTTTTTTTTTTTTTTTTTTTATTTTCTTCTATTTTCTTTAAGGAAAAAATATGACAAACTGTTTCTTAGTCATGAGGTTTTTCCACCTTTTTTTCCACCCTTTGAACTTTATGAATTCTTCCTACATATCAGGCACTGGCATATCTACCATAACTAAGCAGTTGGATTTGTCACATGAATTAAATCATTCTGGCATGTTTTTATGAGATCACAGCATGTCTTGTTTTACCAGAAAGACTGCTGCATGCTCTATGATTGTGTACTTTCTAGGTCAACGTATTTCTTATAGAGCTGATCAAAGACTGAATGACATGCCTTGGAAGAGAAGAATAAGCATTTCAGGAAGTGCTATTATCCCATCTAAGCATATGCCTGTTTCAGTCATACAAATTGAATGCTCATGTATGCTGTACTAATGTCTGAAACTGATATAATGTAATCAGTCATTCATATTTGCAGTGGTTTATATATCCTCTAATTAAGGACAGAAAATAAGGTTTGTGCAAAACAGAAGCTAAGAATTTTTATTCTGTACCTGGGCAACTGACCATTTAAAAATCTTTTGATTTTGACCCTAAATGATGAGTATTTTATCTCATGTACAGTGAAGAGCCAGGAAAGCTAGACCCAATCTCAATCCTTAAGATTTATCATTTAGCATCACCTTCTTTATTCCCAGCCTGTGAAATGATGATGCCCGTATCTATTGTCATAGTTTCTTCTATGGCTTTTTGTAACAAGTTACAGTGTACCTTAATATTTGAGCAAAGTAAAATGTATATGAACATACATTACCTTCCTCTTTTCTTTCTGCAATAGCCATTCTTAGGTAAATAGAAAAATAATAAATACTTGATATCCATAGGTATAATCAATAAAAAAATTCAAAATGATAGCTACCTTAACAATCGCCTCTAACCTGTGTTTAACTATTTTTTCACCACCAAAAATAAATAAATAAATAAATAAATAAAAATAGTATTAAGAACTTAATAGAATACAAAAAACTTTTATTGTCAAATTCTTATGCTGTCAGAGCTCCAAAAAAGATGAAAACCAATTAAATACTAAATATCTAGTACACTTTTCTTCAGAAGTACCCAGCAGTACTTGTTACAGTTCAGATTAAATAATTCAATTTTCCATTAATCTTTATTTTTGAAACATCTCTTTTGAACAGTATGTTCAATATTTTACCTCCCAGAGCGCTTCATATACTGTGTGGAAAAAACCAACACAAGCCAACTACAAACTTCTAAAACAAAAATTAATCTTTCAGAAAAGTCAAAAGGGATTAATTTCCTGGAAATTTCCACAAATTATTCTTTTCTACATTTTTTTTTCTCTTTTTTTTCAGGTTCTGTGCTTGCTACATGTATTCTAACAATAACTAGGACCTCCCTTTTGTACAAAATTTTTGACTAGCTATAGGCAGAAGTTGTTATTTATGGTTCCTGATATTAACAATGGCTATTTAACCAGTGAATGTGACTTACTGGGCCTCAATACTCTTCAAATATTCTAATGTTATAACTTCAGTGTCACTTCTAATTTATCCTGCCTGTTTCTTTGGGTCTTTCTTCAATAAATCCAATAATAATTAAGGGGCTTAATGGCATCCTTATTCTGGCTTGTGCTCAGTATGTTTTAGTGCACCAGTGTAGGGTTACTACTTGGCAGTTGGTTTTAGTTTCACCTGTCTGTGTCTGCTCTCATCTCACCTGTGTTTCAACACACCTTTGTTTATCACCTTTTTTCACTGTGTTTTGTGCCAAATTAACATTGAATCTAGGCCTGCTCACCTATTCCTAGTGAACTGTAATCCTCTGTTCTGTTGTTCCAGTCACCTGCCTAAGCATTTCCATACACTTCCTCTTTTTCCAGGCAGCAGAAGTAAATATCTCAGGAGAAACTTTTGTGTCAGTAGGTACAGATTTACTGAGCAGGATAAGCAGACTTCATTTCCTCTCAACTCCACCATTTCTTAGGATTTTAAAGTCAACTTGCATATTAACAGCAGAATGTTTAGATGTCAAGTATAGGGACATGAAGCAGCCTTTGGTTATCCTTATCCACACACTGGAAATGCTTGGAACATGAGTTATCACACTAACATCCCTCTTCCCACCATGTCGCATAATGTTATGAGGACAGACTTCCCTCTCTTCTGCTTGTGCTGTCATCAGTGTTTCATCTGCTTCTATTTCGTTCCTTTAGCTATGGTGAAACATTGACAGACAAATGGTTCTCTTGTCTATTTTGGCGTTGTTATCAATGCTTCATCAGCTGGTGTTACCAAATAGCTTTTTCTATGTTGCTGTGGGTAGGCACTGAAAGAATTAATATTCAGATTCCTATGTCTATGACTTCTTAAATTGCTTAACAGTATGCAGAATAAAGTTGAAACAATGTACATGGTTTGTTAGGAGTAGGTTATCTATGACAAGCAATTGCAAAATTGCTTTAGCCTGTAATATTCTTGCCTGAATGTCCTCCAGAAATTCTATCTTCAAGAAATCATTGACAAGGCCTTTCTTCACCAGTAATATTTTCTGATTTTGATTGTGATTCTTTGTGTCTATAAAATACCTTGCTGTTGATATTTGTGCATGGCTATATTCCTGGCTTATATTCTGCCATGAAGATTTCTTTACTGAGCATTGACAAAAAAACATTCCTTTCAGTACACCTCTCAAACAGTTCTGCCTTGTAAGACGTAAAGTATCTTTCTTTTATTTAACACAACCAGGTTATTGTCTTGTCACTGAAATTTGGATTATACATCAGGTCTCATGAAGTTTAAGTGGGTAACATCAGTACATATTTTATTTGAGATGAACTCCAGAATCTGATTGTTTTCTTGTGTCAAGTTGTCTTTGTTCAATCTTTTGTCAGAGTGAGCTCATCCTTGCATTAGAAATACTTCTGTATTACAATACTTTTTGAGTTTGTTTGAGTAAAATTCATGCTATAGTGTAGGAAACTGAATATAATTTAAGGACATGGCCTTTCATGTTATTGTTGTAGTATACCAGTCTACTAACTCCTGAAGAAACTTTTCTCATAGCAAGGATGGATGTACTCAGCTGGCAAAAAAACTGGCTCAGTGGCCAGACTCAGAGAGTGGTGGTGAATGGAGTTAAATCCAGCTGAGATTTGATCACAAGAGGTATCCCCCGGGGCTCAGTATTGGGGCCAGATCTGCTTAAAATTTTTGTCAGTTATCTGGGCATAATTCTGAGGGGACCAAGTGCACTCTCAGTCAGTTTGCATACAACGTCAAGTTGGGTGGGAGTGTTGGTCTGCTGTAAGGCTTCACAGAGGAATCTGGACTGGCTGAATCAATGTGCCGAGGCCCATGGTATGAGATTCAACAAGGCCAAGTAGTAGGTCCTGCAACTGCATCACAACCACCCCATGTCCTATTACAAGCTGGGGAAAACATGTCTGAAAAGCTGCCTGTTGGACAAGGATCTGGGGTTGCTGCTCAACAGTTGAACATGAGCCAGCTGTGTCCAGGTGGCATCGTGGCTTGTATCAGTAATAGTGTGGCCAGCAGGATCCAGGCAGTGATTATCTCTCTCTATGCAGCAATGATGAGGGTACATCTTGAATCCTGTGTTCAGTTTTGGGCCCCTCACACATTGAGAAAAAGGCATTGAGGTGCTGGAGCGTGTCCAGAGAAGGGTAAAGAACGTGGTGAGGGGTCTGGAGCACAGGTCTTATGAGGGCCAGCTGAAGGAGCTGGGGTTGTTAAGCCTGGAGAAAAGAAAGCTCAGTGAGGACCTTATCACTCTCTGCAACTACCTAAAAGGAGATTGTAGTGAGGTGGGGGTTGGCCTCTTTTCCCAAGTAACAAGGGATAGGACAAGAAGAAGCACTCTCAAGTTGCATCAGGGGAGTGTAGATTGGATCTTAGGAAAAATGCTTTCAGTGAAAGGGTTTACAAGCACTGAAACAGATTTCCCAGGGAGGTGGTGGAATCACAATCCCTGGGGGTGTTTAAAAGGTGTGTGGATGTGGCACTTTAGGACATGGTCTAATGGGACTTGGTGGTGTTAGGTTTACAGTTGGACTTGATGACCTTTGAGGTCTTTTCCAACATAAATGATTCTATGATTCTGTCTCCTTCTTTTATTTTCAGCTGATATATTATGAGCATCTAACCTATCATCACAAAGGTGAATAGATGCATAAATAAATAAATATGCAGTATGAAGAGATTAATTCCTTTTATTACTCTATTACTGTACACAATGATTTATTCTTGGTTTAGATTTTATATCAATTGATCAAGAAATCTTCAACTTTTTTTTTTTTTTTTCCTAAGATACTGGAAACAACCAGCTGGGTGACTCAATCCAAGCTGGATGTCAGATCAGCAGCTCTCTTGCTTCCTCTCAGAGAGAAAATAAAATAGAAAGGCTCATCCCTTGAGATAACAATGGGAAGATCACTCACCAGTTACTGTACAAGAAAAATAGAATTGACTTTTGGAATGTTAATGTTTTGGTAATTAACAATATAGTAGAATATGTAGAAGGAAGACAAAACTAAAAACACCTTCTCCTACCACCCACTTCTTCTCAAGCTCAACTTCACTCCCTCATTCCTAACTGTTCTACCTCCTCTTCATATTCAGTGGTGCTGGGGCATGAAGAACGGTGGTTGCAGTCAATTCATAACTCTACATCTCTGCTGCTCCTTCCCCTTCACACTTTTCCCCTGCTCCAGTGTGTCCCCATCTCTTCCCCCCTCCCCAGGATACACTCCTCCATTAACTTCACCAACTTCAGTCCTTCCCATGGGCTGCAGTTCTTCAAGAGTGGCTCCATCATGGGTCCTTTCCATAGCACACAGTCTTTCAGGAACTGAATGCTCCAGAATAGGTCCCCCATGGACCACAGTTCTGATAAAAAAAATATGATTCTGTGTGGGTTTCTCTCCATGGTCTGTAGTTTCTTCAAGGAGTCTGATTCAGAGTGGGCTCACTAAGATGTGCAACTTCCTTCAGGACACATCCATGCTGCAGCATGGGTTTCTCCATGGGCTGTAGTATAGTTATCTTATCTGAGATGGTCCTATACAGAGTAAATGAAGACAATCTGCTTCACCATGGTAGTCTCCTCAGGCTGCAGAGGAATTTCTTTTCCAGTGCCTGAAGCACTTCCTTGTCTTTCTGCCTCCCTGACCTTGGTGTCTGCAGGGTTGTTTAATTTTTTTTCTCACCCCTCTCTCTTTCAGCTGCTGCAAAGTGTTTTTTACCCTTACTCAAATCTGTTTTCTCAGAGGTACCACTAGCTGTACTGGTAGGCTCAGTTTTGGCCAGCAGTGGGTACAGTTTGGAGCCAGGTGGAATTCATTTTGTCCAAGACAGGCTCTCTTCTTACAGAGGCCACTCCTGCAGCCCTCCCTGCTATCACTCTTGACACATAACTCAAATACAACCAGTTCCCAAAAAAGTAAGGAAATTGACGAACTTCCTTGATCAAGAAGACGTTTCATCTTTGCTTAATCAGCCAATAAAGTAATATTTTCTGTTTCAGCCTGAGCTTTTAATTTCTGAGAACAAGAGAAATCCAGCTCTTAAAGGATCACATAATGCAATCTAATATTTCATTGAACGGGCTAAAAGAAAAATGTTAATCAAGGCTCTTATGCTATTCTCCTCTAGTTAGGCACTTACTCAGAGTATGGTACTGCTTTATCAGGCAATGACCTTTGATACAATAGGATCAAAGTGTTGGAAGGGATTAAATTCTTCTCCTAAGGTTAATTTCTAATTTTTACTACTATTGTTTTTCAAAGGAACCCTATTTAAACTTTTCTTTGTTTCCACATTGTGATCATGAACATTTCCTTGAGATCAGTGCTTTATTCTGCCTGCACTCTTTTAAAAGATTGTTTCAATTTCTTCTGTGTTTCCTACCATCATGCTTCCAATTCATATCTCACAGATCTGACTTATTTACATTCCTGTTTCCTTCTCAGCTCTTCATGTGAACTGGTCTTGACATACATGCCAATGACATTTGAGTGCCTACCAAAATCTCTGTAATAAGTCAGATAAATCTGTTAGAAAAACTGGTCTCCTCCACAGAGATTTGAGTTCCGTATATACACTCTTAGTTTAAAAAATAATAGCTTTTTGCTACTATTTCTCTCCCTCTCTTTCTTTCTCTCCTTACCTACATCAATGTTTGACCTGATCTACTAGAAGTTCTAAAAAATGCCAAGTTATTGCTGGACAGCTTCCAATCGTCTAACCTCTCTCAGCTGCTTAAAAGGTCACGAGATTATGGTTGGATAAATGTTTTGATGTTACCAGAGGGGATCCAAAGAGCTCTGTTTTTCAAATAATGCTGATATCTGTACCAGATTTCCTCTGGAAAATGACAGTGAACATCACTTGCAATTTTCTCTCTTGGATGTAATCTGCAATATAAGTAACACATCTTTATTAGAGTGACAGGTCTCATCAGATATTTTGCGTGCTAGAATCTAGCACCAAGTGAAGCAGCAAGAAGGCTTGGAGCATGTCCCAAAACTGTAAAGAGCACATATATTTCACTACTTGTTCAGCTGGCAACAGCCTATGTGAAGTCATTTTTGCATTCACTTTAAATTATAATGTCATGCTAAATGAAACAGTACCAGTTAAATTCTTAAGAAATTTATTTTAAAATTAGTCTGGTTCCTTTTGGACAACTACCTGGTTCATAAATCTAGCCTCATCTCTTTGTCAAATGTCTCATATTCTCTAGGATCAATAATTGAAATATATCTTGCAACAGGGACTTAGGACCCTGTCTTCAAAGATCCTTAGAAGTTCACTCAGTTCCAAAATTACAAAGTACCCTTAGCTTTTGAGGTAAGACTTCTGAGTTAAGTAAGGCATGAGTTATATATTGGCCTTGTCTTTTTTTTTTTTTTCATACTCAAATTAAAAGCAGTTATGTAAAAAGTGATGTAATCCTGGTCTCTAACATCTAGCACATTAATAGAATGGAGATGGTTTGGAGAGCTAGCATTCCTGCTGACTGCATTGTGTTTGGTCGTTTAAGTTTTATTTTGTGAATAGGATGCAAAATGAACTTGGGCTTTTGATTCCTAGAAGGTAGACATTATGGAACAACAGGAAATAAATTGGTTTTTTTTTCATTTCTTTGAGTTCTAGTTGTATTTCCTGATGATATGTCAAACAAAATAAACCATATGTAATTTTAATGTTATGCAAACAAAAGAATATATCAGGCATAGCTGCTGGTTTGCCCTTCAACATTACATGATGTTGTAGCAGGACATATTCTTGCAAAAAGTAAAAAAAAAAAAAGAATTCAAGACTAGCCAGTGTGCCCTGAGGTAGACTTGCATCCTGAATGTATGTGAAGCAGATGCCATCCAGAGGCACCCTGATGTCCTTTTTCTGCACTGTGTCAGAGAATGAATGGGATTGTTAGCAGTGATTATCTACTCAACTCAGTTTTGTGTTTTGTGAAAGTGACAGATTTAACTCTTACCTCTCTTACTATACAAGCTTTCTTCCTTTTTTTTTTTTTTTTTTTTTTTTTAATTTGTTTGTTTGTTGGTTGGTTTGGTTTTGTCATGTTTTTATTCTTGTTTGTTTGGTTTGGTTTGGCTTTTTTGGTTTAGTTTTTGTTTGATTTAGTTCTGTTTTGTTTTGTTTTGTTTTGTTTTGTTTAGAAGAAGAAACTAGTCAGCAAACACTAGAGGCAGAAATTCACTGTCAGGCACACCACAAAACAGGACATAGAACACAAAGTGACTAAATGTGACTGCTTAGTGAAAATTCACAGATTATTTGAACACTGGTTATCTAACATTGGATGCCTAACATAGCAGCTTTAGAACTACCAGGATATGACTTCAATGTTCAAATTATAAGTTCAGTGTGTGACAAAGTGATACACTAAAGAATTAACCTCTTGGATCAGTACATTTTTCCAGTAAGTTCAAAAGGAGCAAGTTTTCATTAATCAAAACCACTCAAATTAGTTGAATTCCCCTCCCACCACTTCACAATAGGTCTGTGGTCACAAGCCCTTTCTGGTTGCAGTTAAATCAGTGAAGATGCCTATCCAACTAGCTTACCTTGATCATAGCAGCTAAATTTAAATATCTGATGTTATCTTTGGTGTTTGTGTTCCACATTCACATTACAGAACACAGAAGACTACTTCATAATCTCCTCCAACCAGAACTGGATAAATCATTTAGCTTTTTTGAAAGCAGCACTGTGTGACATGCATCAAACCATATGAGCTGATTATGACATTGGGGCATCCTCATGTTAAGAAAACGATCTTCCTAGCTCATACATGATAGTAATGTAGTTCTGAAACAATTTCTCTGTTTTTTCTTCATGAAAAGGTATGGACAGGATTAACTTCTGGCTATCCCTCTCTGCTGTTAACTCTAAGAACAGATTTGAAGGAAGAGTTATGCAGGGAATGTTAATTGCTTAAATGAACTTTTTGTCCTTTCTCTCAAAATATCTCTTCTGGAATGGAATCTGGTAAAGCTTCTTGATTTTGGAGGATTTGCCTTTAGTGATTATGATACATAAATATATCACTTTTTTATTTTATTACTTTTAGCGATAATAAACCATTTGGCTATATTCATGACAAATTTTATGTAGACATTTGTGAGTTAGCCCAGAAATGGCAAGATTCACCCCATTTCTCCCAGCTGACCACTTATTTTTGAACTAATCTTTTTTCAGGAGAAATGAGTGTTAATTCGGTCACCCAGCTAGAGAATTATGAACTAAAGATAAGGAGAAACTTGAAGTTCCTGAAGGTACTAAAGTGATCTTGGTCTCAAAAGAGTGTTCAGACACTAGGTCATTCAACTGGTTGTAATGAGTCTCTAATAGAAAGCTAATACGTGCCCAAATCTCCTGAACATCTGGGAAGGTTCAGTCAAGTCTTGAACACAGATCGGGTACAAAAGGGGTGAAGCAAATGAACTAAAAAAAGTAGCAAGAATTGTTAAGGACCTAAGAATCCTTCATGCACATTAGTACAGATAACAGATGTCTTGACTGGTGACTTGGGAGCTGCAGTAAGCAATTATTTTCAAGCATAACGGAACTAGTCTGCAGGTAAAGTCCTCAAGTGTAGTTTCAAAGCCCCAGTTCAGAAAACACATAAGCTAGCAGCTTCATAGATGTAGTATACCCCTATATAACTCTTTAGAAGTGATGGGCTATGCTGTAAAAACAAAAGAATTGATTCTTGAAATTTTTATATTTCAGAAATAGAAAGAATGGAATCATAACTGAAGTATAGAGGAGAATATTTTGTCCCAAAATTTGAACCCATGACCCTGATGGCTCGACTGGGGACTCATGTATAACAGAGGCTAACAAGCAAATAAAATTCCAGTTGTTAAGCATGGAATTGGAATGCCATATTACACCGGTTTCATTTGAAAACATTTTTGTCATTTGTGTAGTTAGAAACATGAAGTCAAGTTGAATAAAATTTTACCTCATTTTATGATTAAGTCTGACAGATATTTCAGGTAGAATATGAATGAGAGTGGAAATTTGCATTGCTTATTGTGCTTGGAGATTGCAAATAAAATACAGTGAGAAAGAAGAAAGAACTCTCAAAAAAAGCTTAGCAGACTCAGAATCTGAAGACTTTTTCCTAACAAGAAGAAATTCTTCTTCTGAGAAGAAATTGTGTCTGACTGCACAAGTCAGTGAAAATATCAAAAAGCTAAGAGGTTCTTCTCCAGCTGTAGTCAAATCTTCAGGTGTCACAGTACAGAAAATAACAGTGACAGATAAGCAGGATCCTGCATAGGGCTTGCTTTGATTTGGTTTGTTTTTTGAACCATGGAGATTTTATATCCTGAAATGTTCACTGAATATGAACAATTGTTATTAGAATGGAACACAGTCAAAAATTCATACCACAAGTTTAGAACTTATTGTAAATGGTGCTATATAAACACTATGTTAGCTGAATTTCTTGTATATAAATTAAAGTATCAGGGAGTTATAGATAGGAGAAAACAGGAAGGAAGAGGGAGAGAAAAAGGTCAGTGTGCAAACTGTGATGCCTATCACTTGCATAATAATGTTGATTCCAATCAGTTTTGTTCTTTAGTTAAAATCATTAAGTAAACCTAGTTATTCTTCTCAAATATCCAAGAGACATTGGCAAGTGTCATGATCTAGGAGCTGATCCTAAAAAAAAATGAAGAAAGTTTAGGTTCTGAATAATTAAAAATAATTCTAATGAAAATGGAGCAGCTTTACATACATAAGTAAAAGATTCTGAAAATGAGGGAATTGCAACAGGTAGCACACTGCATTCTCTTAGTCTTTTGACTTTCTTTTTCACTCAATCATAGGGTCTTAAAAAAATTCCAGCCTTAACCAGAATCATATGTAGATTCTTTTTCTCTAATAATCATCATCCATATTCATAAGGACCAGTTGCTCTGGGGAACAGGGTTTTTGCTAGAACCCAATGGCTCTGCACATTTCACTCTCAGAAGTACAGTATCACATATCCTTAATTGATATAATGACACTGTGCTATGTAATTCATCTCATGCTACCATGTAAGTTGAATTATTGCCTAGTTTAAATAATCTAAGCATGTCAAAAGAATTAAGTAAATGTGGCTTTCTGGAACAATAATTGGTTAAGTGCCTATCTGGCATATTCCTGTTCCTGAAATCATGTACAACACCAGGAATAGATGATACCTTCGTAACTTTTGTTCCAACTCTGTAAATGTACTGGGACTGTATAAGAACAGTCATTAGCATAAATTCTCCTTGAAAACGTATGAGGGTTTTCATCTAGAAAATTATGCACAATGACAACGTAGAACAGCATTTTTTTTAGAAAGCTGATTTTTTAAGGAATTTTTTTTTTGTAAAGTCAGTCTTCAAGGTTGTTTGAACCTCTTCTCTTGTATGTGCAATTCCTAATTCTGCCAATCCTGTAGCCTTGTCACTTTCTTATATTGATGGAATCATTTTCTATAAATCCCTGCGAGATTAATATTTTTATTCATGTAAATATAAGAAATTAGTTTTAATATGACATCAGAAGCAGATCTAGGTAATAACACTTCAGTTATGACCTGGCTCACAGTTTCCATTACAATATTTTCTCAGAAAGCTACTTGAACATTTAGAGTGGATTTTTTTAAAATTTCTTTAAGAACTACTCCAACAAATCCTGAAAATAAATTAATGAAAAGTTGGGGGTTTGTTTGATTTCCTGTTAAATTTGATTGTTACAAAAGTTTAAATAAGACATTGTAGCAGCCCCATAATTTAGAATAGGAATTTGAAATCTATCAAAACACACACCCTCACTGTCAGGGTTATAACCTATATTTTTCCAACAAGAGGAGACACAACACCAATTAAAGACTCCCCATTTACATAACCCTGCTAGAAATGTATTAGAGTGTAGCACGTAAAATCAACAAAAGCTTCATTCATACTGAGCATGCTCTGGTATCCAAGCACTTTTTGGTGTTCTCAGTTCTGTTATGCCAGGTAGAATGGAGCATAATACTGCCTGACTTGAAATAAGAATGTTTGATGCACAGCTATGGCTAGTGGAAAGTGTATGCTTAAAAAGGCAAGTATGAAAAATTAAAATAAATTCTATTTTGTAGTTTGGAGAAACTAACATGCAGAAAAAACCCTCTGACAACCTTGATGTGTGATGTGACATTAAGAATTGGTTATTTTCCGATTTCATTCACTTCTGGAACAACACTGGCAAGACTAATTAATTGCAACCCTCTACATAAATGACCAAAACTCAACAAACTACAGTTTTAAAATTAAAATTTCATAATTATGTATTTTAATCACATTTAACTTATTACTTTAATCAATTATTTATTTTTTACATAAAAGTTTACTTACATAAGGTGTGACAAATTTGGTACAAATCCTCCTCTAAATAGAATACTTCTATCTATAACAAATCTTTACCAACTCAAGTGGAGTTTTTCACTGAGATATTATTCTCATGCCTTTCTCCAGCACCACTGACTTTTGATACTTTTTTTTGCAGAATATATTATTAACAATAACAAAATAGATGACACTTCTCACATCTGCCTCAAAAAAAGTTTTACCTTTTTAATAGATTACTTTTTCATTCTATTGTGAATACACAAAAACATAACACTTTTCAATATTAAATCTTTCATTCCTCATCCCCTAATGAACTTCCCTTGTTTAGAGTGAATCAATGACCTAATGTTGTACAGCAAATAAGGATGAAAACAAAAGCCTCTGATGCTATTCACCATGCCAAAAGCTAATACTCAGTTTTTTCTGCTTACTTATGAAAAGGGGCTCATTTAATTTGTGCGTTGCTTTTTCCACAATTTGATTTAAATAAAGTTCTCCAATATTGGTCTTTTTTTTTTTGTTATATTTTGGGTTTTTTCATTTTGGATTCTCTTACTCACCATTCAATTTTCTGGTTTTGTAAGTGTAACAAAAATATGAAATATCCCCTGATATTTAATCTTAAAATTTCCTTGTGGCTCAAGGAGTTTATTTACCTTCATGGGAAGGGCGTTTGAAATGAGAACAGTACAACTGGAGTTTTCCATTTGGCTTGTAGATTGGTAAAGCATCATGTTTTTCCTAGGAAGCTGGTCATACAGCTGTATCTACCTACCTTTAGATTTTTTTTGTAGAATATCCCATGGTGTCTCATATAAAATTGTATAAATTCCAAAATTTAGACAAGAAGAAGAGGCTGTTCTTTCCCAATTTAGATCATGAAATCATAGGATGGTTCAGATTGGAAGGGACCTCAAAGATCACCTAGTTCTAGTCCCCCTGCCTTGGGCAGGGACAACTTCCACAAGACCACGTTGTTCAAAGCCTCACCCAGTCTGGCCTTGAACACCCCTCGGATGGGGCAACCACAACTTCAACCTGTGCCAGTGCCCTCACAGTATAGAATTTTTCCTAATATTCAATCTGATCTTTCAGTTTAAAGGCATTCCCCCTTGTCCTGTCACTACATGCCCTGTAAAACATCCCTCTCCATCTGTCTGGTAGTCTCCCTTCAGATACTGGAAGACTGCTGTAAGGTTAGCCCAAAGCCTTCTCTTCTCCAGGCTGAACAATCCTAATTGTCTCAGCCTTTCCTCACAGGAGAGGTGTTCAGTTCCCCTAATTATTGTCATGGCCCTCCTCTGGACTTGCTCCAACAGATGCTGAGGAACCCAGAGCTGGACAGAGCACTCTAGGTGGGGTCTCAGAAGAGCGGAGATATTCAAAGTGAAATGATTTGAATAATCATCTATTCCTGTGAGATCTATTAGGGGAAAAAAGGGCACAGACACTCCCTTTCGGGTTATTTTAATTTAAGAAAAAAAAATCCAGTGACATTGACTGACCAGAAAAATCTCACTTCATTTCAGTTAGTGCATATAGTAACAATTAAATATTTTTGCAGGAAAACAGAGAAAACTGTTCAGTACAAAAGGGCTGTGCATCATGATTTAAACATTTGCATGAAAATTGTTTTCATTTTCAAATTAGTGATGTAAACAAAACAAAAATGCAGGGGAAAGTTCTAATTCTCAAACATTAAAAAAAAAAAAAACAAAACAAAACCTGACAAAAGACACCATTATAGCGATTGTGATTACCTTGGTGGAGGTGAATACACATGGGCAGAAAAGAACTTTGCTGGCAGTTATTTGGAAATGGTTCTGTAATGAAAAGTATTAGAAATTTATTTTTTTCAAGTTGCAATAATTCTATTGCATAGCCTTTGGATTAGCCCAATATACACATTAAGAAAATGTAGAAAACACAGAATCACAAGTTTGCCATCACCTTCATTCTCAGTTCTTATTCTGTGTTTGAGATATAAAGTCTTATATTCTCATAGAAGAAAATTATTTTAAGTAATACAAGTTTAATTTTATTCCCCTCATAACAAACTTCTCATTCACAAATTCAACTAAAGATGTTTGACAGAATATATATTCTAGTTCAGTAACCTTGATTTTCTGTTGGACTGGTCTTCTGCAATTTGGAAGACAGTGGCAGCCCAGGGGCATAGTATAAAAATGGATTTCATATGGTTTGCATTTCTTTTCAGCTTTTATTATTTTACAACTAATGTAATATTTTCCTAAGAAAAAGGAAAAGAAGATTTTTTTTCTATTCATTCTTTGCAGCCCTACCTTTCTTGGGACTTATTTGAAATAATGGTATTTAAAATTAAATGCGGAGCTGTTCTAATTTCCCAAAGCAAAATCTTTTAAGATTTGGCAGATACATTTTAAAAAGACCTTTGGGAACCAAGAGTTAAAAAAAAAATCTAACATCAACATTTTTTTTGCCTATCTGAAGCAGTATGATCTCCAACTTCTGCATATGCAAAAACTTGTAGAATAATCTCTGAATTTTCAAAGGGATCAGTTACAGAGTAATAAAAGTGTATTTGCCCATGAGTACAACATTCTTAATACTCTTCTGAAAACAGGCCTCAGAATAGGAAAAATATAACTTTCTTTCGGAAGTTTCATTTTCACTGGTAAAGCCTACATATGTGCTGCAAGAAGACAAGAGGAAAATTAAGGCAGTACTCATAACATGGAAGCAAAGAACAGCCTCAGTTCATAACAGATAATTGAATGATGCATATTAAATAGAGGGTTAGTTTCTAAATTATAAAACTTTTTAAGATTTTCATTAAATATAATTATCTAGAAAGATATTATTAAAAGTTATAAGAAGCATATCTGTTGTAAACAAAAGACAGATGTTGGGAGCAATTTATTCTCCTTAATTCAGACTTACTCCCTAGGAACATCATGTGAGCCACAGCTGAATTCATTTAAACAACATTGGTCACACTAGCAACAATAGAGGCAGAAATGTCTCTTCGATATATATTGATGTACACAGAAACATATTGATGGCTCTCTTACTTCACAGCCTCATTTTCCCACCTACTATGATATCAAACCCATAACCTTTACTAAGACAGAACCTTACTGAAAACACTTAAAGTCCTCTGCAGCTTCTTCACCTTCTTTCAAAGTACTTTTATCATCTGAACTAAGGTTCTGTGACCAGGTCCCACACCATGGTTTCCTTCAACCTCTGTGCATTCAGTTATGTCTCCTCAAGGTATAGCCTTGTCTCTCAGGCTTCAGCTACATGTTCTCTCCTACTGCAACACCAGTTCCCTTAAAACAGAACCCAACTATGTTTCACTTACTTGAAGATAAGTGATCTCAAAAAGCTTATCTTCCACCTTCTGCTCCAGCAATAGGCAGAGCCTTGGAATGACTCTTAGTCTTTTCTGTGGTTTGGAATCACTTAACAGGGACCTTCCCAATCATTTTGTTGGATCAGCCTATACCAAAGTATACTCTTCTGGATGGTCCAAACCCACCTGGACGAGCATCTGTGTAATCTGCTTTTGGTGACCCTGCCTTGGCAGCAGCAGGGTTGGACTAAATGACCTCCAGAGGTCCCTTCCAACCCAAACAATTCTGTTTTTCGTGATATAACTTTGATTGATTTACCCCATGGGTACAAGTCTACATTGCATAGCTAGTTTAAGAGTCTTATAGACTCTGTTTCCTATCTGCTTGCCTCTTCCCTCTCAAAGCAATTGACTATCCTGTCAGTTGTGTAAATACTGCCATTTGAGATGATGTTATAAATTAGATTAGTGTAATCATCTACATGAAAGAAAGAATCAAGCAAAGGAATTTAGACAAAAATTAAAATCTCTTTTTCATAAAGCAACTTTTCCTCACAATAGTGTTTTCTCCTTGCTTTCCTTTAGACTGCCTCCAGCTAATATAGTTTCTTCTGCTATCAAGGTACCTAAAGGCTGACATAGTTATTTAAATTGTAAAAGAATAGAAAGGTCTATTTTAAAGATCTTATCTAGGTAATGTCAGACTAGTTTTTTAGATCATAGATGTCTGACTGCTGTATTATGCAGCTAGGCAGCATCCTAGTGATTTACTGTGATCCTTGATTTCTAATAGAAGTGCCATAAGTGCAATACTGCTACAAAATGGACAGAGAATTATGCAGAACAATAGACATAAAAATTCTTGGTCTCCTTAATTGCTACTAGGCACTGCTAAAGGAAATTTATATCTCATTGATAGGTGTAAGGAGACTACATATCTGTGCTGCTTGACATCTTACATCCTTTTAACCTTGAACTATATTTCTTGTAGAGTTAAAAAGTTGAAAGAATAGTTTTACATCTATTAAAGTATTTCTTAAAGTATTTTATTTCACTGATGTGACTGTTCACTCAATTCCTGCTTAGATTTTGGCTAACCCAGCTCATGCTAAGACTTGATGGATGCTGGAAGCTGCTCCACTAGGTCAAATCAAGAGCACCAGGTAATCAGGAGAGGTGGCCAGGAAGAGCTAGGGCCCATTATACAACCATGGACATCTGAAAATTGATGTCTCCTGCAGCCATTATCTTTTTTTTCTGCCAGTTTCCTAGAATGCACTAATGTACAGAAATGGTATAGAACAAACCTTCAAACTGCAGGGTATGAAACATTGATTTACCCAAAGGAGATTTTGAAGTGGAACCAACAGCAGCTGGACCACTGATTCTTTCCTGCTTTCCAGTGAGATACAGGGGACACCTGCAGTGAGATAGAGGAAGAAGAATGAGTATGCTCAACATCAGCTAACTATAAAATTCCTTTCTTTTGTTCATAGGTGCATGATATTAGGAGTTAGAGGTTATAAATTATGAAATCTTATTACTTGGTTAATAAGTGAATTAATGTGACAAGATAGTCTGGGCAAAAAGGGGTTTGATCCCCTTCTTGTCATATTTGTTTATTATGCTTGTTAATGACCTATTAATTAAGCTTTAAATCACAGAGTACTTTGTCCTGTAAATTTAAGACATCTGAATAGACTTTGAGAATCCATTAGGCTATTAATGCCATTTTTACTAGTCTATTATGTTGAATGTGGAAACTTTCCATTCTGTGAGCCTGCATAGGCCTAAGAATTTCCTTGTTTTATGGGTTCCCCTCCACAACCTCCTCCTGTTTATCTAGCTTATGGTCATGACTCTTAACAATATAGAGGCATTCTTAGATTAAACATTTATTACTTCATTTCTCCTACGTATCTTATGACTTCATCAAGAACAGAATATATTTTCAGAACCATTTTATTTCCAAACAAGATATTTCAACAGATGCACTTTTTGAGCAGAATATTTATTGATACATAGACATATTAACATGCAGACACTCACATAGCTTTCCCTTTGGAAAAATCTCACCTAAGTACTTTTATAAAGAAAACATAGCTGTTTGGATAGTTTCATCCAACCAGCAACTGCTGCAATGCTTATTCCAATGAGCAAGGTAGTAAATATGTGGCTCACCTAGTTCATTAATTCTTATTATTAAATGTTTGGGTCAGGTTTTTACTGATGAGTAGTTTAGTGGCTTACAGTGAAAAATAGGTTTAGACATGCCACTACTGGTCCCCATGTGTTGGAAGAAAAGAGTGTCAAAATGACAAAGTGCTCACTACAAAGACTTTTGGAATTTCAGCAATATACAGTACAGCTCAATTAGATTATGGCACCAGTAAAACTTGGATTGTCACACACTGACATTTGCTCAACATAAAACTGAAAATAAGAGTGTCTGCTCTCTCAGATGCTAACGCATTAGTGAATTGTATGTATGTAAATAGAAAAAAATATAGAGTAAGAATATACAAATAGAGATGTTCTCAAGAACTATTTCACCTTCAGAAGAAGATGGGTATTCTTAAAATTACCATTATTTTATGAAGACTAATTTCTTTGAGCTTGTTCTATAGTCAGTGGATATCCTTAAGGGGATAATTCAGAACACATAAATTGGATGCTTTCATGTAGCATTTTAACTTTCTTTTTTTTTTTAAATTAAGTTCTTTCTTTCTTTTTACCAGGCAAACAAGGGCGACCATTACTTGTACGCTGGACTATTTTGTATTTCTGTGGTAGGAAACTGCAATTGCAATGTAAGAGTACCTAAGCATATATAACTGAAAGGAATAAGCACTGATTGGGTGAGGACACAGTGGATTGTCTAGAGTTCTCAGAGAGCAGGTTATTAGAACACTTAATGCCTTTGCACAGAAAGAATTCAAGTATGTTTTCTTTGCAAATATTTCTCAAAAATATAAGTACTAAAAATAATCATGTAGACCAAGAATATTCACTTCTATTCTTTAGAGATCCTAATTTTTACAAATAAATGAAAAAATAAAATAAGAGTAACAAAAATTATTTATTACAATCTACTCTACCTATGTACTTCAAGTTGAAAAAAATTATTTTGTTCAGGAGACGGCCCTTGGACACTTTATTTACTAGTTCATAAATTCAACTGAAATTATAAAAGGTCTTTCACTTACCTTTACACAGAAGAAGCCCTCATTTCATGACATGAAAAGATAAAATTTTGCTGTTTATTCAGTTAGCTTGACTATTGACAACAAAGAGTAGTTATAATGGAAATTATGAAAAAACACCCTAACTACTGTTACATTCCTAACGGATCATCATGCTTATGAAGCATCTTATTCACTGAAATAGAAGTTAACTGTTCTTTGAGTTTGAATAAGTATGACAAGAAAAAAACAAAGTTGACTTTAATTGTAAAGAAGTTACTTCCAAATCTCAGGTTTGTAATACCAAAACTTGGAACTAGACTACGTTAAATTAGTTAATGTCAAGTAATCTTGAGGAAGCTCATTTCTTTACTTGATGACAATGAGCCCATGGCTGTACTTTAGTGTGCTCATGAGAAGATGGAACCTTATCACCTCTCAGTTTCATATGGATTATGTGTTAAAGGAGTATCAAAGAACCTGGAGATTTCTTGATTTATACACATTACCAAAACCTCAGCATTTCATGGGTAATGCTACTGCTACAAGAGTTCTAATTTCATGTGTAACAGATTAATTGGAGGACTATCAGTAATAGATGAATTTGTTTTAATATTGGAAATTATGATTAATGATGTTTCAGAACAGTGTAGAACAAATTTAGACACTGAATGTTCTACAGAATGCTGCATGTTATAAGGACATTTTTCTTTTTTTGCTGGGAATAGCAATTTGCACTTGTTTCAAGAGGTACATATTGGTGCAAAAACTTGATTTATAGTAGAACATATTACTATCCCTGCAGACTTGAGACATTTATTTCCTTCAAGGATGGGTAATTTGTTTTCAACAGGTAGAAATGGAACAACCATGGGGTAGAAGGTGGCACATAATCTGAACCAACAACCTAACTGTAGGAAGAACTATGGTATAGAAATATCCTCTCCTGCTCACACTAACAAACTTTCAGTTAATCTCCATTATCTGGGAATGAGATTATAGAGGGGTTTATGTGGACAGTAAATTGAGAATATTTCTCACTAGCCCCACCCACCTGCTAATGGATAGTGTCGTTCAGGGCAGATTCCTAGTACATTTCATAAGTGTGAAATCCAGTTTTAGGTTTAGTAAATGGAATATTTTTTTTTATTCTTACTAATGTCCATTTTTTATTAATTGAAAAGTTTAAATTACCTCAGTGGACTTTCCCTGTACTACGGACTTCATTCAATTTGAGCAACAACAATATAATCAAATTAATTGGCAAATGTTTTTAATAAAAAAATGTTTCCTGTTAAGTATGGACTATCTGGAACCACTACTAAACAGCAGAGCCAGGAGAATCCAGGCATTAGATTTATATTTCCTCATTTTGAACATATCTTGTGATTCCACCTATTTTGAGACTCATGATTTATCTCAAAATTACAGTTATGCAAGTCATTCGGAAATGTAATGTTAAAGGAGTAGTGAATGGGTATTTTAAGGTCATCTAAGCAAGGATGACAATAATACTTAACTGAAAAATTGAGGGCTGCACCTTCTGATGTTCTTTACAAAGTATTACACCTTATTCAATGAATAGTATCCTTTTCTTATGATTCAAATAATTAAAATGTAGCTAATGATAAAAATAGGGTGTTTATTTGAAATATAGAAAAATATGCAATCTAATCAGAGTTTAATTGCATACCATAATATTGTTTGGATCATTCTTGTAGCCTGATTTTAAAAAATACTGGAACCTTAGCTAATTGGCATAGCACAGCACTCTTCAGAATATTTTTGCTAAAACAGAGAAAGGTTTCCCAATACTTTATAACATTTTTAGTTTAACTCTTGATGTCACTTTTCATTCCACTTCATGATGCTATGTGTAAAATCTTGACTACAGCTTAATATAATGAAGCTTATTATCTGGGGCAATTATCCTTATTATTACTGACTTAAACATACTTCCCCTTTTCTTTCATTTCTTTTCCTTTTTCTCTTTTTCTCATTCAGTTATGCTGTAGAAAACCAAAAATTCAGTGCCCTTCTGTTATGTGCACACAGGCTTAGTCATATAGTAAGTGAGCAGTTTCAATAGTTGAAAGAGGACACATAGAATTCTAGTATTGTGAAATATTAGGTTCTGGACATCAAATTTTTACTCCTCTTTCTTCAAGTTCAATAAAATTTTCACACTTAAAATTAATTCTTTTTTGTTTCTCGAACAACTAGTAATTTTTTTTTCTTTACAATACCCCATCTATCTTATTAAATGAAATATGATAATTTGCCTTTCTCTTTTATGATGGTAGAACTACTATCTTCAGGAAAAGATTTTACTACTTTCTGAAAAAGCAAAAGGTTGTTAAGAGACTCACCTTATTAAGTTCTGAAAATCTGAAGAATATTAAATAACTGTAACGTATTCTACCACAGGTCATGTAAAAAATTGTAGTTATTTGTAGCTAGCTAAATTTTATACTTATTTTTAAATAAAATTTATGCATAGTAGTTTTATTTAATAAGGTTGGCCTAAAAGTTAGAGAGGGCATTAAATTTTCATACACATTCTGCAAAAGAAAACTATGTGGATAAACCTCTTTCTTAATACAGTTTTACCATGAATGGTTCTATCAATAAAGATCAATTACTATTTTTTCTTAGTAGTGGACTACTATGGTAACATTTAGAATAACTACCTCAAAAAGAAAATTAAAGTTTACAAGATTAAAAGTAATAGAATCTTAAAGTCTGCATATTAGCAAAAACTTAAATTATGGGGTTTTTTTCTTTGACCTACAGAGATTATTCTCTTTCAGTTTAGTCATGATACCAAAAATATTTTGTTCATCCAGAGGCAGAAGCCCAGAAGATAAGGGGCTAATATGTATGTCTCAAACACCAAGTGCCATGAAGCTGTGGAGCCAACCAAGAACACACTGAGAGAAAGAACAGGATGTGCCTGGAGAAGGGAGCCATAGGGCAGCATGTTCTTGGGACAGCATGGGACAAAAGTCTTTGTTCTGGCTTCTGGAAATAAACACCATGCAGTACAGCAAAGGCACAGGAGTGAGGCTGAGAACTGGACAAGGAATGTTGGTCAAAGGTCAATCCAGTGGGAGATGTAGGATCACCAAAGCCTCCTGAAAACCTCCAGCCCATTTCCAGTAAGGTCTGGAAGAATAAACTTGGCTTGTTAACTGATTTGCCTAGGAGAAGATATTTCCAGGGTGGGAAAAACTTATTTCAGAAAACGTACCTCCACAAAACCCTGGTAGCGCATCCCCAGAAACCTGAACACCACATCAGCTGGTTGTAGTTTTAATCAGAAAAAAAAAAAAAAGACAGATTGACAAATGTTCATAGACGAATGCAAGTCAGCTATAGTGCCTTCAGTATATTACAGTTAAAACTTTCAAGGCCCCTGTAAAAGCAGTAACCAGGAGTAAAACAATCAATTCCTCATTGTATTCTGCAGCCAAAAAAAAAAACCCAAAACACATAAAAATCCTTTTTTCTTTCTTTTTCTTTTTTTTTTTTTTTTTAATATAATTCAGTGATGTTTATATGTTGGCTTCATCAGAGCATTCTCAAGCTGTCAAAATAACTCAAATTAAAATCATCAGTATTCAAAATAAATTTGAAAAATTTAAAGTTAGTAATCATAATTTGAAAAAATGAAATTAACAAAAATAAAATTAGTGCAACTACAGAGAAGCCCTAGACTTTTTTAAATATGTGCTTGTTCCTTTGAATTTTAGATGTGATAATTCTTACCATGTTTTGGCTCTCTTCTGACTATACTGGATAATACTTAAGTGCTGAGCAATTCAAGCCTCCCTTCTCTTAAGGCATATCCCAGTTTTACATTCTCAAACTGCTGGAAAAATTTCTTCACCAAATGCCAATCTTAACTGGACAATTGAAAAATTCACTAGAATTAAATATTACATTTTATTGTTGCAAGAAAGAAAAATAGAAAGCAGTTTCAAACCTGTCTTAAAATTACCAAGTTTGTATTTTTTTGCTACTCATTTTGTTCAAATGTATGTAGTGGCAATGGTAAAACTATATAGTAAAATTTTGCCTGGAGTTCAAGATTCCATTCCTTCCAGTTACATGCTAAGATTTGCTACCATGTCCACTGTTAACACTGCAGGACAAAATGGGAGTTACTGCACAGTTAGAGTTCTTCTAATTTGTTTAAAATATTACCTATATGATAGTCACTATTCTGCATGGTGAGAATATTATTTAAAGTGCAGTTCTCAACTGAATACTAAGTATTTTGAATTATATATTTCTGGGCCAGCTCAAATGCCAGGGGAACAATGAAGCTGAAATAGATCTAAAAAGATTTACTGTTAATCAATGCATGGAGGCAAATCTATTCAACTGTTTAGAGATTAGACATTTTCCTCTTTAACAGACAGAAAGTTTATCTTCAAATTCACAAATTCCTCCAGAGATTCCAGGATCATTGATTTGGGAAGTGCTTACAGTCCTCAGTCTATTGCCATGAACTGAGCTGTAGATGGTAAAGTGATTGAAAAACAGTGTGTCCTTTCAAAATTGCAGAGAATCTTTCGAATTTTTACTTAGTAGCCATAACTGAAAATATCAGCTATCTGATTATAACATAAATTGAGAAAAAGTAGTAAGTAGTGAATGTTACAAACTAAAACATGTGCAACAGGATATTCACACCGTGTATATCTTTTTCGAAGCAATATGAAGCTTTCAGCCCATAGCATTTGGATTCTTCCATGTAGTAGAGTTCATTTTCCTCACAGTGGCGAGTATAAGACTGTTTTGGGTTTCTGCTGAACACAGTTGATAATAATAGAGATGGATTTGTTATTTTTGGAGTTCAGTGAAACTAAGACCATCTCAGGGGAGGCAAAAAACTGGAATCATTTATTGGAATTACAGGTTCACTGCTAAAGGGTTTAGTGTTTACATATTCAACAGGGGGTTGGAACTATTACAGTTTATTACAAATAAGGGGTTTTTGAGGATGACATAAGGAGAAAACCCAGGTTAACAAATTTGAGATCTTAGCAATTACCTCATGGGGAAAAACTTACTTTATCTTAGGAGATTTTACAGGGGGTACAAGAATTTGGTTCTACAGGATGCAGGGATTCAAGGAACACAAAGGGAAAGATAAGGTACAATAGGATTTCTACAGAGGTTTGATGAAATCGAGATATGGGCTATCTGGGCTGAGGCAGGGCAATGAACATCTGAAGATACCTTGTTTGCTTCTCAAACTGAGATTTTTTTTCCCCCAACTCTCCTAGCCCAAGGCTTTCTGCAAAGTCCACTCAAATCCCTTTCTGCAGATATGTTTTGGGATCCAACAGTTATTGCTGAGCAGAGTTTACACAGAGCTAAGGCCTTTTCTCTTTTTGTACTGGCACACTGATAAGGAGGCTGGGGGTGAATGGGAGGCTTGGAGGAGACAGACATGGGACAGGTGATCCCAAATCCCAAAGTGAAATTCCATTCTGTATGACATCATGCTCAGTATATAAAGTTAACCATGATGGAGCCCTGTTGTCCTGGAAATGGCTGAACACCTGCCTGCCCATGGGAAGCAATGAATTAATTCTTTGCTTTGCTTGTGTGCATGACTTTTGCTTTCCCTATTAAACTGTCTTTCTATCAATCTCTGAGTTCTCTTTTACCTTTCCAGTTCTCTGCCTGATCCTGCAGGTGGGGGACTTAGCAAGAAGCTGTGTGTGGCTTGGTTACTGGCTGAAGTTAAACTATAACACCCCTCCCTGTGCCCCTGCCTGGGAATATAAGAAGTTAAAAGTATCAAAGTAATGTCGGTGATTTCTGTGCTCAACAATTTTAGGATTAGGAAATTTATCTTTATTTGGTTTTTAGTATATGAAAAAATTATAGCAAAAATAGGCAGTGTAATTTTTCAGTGAGGAAATAAAAGCCCTGCACCCTGGACATAATCAAGATGTATACAAACTACTGAAAGACAGTAAGGGTGTGTAAAAGATATTCCACTGGACTGCTGACTCTGTGATCTTCATTCTACACCAGGTTTGCTAGTTTGATAAAACACTACTCATAATGAAGTAAATGCCTCAATTAAGACCACGCAGCTTTATGTTATTTTCACTCTTTATTATCACAAAATGAGCTTGAAGAAAGTGTTATGAATTAAAAATGCCAAGACCATGGTAGTCTTTCTCCTACAGTATGGCCGACTATGGAAATCTAAAATTATTATCTATGCTGTTCCTATTTTTACATATTTTTGACACTTTTCCTTATTCTGTTGTTTATTTGTTTGTTTGTTTTTCCTTTTTAAATTCATTGGAAGATACAATCAGAAATTATTGTTTTTCCTCTGTTAACTATACCACTATCTTAAAACATGCCATGGAAGCACTGCTTGCAGTTCTGGAGTTAAGAATGTTCTAAGTTTTGAATGCAAAGCATATATCAAATGACCTTATTTTATTACACAGCTATACTCAAATATTTTCTGAAAATTTCAAAGTAGGCTTTCATGGATGAATTTTAAAAATTGATCACTAATTACTTGGGCTCAATAAATAGTGTTCCTTCATCTTCAATTATGCTCAGAATGAAACGGGTGAAAATTTTCCATGTCCCTTGGTTGAAGCTCTTTAGTAGGATTCTTTGGTACAGCCTGTATCTCATGTCTTAAAGGATAAAAAGGATTTTCCCCCTCATAGTCTTGTTCCTGAAGTTGGTTCTTTCACAGAACTGATGAATACTGCAAAATATTCCACATAGCACTGTCTTCTTTCAAAGCTTGCCAACTTCTAGGTAATTATGCTGAAACGGTTATCTGCCCCCCATTGTTTTCAATTTGTTCTTAAGAAAGATTCTACTGCCTTTTCTCTGGAAACAATCAGCATTTTGAAACAGAGCACCTCACCTTAACTGAATCTCATTTAGAATAACAGGGAATGGAACCATTTGAAAGGGAGTGATGGATGAGCTTCTTTAAGGATTTTACCTCTGATGAAGGTAGAAATGGCTATTTAACTTAAGATTTTGCAAAGGTTGAAAAAAATATCCTCCATTATTTTCATCTCCTAAGGCTGCATTGAATAGCCTCTCCCAGATAGGTTTATTGAATTTGGTTTTTTATACTACCAAGATGAGAGATTTCACAAACTTGTTTATTAACTAGTTTGTATATTTTACTATCCTTATAGTAAGGAAGCCTTTCTGTAAACTAAGACCATTATTTCTTGCCCTATCCAGTAAACTACTGCTGTCTTTACAAAAACTTTTTATTTGATACTGAATAACTCTTATGTTTCCAAAGTCTTCTCTAACCAAAAAACCAGTTCTTTCGACCTTTCTGTCAGTCATATTATATAAATAACTTGTTCTCCTAACTATTTTCCTCAGAACTGACCCCAGTTATCCTGTACCCAAAAGTGTTATTCCCAAAACTGGCTGGCTCAAACACTCTGAGACCTTACCAATGTCAAAGCAGAAGAATGATTTTTGTGCCTAAGTTCTATTTCCCCACAATAAGTGAGTGTCCCTAAATGTATTACACAAGGAATTTATCCTTCCAGAATTATTTCCTATTTCCAGCCGCTTATTTCCCATCTTATATGCATTTAGTTTCTCTTATCTAGGAGGAGTACTTTGTTCTCCTCTGACTGAATGCCATTGTCTTGATTTTATATGATTTATCTGGTCTATTGAGATTACTTTGAATTCCTCTTTTCAGTAGTGTATCAACTGTCCTAACCTGGGTGTCTGCAGTTCATGAGAACTTCTAAAAGAATCACAATGAACCCTAGAATATTCTGAGTTGGAAGGGACCCACAAGGATCAATGGGTCCAACTCTTTAAGTGAATAGTCTGTAAAGAGATTGAACCCACAACCTTGGCATTATTGGCACAGTGTTGTAATCAACTGAGCTAAATATGTTTTATGTCATCATTCAAACTAGTAACAAAAGTGCTGACTGAAACAAGATTCAAGACAGACTCTCTACTCACACAATAAACCCATGTTAATTAATCTCTGAGTATGATTTTTAATTGGTTTTGTACCGAAGTGGTGATTCCATTCCAACATTTTCCTGCACAAATGCTAAGTGGAACTTTTCATTCAACATCAAAATATACTACATTTATTACTTTCTGCCTTATCTACTAGTTCAGTCACCCTTTCAGGAAAGGAAATTTGACTGGTTTGACTTGATTTCTTTTTGACAAATCGATATTAGCTATTTGTTACTATCATGTTTTCCTCTAGGGTTTCAAAAATTGATTGTTTAGTAATTTGTTCAACTATCTTTTGAAGCATCAAAGTTAGTCTGCCTGGTGTGCAAACTCCTACTCGTTTTATTCTTTTAAATATAAAAACCATAAACACTGAGCAATCAAACACTGCATGTCAGAGTGCTAGAATATCTTGCCAAAAATTATTTTTAAATATCTGTCTTTCTTATTTTAAATTGATGGAGAATAGTGTATTCTATGGACGTAGTTTAAGCAGGAAATTGCTTTCTACATCAAATATTTCCTAGATATATATCAGACAGAAACTGAAGGAGAAAATAGGGGATTGGCCCAAAGCTTACTCTAAGCAGCAGAAAGCCTCCCAGCTGAGGCTTCAGACTTTGGATAAGGCTCTTAGTATGTGTCTGGCACTTGCATCAGTCTGACATCTGCATCACTTTGACAGATAGATCAATTTGTGAGCCTGGCTATGCAAACTAAACAGTCTTTAAAAGGCTTTGATGCTATACAAAATGGGAAGCAATGAAATACTGACCATAATTTCAATGATACATGCAGCACTGCATACTGTGTGGGAGTCCCCACTGTGCTAGTGTTGTGTGTTACAGAAATCAGAGATTTAACAAGAATAGAACTGCAGTATATTCCAGTGGAGAAAGGAAAAGTGAAGACTTTAAGGAATTCACTCTAACAATATTCACTACATTAAACTTATTCACTAAGAATAAGTTTAATAAAACCTGCAGCCAATTGAAATACCTGGAGACAGTTTATGCTACTCAAGTGTTTTGTTAAAAAAAATGCCCACCAAAAGATCCCCTCTAAATATAAACCAATCCACTTCCAGTTGTTTTGTTTTATTTATGCAGTTGTAAAGTCGCCATCTGGTGGTTGTTGTAACATAAACGAATGTGAGAGTTTTTTTGAAGAGCTGTTGCTAAATAGAACATGGTATGACAAAAAAGATCAACATCTGAGCAATGACAATCCTAATGAAATGTGGGGAACGGATATTACTATAATGCCTTTAGCCAGGATGCTTTAGGGATTGGAGTGGTGATAGGTTTGGATGCCTATATAAAAATTCAAATTCAGGAAAATTAATTTAATCAATAAAATTACTGGCAAATAAGAAATTTTAGGTTCTGAAATTAAAGATGAGATTTATCTTACCTAACTTCATCAACTGAAAAATTAAATCAACTAGTTTTCTAGGATACCTCTGTTGTTGGTGAAGAAATAGAGATTCCTTTAAATAGGAATTCATCTTGACCTACTAAAGGCATGCAAGATAAATATGATGAAACACTCTCTGGAAGGGCTCATCTCTGTTTGTAATTTACTAGCTTAGTGACTCTACCCTTTAGACAAGTAAAGTTAAGAAAAATGGAATCTGGGTAAACTGGATTAAGTATGGTCAAGTATTAGAAATTCCCCATTGCCCAGGATATCTGCTTTCTAGCCCTTATGCATCAAAAAAAGCAGTTGACTGTGAGCTGTTGAGGCCAGAATTGTGAATTATTGAGACCAGAAGGATGATAACAGGGTAGGCATTGTACCTGTACTGTTTCCAGCCATATTTCATGTGCAGATATCTATGTACTATATTAAGGCAATGTGAGATGACTTCCCTATTCATGAGCTTTTTATTTAACTTAGGACATCACTTCTGGTTTTTAATTACTTTCCCACTAGGACAGAAGAAGTGAGTCAGCTTAATGGAAAATGAACAACCTCTCAATTAGTGCCTGTAACTATGTATCCTGCCTCCAAGACAGAGATCACTTAACAAATTATCAAGATGCGTGATGCAAGATGCACTTTTATTTCAACCTATTTTATGCTGTAATGCTTCCCTACACAGGTATGTATATAGCTATATAATCTGTTGTTAGAGGACGTTTTTAATTGGCAGAACAATGCTTCAAAAATGTGCTTCAGTAATGTCTCAGCCACTCCAGACTTAGTGTTTATGTAATCTATACTTGACATATAGGCTAACTACTAGAATATAGCCTTGAAAGGCACCATGAAAATGCTGAAAGTTTGGCAAAATCTTCCCTGTTCTAGTGCAGAAAATGAAAGCAAGGTTCACGTTGAGGACTACTGTGTGGTAACTATGACTTTATGGTATGATTGTAAAAGAAGATTTTTTTTTTTCTTGATTAAGAGATAAGAAGCCAAATCCCATAAAATATAACTTATAACTTACTGTATTAATGGTATCAATCCCTACACTGTTGTAGCCAAACAACCTCATTTAATTTCTGGTTATTGTTGCTTATAGAATTATCTAAGCATAACCAATCAAACATGGAATTTGGTTTATGGTCAAGAACTTGAAACAATATAGAAGAGATTGTTAGAATATACAGCTAGGCAATATTTTTCCTCTTATTTTTTGGTGAATATGAATTCACTTCCTAAAATTCTGTGCTCGAGAAAAACTGAAGCTTTTCATATTTTAAAACTGTCAAAATATTTCCTTTATAGTTCTTTGCTTTCAGAAAGGCATTTTGTTGAATATTTCCTCTCAGAAAAGAAGTTAAGCAAACAGACGAAGTAGAGAATGAAATAAAATATTTCATCTCAGACTAATCAGCATGCTTCTGAATTCTTTGGGTTTTGTATCACCAAAAGAAATAATTAAATACTAAAAACCAAAATAAATACTTAAACGTTTAGAATGTTTTTCAAGTTGACCTGAGTAGAACTTTTTCCAATTTTCCATTAAACTTCAAATTCTTTGGTTTAAGCTTTTGGAATTCCTGTCAATGTGCATAAAACATGAAAACTATGCCTGTGCCACTGCAAAGAATAAAATTATACAAGAGCATTTATATTTATATTATTTAGTTACCCTCTAGATAAAGAATGTAGGATTTGAAGAATACTCTCACAGCAAAGCACAGTAGCACAAAAAGAAAGATGACACTGAATTTTGAAATACTTCCACGGAATCATAATATCACATAATTCTTTTTTCAGCTCATTTCCTTTATCCTATATATAAAGTCTTCAACAAAATGATGAAGGGAATGCCACTGTGTGAATCAACCTATAAGTGAAGGACACCGTACTATCTAATAACAGAGGAATCATAGAATCATAGAATTAACTGAGTTGGAAGAGACCTCCGAGATCATCAAGTCCGACCCTTGATCCAACCCCACTGTGATTACTAGATCATGGCACTCAGTGCCACATCCAGCCTCATCTTAAAAACCTCCAGGGATGCTGAATCCACCACCTCTCTGGGCAGGCCATTCCAATGCCTGATCATTCTCTCTGGAAAGAACTTCTTTCTAATATCCAACCTAAACCTCCCCTGACAGAGCTTAAGCCCGTGCCCTCTTGTCCTATTGCTGATTGCCTGGGAGAAGAGACTGACCCCCACTTGGCTACAACCTCCTTTTAGGGAGTTTAAGACAGTGATGAGGTCGCTCCTGAGCCTCCTCTTCTCCAGATGAAACAACCCCAGCTCCCTCAGCCTCTCCTCATAGGACTTGTGCTCACGTCCCTTCACCAGCCTGGTTGCTCTTCTCTGGACCCGCTCTGGCACCTCAATGTCCTTCCTGAACTGAAGGGCCCAGAACTGAACACAATACTCAAGGTGTGGCCTCACCAGCGCTGAGTACAGGGGAAGGATCACTTCCCTGCTCCTGCTGGCCACACTGTTCTTGGTGCAGGCCAGGATGCCATTGGCCTTCTTGGCCACCTGGGCACACTGCTGGCTCGTGTTCAGCTTCCTGTCAATCAGCACCCCCAGATCCCTTTCCGCCTGGCTGCTCTCCAGCCACTCTGTGCCTAGCCTGCAGCGCTGCAGGGGGTTGTTGTGGCCAAAGTGCAGGACCCGGCACTTGGCCTGGTTGAACTTCATCCTGTTGGAATCAGCCCAACTCTCCAGCCTGTCCAGGTCCCTCTGCAGAGCCCTCCTGCCTTCCAGCAGGTCAACACTCCCTCCCAGCTTGGTGTTGTCTGCAAATTTTCTAATGATGGACTCAATCCCCTCATCTAAATCATCGATAAAGATGTTAAACAGGACTGGGCCGAGCACTGATCCCTGGGGGACACCACTGGTGATCGACCACCAGCTGGATATAGCCCCATTCACCAGCACTCTCTGGGCCTGGCCCTCCAGACAGTTCTTAACCCAGCACAGAGTGCCCCTGTCCAAGCCATGGGTTGCCAGTTTTTTCAGGAGTATATTATAGGAGACGGAGTCAAAGGCTTTACTGAAGTCCAGATAGACACATCCACAGCCTTCCCCTCATCCACCAGGTGGGTCACCTGATCATAAAAGGAGATCAGGTTGGTCAGACAGGACCTGCCCCTCCTAAACCTGTGCTGGCTGGCTCTGATCTCTTGTCCATCCTGTAGGTGCTGTGTGATTGCACTCAGGATGATCTGCTCCATAACTCTGCCAGGCACTGAGGTCAGGTTGACAGGTCTGTAGTTTCCCAGGTCCTCCTTGCAGCCCTTTTTGTAGATCGGTGTGACATTCACAAACTTCCAATCATCTGGGACCTCCCCAGAGAGCCAGGACTGTTGGTAAATGATGGAGAGCAGCTTGGAGAGCTCTTCTGCCAGCTCCCTCATCACCCTAGGATGGATCCCATCTGGTCCCATGGACTTGTGTGGATCCTGGTGGCTCCGTAAGTCACTGATTATTTCCTCCTGGAATACAAGGGAGCTATTTTGCTTCCTGTCCCTATCTACCAGCACCAGAGAACAGTTGTCCCGAGGGCCACCTGTCCTGGGGGGGAATACTGAGGCAAAGTAGGTGCTAAGTACCTCAGTCTTCTCCTCATCCCTGTTAACTATGTTCCCCCCAAGTCCAACAGGGAATGGAGGTTTTCCTTGCCCCGCCTTTTGTTATTAATGTATTTATAGAAGCGCTTTTTGTTATCCTTAACAGAAGTAGCCAAATTGACTTCAAATTGCGTTTTTGTCTCTCTAATTTTCTTTCTGCATGACCTAGTTATACTTCTAAACTCATCCTGAGTAGCCAGCCCTATTTTCCATAGTCTGCAAGCTCTCTTTTTATCCCTGATTTCCTTCAGAATCTCCCTGTTCAACCAAGCTGGTTGTCTACCTCGCTAGCTTTCCTTTTGGCACACTGGTACAGCCTGTTCCTGTGCACTCAAGATTTCCTTCTTGAAGTACGTCCATCCCCCCTTGTTTTCAAGGGTTTTTTCCAGGTTATGCTCTGGACCGGCCTTCTGAACAGGCCAAAATCTGCCCTCTGGAAGTCCAATGTGGAGGTTTTATTGGTGGCCTTCCTTGTATCCCTGAATAGTGCAAACTCTATTATTTCATGGTCACTGTGCCCCAGACGGCCTCCGACCACTACATCTCTCACCAGCCTCTCTCTGTTTGTAAACAACAGGTCTAGTTAGGCCCCACCCCTGGTAGGTTCATTTACCAGCTGGAGCAGGAAATTATCCTCTATACGCTCCAGGAATCTCTTAGACTGCCTCTTCTCTTCTGTGTTGAGCTCCCAGCAGACATCTGGCAGGCTGAAGTCGCCCACAAGAACAAAGGCTGGCGATTTTGAGACATCTGCCAGCTGCTTGTAGAATAATTCATCCCCTTCATCATCCTGGTTGGGTGGTCTATAACAGACTCCCATCAGGATGTCAGCCTTGTTGGCCTTCCCCCTGATTCTGATCCACAGGCACTCAACCTTATCATTGGTGACCTCAAGTTCTACAGAGTCAAGGGACTCTCTAACATATAGAGCCACCCCTCCACCTCTCCTACCCTGCCTATCCTTCCTGAAGAGCTTGTAACCATCCATGGCAGCCCTCCAGTCGTGTGAGTCATCCCACCATGTTTCTGTGATGGCAACTACATCATAGCTTTCCTGCTGCACGATGGCTTCCAGCTCCTCCTGTTTGTTGCCCATGCTGCATGCATTGGTGTACATGCACTTCAGCTGGGCTGCTGATTTTACTCTTAACTCGGGCTTTTCATCTCTGGGCTTCTCTTTGGAGAGCCTGGATTCACCCTCTTCCCCCTTCAAACCTAGTTTAAAGCCCTCCTGATGAGCTCCGCTAACTTATGGGCTACAGTCCTTTTGCCCCTCCTGGATACATAAAGCCCATCTGATTTAAGAAGACTGGGTACTGTGGAGTTTGCCCCATGGTCAAAAAACCCAAAATTTTGACAGTGGCACCAATCCTTTAGCCACCTATTGATAAGATAGGCTTTCCTACTCTTCTCCTAGTTCATCTCCTCATTCATTCCAGCAAGTACAGGAACTGAGGCAAATATCACCTGTGTACCTGTCCCATGAACTGATCTACCCAGTGCCTTGAAATCTGTTTTGATTGCCGTGGCACTTCTTCTATTAATATCATCATTGCCAGCCTGGATTACCAACAGTGGATAGTAATCTGAGGTTCAAATTAGCTCAGGAAGTCTCTTACCGATGTCCCTCCTGAGGAGCAGCCAAGCCCAAGCAGCAAAAATCTTTCCTCAGGACTATTTGTTTTCCTTTGGCAACCAGCTCCAATTTTTAAAATTTTTCCTATATATTTTTACTCTCTCAATATTACTAGGAAGCAAAAATTATTAGTATTCTTCATGTGTAATTATATCGTACCGAACAACTTTATGGCAGAAGAACTAGTTTTCAAATTTGTTTCTGGATCTTTATTACAAAACTCGTTTTAGAATAATGACTTCAATGTTTTGAAATTATGTCTTTGAAAATATTTTTCAATTTTCTTTTAATTTTCAATTCAGTTTTAAACAATGTCATTTTTAGACAAATAGCTGAATTTTTAACATGAATGTAAATGAAAACACTAAAGAAAATTTAATAAAAATTATAGCCCTTTTTGTTTGTGAAACTGGGGAAAAGGAGATATTCACTTACTTTTGTAAGTGATAAAACAATCCTGAAGATAAGAGGACTTCTGCCTTTCAGGAATCCTAACTTTCCTTTATTCTGCTGCTTATAAACTCTGTTATTAGAAAATCATGTTGGAGTTCTGAAATTACTCTGAAATGCTGCTTTTAATGGAAGTCATGCTTTAACTAGTCCTGACAGAAGGAATATTAATTTTTCATTGTGAAAATATTGCATTTTATTTTGTTACAAACAAAAAATTCACAACACTTGCAGTCTCCAAGTAACGTGGTATGTTTCATACACATGATTTTGGTACATTAAAACATTTACATACAAATAATCTCGTTTAAATATGAATAGTATGTGTGAATTTCACACTGAGATTACATTTTTAAGGTATGAGTACCTGTAGAGGTTTTGAGTCTAGGTCTTCCTTGGTGACCAGGTTGTAACCAAGGAACCAAGGCCATGTTCCCAGTATTCCATACGATTTTTACATGAGCAAGAGTATAAATAAGAGAGAGGAAGCTCTCGCTCCTCTTTCTTCCGGCAGACTGAAGGCGAAGTTTCTTTGCTGTCGCTCTGCCTGGGCGAGGGAGTGAGGCCTGGTGCGCCTACTTGGCCTTGAGAGGCAGACAGTGCTGGCGGTTCTTTGGTGCGGTTCGCTGTTCTCTTGAGGGAAGTATTTGCTTTTTATCATTTTTTCCCTTTTTCCCTTTTTCCCTTTCCCTTCCTTTTCCCTTTTTGGGGGGTTCCCTGTGGGTGTTATATTGTATATAATTCTATTTATATATATAAATGTGTTTCACTTGAAATTCAGTTTCGTTTGGATTCTTTTGATTTTTTCATGATCTTTTCAGTCTGCTGTGAGAGAGGGAGACAGAGGGGAAGGTTTTGTCCCTGTGGTCCGGGCACTTGGCTGGGAGCCAAGCCCAACCTAGGACAGTACCTATTTTTAATTTGTGATATGTGTATGTGATACACACATTTATACAATATTTATTTATTACATATTATATATTGCATAACATATAACATATAACATTTATTATATATCATATATATATATGACTATATTTGCACCTCTTTTAGCAATAAATTTATTCAGGCAATTTAAGAATTTATAATTTCACAGTCTTTTCTCATCACATTCACTTATTGTTTACATTAGATTGCATCACCCTTTTTGTACCTATCTGGTTTTGCAAAACAGAACAAATTTGAATTTACACACAAACGTATCATACTTCCAGCCCATCATCGGTCCAACCGGCATTGTTTACATAGGAATAAAGTGCAATACTGTAAAAGATTACAGAAATTAAATGTATACAAATAAACCACAAATAAACTAAGTGCTATCCTAAAGTATAATGAACTATTGATTAATAATGCATTAGAAGTTAACACAGAAATCAAATTAGCCATCTCAGGAAGTTTGTATGCAGTTTTTTTCCTTGTCACTGATGTTGTGATAGTAGTTTTTAAAGCAAGTGTGTTTCTATGATGAGTTCATTTAGTATTCAGCATAATAGCACTGATAATAATGAGCTCAATTTGGCTTCCATTATATAAGCATTAGATAATAGATACCTATATTAAAGTGTTACTGTTATGGTAGTGATTTTTTTCTTCATTTGGTACATAGTACTAAATCTTTAAAGGAAAGCTTTTATGCAAATTGTTGATGTTTTTGTCTTTAAATCATGACTAATTTTATGGACTCTGGAATCCCATTATTGTTAAAGTTGCTTTTGATATGAGACTCTCAGTAATTTGACTTGCCACGAGTTTTATTATCATTGTATCACAGCTTTTTACTTTCATCTTTTCTCCCTTTGTCAGCTTTTTACATCCTGCGACTTGTAGTATCATCCAACAAAAACATACAGACACACTTCTGTCAATGCTCTACTAATGTTAACACTGTAAAAGTGTCATAGTACACTGACTGCTCTTCAGTGAAAAACCTGTGTGGCTTGCTGGGTACTAGAATTTCCCCTGACAGTTACTGATTCAGTGCTTCTGTGTTTTTAGTGCAGAAGATATTTATATTAAAGATTAAGAGATTTAAGTACTAGGAAAGCATAGGATGAAGCTTTATTTTATTTAAGGCTTATCATACTCCAAGATCCTTCAGATTAGATACTGTGGAAGTTTATTCATGGTCATTTAACTATGAGGATATTTTAAGACATTTAAGACACTGAAAATGAAGATGTTATCAGATCACTTTTGTTTTCTACCATGTATAAGGGTCATAAAAAAATAGTAGTTTCAGTCTAGCTGGCTCAACTTTCTGTATGCATTCTGATTTACATTTTGCATCTACACTTCTTCATAGGTATTTTTTCCTATGGCAAGACAAAGCAACGACTGCTTTCTGACGTGTGTCTGTCCGCATAGCCATTTTCCTAGGGCAGTAGATGCATACTTTTTCCACTAGTTCAAAACTCAGCAAGAGCAGACTCTTGCTCTCTCTTATGTGTAGCATCAGGATCTTCTAGGAAGGACCTCAGGTCTGGCTTCCCTGGCTATGCCAGCACCATGACACCACAGCAAAACACTATTAGGCAACATGGGGTTTTTCTTTACTGGCTTAAAACATAACTATGACCTCTTAAATTAAATTTCAAATGTTTTAAATTACTTGGATTGGAATCTTAAGAAATTTATTATGTTCTATCTCAATGGAATACTTCCTTTTCCACCAGTTTTGGGGTGTTTTATTCCTTTAAGGCTTGTCTTACCTCCTTGTCTTCTCATAAAGAGTTCCTTTGTTCTCCTTTGCCGGCAAAGCGGCAGGAGAAATTAACCCAACTCAAAAGAGATTCTAGTCAGAATTACAATTTAGTAAAAATAATACAATAAATACAATCATACAGATGAACAATTGGTTTCAACCCACAAAAACCCAGATGTATACCCGGCACCCTGGGGCATTAACAGAATGGTGTTCGTTGGCCCCCCCATGCTGAGTCCTACGTGGTCCCCCTGAGTCCAAAAGTAAAAGGAGAGGAAAAACCTGTTGGTGCTAGTGATGGTCACAGTCTGGTTGAGAGTGGTGGTTACAGTCCGGTTGAGGTTCTGGTTCTTCTCTGGATCCCATGAGTCGTACCAGCAGTCCCAAGACCCCAAGATTATGTACACTCAGGTTCAGGCAGAAATGCCCAGGACCTTCCCCAGGGCGGGGAGTTCCACAGCGGGTGATTGTGAGTCGTGGTGTGAGGACAGGAACATCCTGCTATCTCCCAGGCCTCTTAACATCCAGGTTACAGCCTGAGGGGTCAGGTGTGCTCTGGGCAGCTGCTGCAAATGGTCTTTTGTTAACAGTTTCTGGGAAATGGCATAGAGGCTGTAGAATACACAGTTTGAGTTACACCCACAGAGTGATGAACTGATCCCAGCTGTTCTAACTAGGACATGTGAAAAACAGGAAAATAATGCAGCTTTCCCAACCACTTTATTAACACAGTGATGAGCTTGATAGAGCTTTCCAGTAGAGCCCTATATTAGATTTGCTATATTAGCTATATTCTGTTCAAAGAGAAAGGAAGAGATCTTGTTAGCTAAGACTTTGCTAGCAACTGAGAGAAGAACACAACTTTTAAATAGGTTTTAAAAAAAGGATGTAGATGAGTGCATGTTTAGGAGAAATACCTGAAATGAAAAGGAAAAATTAATCGAAAGAATGAAAATGTGGAAAGAAGTGAGAAAAAATGAGAGAAGGAGAAACAACGAGTGAAGAGAAAAAAGGAAGGAAAACTTGCAAGAATAAAGAAAAACAAGTGGAAATAACAGTACAAAAAGAAGAAACCCAGACAGAGAAATTAAGATTAAAGCAGATAAAGTGGAAAGAAAAAACTGCAAGTTAAACAGGGATTATGAAAAAACATAAATAATAATATAATTTTGAAGAGAATGAGAATCTTTTTTAACAAAAAGTAAATATTGCAAAAATATTGCATGAGGGCATGACATGGATTGAGAACAAAATACTGAAAATTAGAGAGGAAGCTGATGAGGATGGCCTGAAATGAAGAAGAGGAAAAAGATATTGGAAATGCAAAGTCGTGTAAATGAAAGGTTCTGTCAATTTGGTTTTACATATGTGAAAAAGATCAAAGTGTGATTCCTGGCCTGGGATTTAGCAAACACAAAATGACTTTGAGGAAGTTCTAAGTTACTGTTCTCCTGCATGTATATGTCATATAAACTGACAATTTATATGCCATATAAACTGATAAGTCACCGTATCAGTAAAATTTTATGAGCCATTACAATCACTTCTCAAAACTCTGACTGAAATGAGAAATTATTGCCATATATCCCACAGCTCTGGAACTGTATGGTATCTGGATCTGCCTCCACCTACTGATAGCTTCACGTTAAATCATGCTGTGTTTATTATTTTGTTAATGCCAAGAAAGTTATCTGGACAGAAAAATGCCTATCTCAGTTTTTTAGAGTGTAAAAATTTATACAATTATTTTTCGTGCTCAGTGTCTTGTAAGTGGCATAAAATCCAAATTACTGAATAACTTCCCATTCCTAAACAGACAAATGGAAATAGCGATAGCTGCACGATCCTGCCACGAGTACATAAAAGCTGTCATTTTTTTGAATTATGTCTTCTTTGTCATTCAGTAACAGGGTCATTTTTATCTCAGGAGTACTTTCTTATTTTTATTTGCCTATCTTTCTTGACCTTCAAGAATGGACTCAATCAAGTAATGTGTACAGGGCACATGCGTTTGTTGAACTAAACCATGGCTGATGGCTAATGATTCTTGCAACATTTACCGCAAAAGCAGCCCAGTCCTGTAACTCCAACCTTCTGATCTGGCACCTGTGTCATCACACTGTTTAGGGTATATCTCCAACACATCATTAATCACTCAAGGCATTGTGTCAGAAGAAATCCTCATTCTTTAATTCCGTGAATCAGAAGAGTGCACTTTTTCATGATTACTGTAGCACTTCTCTGTAAAGAGAAGTTGTAAATATAAAGGGTAATTTAGTATGTTTCTATATGAGTCATATCACTATTATGACAGTTACATGACTAACATGAAAGGATTCTTCTCTTTGGGTCAGAAGCAGGTCTAGCATATGTCCCAGTATTTTGCCATAATTCCCTATCCTATTGTAGAGCAATACTCAGGGCTGCAATTTTTCCTATGCTGCTGTGAGAAGCCATGTCATTGGCCTCAACCCAATGGCTCCTTTACATGAGAAGGAGGAATCACATATGCTTGAGTACATTTTGCATACATACTTTATATTTCTTTATTATTTTGTGGGAGTATTTTTGTTTGTTTGGTTTGTTCATTTATTTGGTTTGGTTTGTTTTTAAAGGGACTAAATACTTTCTAATTTTAAAGTCTTAACCAGAAGATGTTTCAAAGGTTTTGGGTAGAGGTGGTATTAGTCTTTCATCTTTTAGTTAATGTATGGACAGGAAGTACTAATTTGGAGACTCTAGAAAACAGATCAGTATTATACCAAATATGAAACTTCTAATAATGAACACCAAACTAAAAGTCTAGTCTCAGAGAGTGAGACCAGGACTAAAGTGTATACTGCGCTTATTTAGGAACTTGAAAGAACATTAATTCAGTATTTAGTTTCCAGAAACAGAAATTTGGTCTATTACAGAAGGGTTAATAACTGTCAGTACTTTTTGTTAGTTACAGTAGATGATAACTTTCCACACATGTAGCTACAGCAGCAGCTTTGAAGTCACAGCATAGCATCAGGGTTTCCTAGGATCAAGCAGCATAGTGAATCATGCAGTGGTGGTGGGAGTTCAAGTTATCACAGTGGTGGCTCAAGTAATACTGACAAGTAGTGACAGCTGTACTGAGAAGCTGTTCAGAATCATTCCATCTCCACCTCCTCTAAAAAATAATGGCAGGATGCTCCAGCCAAGCTACTTCCAACTGCTTATTTTTTAAGTGTAGTTTGCAGAGCATCTGAAACAGACAACCTTGTGTCCCCTCACATCTGTCAGTGCTAGTTGCAAAGCAATATTTTTGTCATATACAGAGTTAAGTTTTCAGTATAAGTAAAGGTAGTCAATTAAGTCTGTTGGCAAATAGAATTTTTCTCATCAAAGCATGTTCCCAGGAAAAAAAAACAAACAAACAAAAAAACCCAAAACAACAAAGGAACAACAAAAAAAAAAGACTCTTCATTAACTTCAAAGCCCACTAAACAAATTGTTTCCCTGCTGCTTGATGGAACGCAGAACAACTAAAAATAGAGTGTAAACAAACCCACTGACAGACAGTGTTACTTCAGGTCAGCCTTTGGTAGGTATGTGGTTATGAGTCAGTGGAAGGAACATCCTATCATTCCCACCTCCCCTCTCTCTGGGCAATGTGGAAATTTCAGATCTAATCCATTGTTTCACAATAACATTTTAATGTATTGGGTTTTGTTTTGCCTTTTTGTCATCATCATCTTTACAGTCTAAAGCATGTAGTATAGAATTTCTCTAAAAACACACAGATTTTATGGTAAACATTTCAGTAGATCAGACAAAGTTGCACTGTAAGTATGATAAATTAATGCTTTTCAGGTGATTCTCTCTTTAGACCAGTAAGTAGGCTATGGAACTAGGTTCTTTAAATATTGAGGAAATTTAAACCTTGGTACTATTGCCAGTATATCAAAGTCAGATATATAACAAAAGAAATCAACAACAATCCCATTTTCTAAAGTGAATCAAAATAATTTCCAATTATACCAGCAGAATTTACAGGTTTTTTGACAACACCTAATTTCTATGTAGTAAGAACAAAATTTATTATATCCCAGAAAGACAGAAAGATTATGAGAAACTGGTCTTATCATTGCAATTAACAATAATTTGCAGCATTCTCTGCCACTATACTCTACTTCACATGGCAAGATTAAGAGCACTGGGCAATACACATTTGTGATCTCCTCACTACTGAAGACAGTGTTTCAGGTCTAGCTTCATGTTTTGTTTTTGTAAAAATCAGTTTTGTGTTTCTTTTTTGCTATTACTTTTCTCCCCTCTTTTTGTTTTCACAAAATCTGTTAGCCCTTTTTTTAAGTCATTTGGTGCAATGATAGCTTTGGTGAGCTATCAAAATCTGTTTCTATCTGGTATAGCAGATGCCTAGAGTTATAGTGTGAAATCAAAGGAAATAAACTCTGTTGACATGATTGGTAGATTATACTCTGTATATCAGAGTAAGTTTCAAAGGTTGTCTTTGTAAAGCTCCAAAAGAAATGTCTTTTTTTCTGCAGTTATATAAAAGTCCTCATATTAGAAAATAACAAACAAAACAAACAAATAAACAAACAAAAACCAACCAAATTAGTAGCAAATGAGGAGGTGCAAATGAGGATGACATTCAAAGAAGCTTCTCAGATGGCGTAACATGTTGTAACTTCCTAGTGTAATTATGGCAGCTTGTGTTTGATAAGAAACTGTTCCCTAATGGTTGTACCATAGCGCATACTATTGAGACCAAAAGAATGTAATCAGTTCTGCTACTGAAAGCAGTAATGCTTCATTACTTGTATATGAGTTTGATGTTGTTGATTTTGTAATTTTAATTGAAAATAAGTTTGATCCATTTTTTTAAGAAAAGGATTACGATTGATTTCTTCATTTTAGGCATTTGAATTTGATGTATTGTCTATTTTACCATGCACTGAGTCCCTCTGCTATTTGAAAAACTTAGATGCGCTGTGATTACTGACTGCTCTGAAGAGGATAATTAATGCAAATAGGACATTGATTAATGTTAAGAGATAAACTGGTGTGATCACTGACATATTAACTGGAAAATTTTTGATTGCTTGGATGACCAAATCAAAAACTACTATCTTTTTAAAATTTAATTTGGTCCAGAAATAAGAGAATGGAGGAAAAGAGGGTTTTTGAAAAGGAGGTCTCTCATGTGATCTGCAATGAGAAGAGCTTGTGAATTGCTGAAAGATCTCAGATAAAACGGATGATGAATTTCTGAAGAAAATCTATTTAGAAGACAGTAAGTTTTGTAAAATCATTAAATTCAATCTCATATGGCCTAGAAATAGGAAGTTGCAAAGAAAGAAATTCCTTGAGTAGGCAGTTTCAGAGTCAAATTTGTTATGAGAAAAACTCCTCAGGGAATTGGTAAGTAAGGACCCCTGGAAAATGTTTTTGAGAGTGCTGGGGTCCATCAGTGCTGGTCATTTTTCAAATATCATCTCCCAAAGGCACAGGAGCAGGCAATTCCCAAATGATGGAAGTCAAACAGGCAAGGCAGAAGGCCAACTTGGTTAAACTGGAATTTTGTCTTGGAAATAAAGCAAAAAAGGAAGGCGCATGCCCAGTGGAAGCAAGGTCAAGGGACAGGGGCAGAATTTAGAAATTCTGCTTGCTGCTGTAGAGAGAAAATTTGTGCAGCCAAAGCCCAACTGGAGTGGAAGCTGCAAGAAATGTGGGGAACAATAAAAAGAGTTTTTTCAAATATATTAATGGCAATAGGCAGTACAGAAATATCATTGGCCTGTTACAGAGTGAGGATAGTCACCTCACAAACAGGGACTGAGACAAGGCAGAGGTGTTATATGCATTGTTTGCCTCTGTCTTCAACTCAGATGAGAGATCAAGTGGATTTTGGTGCCCTTAACTGGAGGACCATGACTGTGAGAATGATCAACTTCCAGTCGAGCCCAGAACTGTGTGGGATCTTCTGCCTTAGCTTGATTCCCAGAAATCTATAGGGTTGGATGGGATTCACCCCAGAATCCTCAAAAAGCTGAGTACTGTCATTGCAAAACCTCCTTCAATGATTTTTGAGCAGTCTAGGGAATATGGAGAGGTCCCAACTGACTGGAAGCTGGTAAACATTCCAGTTTTCAAGAAGGGCAAGAAGGACCCCAGAAACTACGGGTCTATCAGTCTCACTTCAGTGCCTGGTATAGTTATAGAGAAGATTATTCTGGGAAGTGTTGAAAAACACCTAAAAGACAATACAGTCACTGGCCACAGCCAGCACAGCTTAATGAGAGGAAAGTCTTGCTTATCAAACCTGATTTCCTTCCATGACAAGGTAACCTACGTAGCTTATCAAGAGATAAGTAATGTAATTTTTCAAGAGATCTTTCAAGTAATCTATCAAGAGATAAGTTATTGTAATCTTTTTGGATTTCAGTACTTCAGAGCTTTCAATACTAGCTCTCACATTATCCTTCTGGACAAAATGTCCAGCACAGAGCTGGATAAACACATCATGTGGTGTGTGTACAGTTGGCTCAGATGTCAAGCATAGAGGGTAATACTGAATGGGTTGACATCAGACTGGTGACGTTTCACTAATGGGGTTCCACAGAAGTCCATCTTAGTCCCTGTGCTCTTCAGCATCTTCATAAATGACTTGGACACAGGACTGGAAGGGATACTGAGCAAGTTTGCAGATTACACAAAGCTCAGAGGATCTGCTGACTCCCTCAAAGGCAGGGAGGGCCTGCAGCGAGACCTCAGCAAATTAGAGAGTGGGCTGTTAACAAGGGAAGGTGCTGGATTCTGCAAATCCCAACTGGGACAGAGCAACGCCAGATGCAGACTAGGGAATGAGAGACTGGAAAGCAATGATAAGGAAAGGAACCTGGGGGTCCTGGCAAAGAGTAATTTGAATATGAGTCAGCAGTGCCCTGGCAGCCAAGAGGGCCAACCATGTCCTGGGGAGCATTAGGAAAAGCATCGCCAGCCTGTCGAGGGAGGGGATTGTCCTGCTTTGCTCTGCACTGGTGTGGCCTCATCTTGAATATTGTGTGCAATTTTGGGCACCACAATGTAAGAAAGATATTAAACTCTTAGAGAGTATCCAAAGGAGGGTAAAAAACATGTACAAAGGAGTGATGAAGGGTCTAGAGGGAAAGCCATATGAGGAGTGGCTGAGTTCACTTCATCTGTTCAGCCTGGAGGAGAGGAGACTGAGGGGAGACCTCATTGCAGTCTACAACTTCCTCAGGAAGGGAAGAGGAGGGACAAACACTGATCTCTTCTCTGTGATGACCAGTGGCGGAACTTGGGGGAATGGCCTGAGGTTGTGTTAGGGGAGGTTTAGGTTGAATATTAGAAAGATGCACTTCACCCAGAGGGTGGTTGGGCACTGGAGCAGGCTCCCTAGAGAAGTGGTCACAGCACCAAGCCTGACAGAGTTCAAGAAGTGTTTGGATGATACTCTCAGGCACGTGGTGTGACTCTTGGGAATGGTCCTGTACAGGGCCAGGAGTTGGACTTGATGACCCTTGTGGGTCCCTTCCAACTCAGCATATTCTGTGACTCTGTAAAATTAGAAAATTAATTGAGAGGTCTCATATTTCTACAAATCTCTTTCCATTTTAAAAGGAAATAAAGAAGAGGAAATAAAGAAATAAGACAAAATTCTAATTGTTTATCCCAAATAAGTTTTCACTGGAAATGGCAATAAAATATTTACTTTCTTGCCCTGGTTATATTGTTCATTATTTTGTTTCTTATTTCTTTGATTTTGGCATATCCAGATGAAGACACAGACCACTTATAGACCTGTAATTATGCTGAATTGTTTATGACTTCCTTAGAAGTTTACCTAGAGATAGGGAAGAGTCTAAGATGCCTGTGTCACAGGAGGCTATTTCCACAAAAATAATTATCCTGCCTTTATGGTAAGGTAGTAGCATAGATAGCTCAATGCTTCTAAATACTGTAAGCAAAACTGAATTTTATAACCCCAAGGACAGTGACAAAATAAATTCAGTTTTGCAATAAAAACAGAAGTATTCCTTCAGGTACCATATCCCTTCCTGGCTCAAAATACGGAAACCGAGCACATTCCTAATACTGATAATAGTTCGGTACAGCCTGGTTTCCTGCACACTCTTACTAGTCCTCTGTCTCTGACTCTCATCAGTGTTGTGTACATGACTTTCAGAAAAAAACCTGCAGCATTATTAGAAAAAAATATGGTGAGGAAAACCAATCCTTAGTTCTTTCCTTTCCTTCCCTCACAGAATCACCTAGTGTGAGGACTGCAGCCCCCCTTCATCCCTACAGCCATCTGTTTTACGATGCTGGCTCTGGGTCCATGATGAAAAGCCACAAACAGAGGCTGTGGGGCACTTGTTACATGTTACTGAAGGTAAGTATTTCACTTTGATGAACAGCTTCCTATCTAGAATAACCTTCCCTGAGTTACAGCACTTGACAACAGCAAGTATAGGCACAAAAATTTTTGAAGTCCCTTTACTTTCCATGAGGCAAAATTTATGAATACAATTACAAAGCTGTAAAATCACTCAGTGAGCTCCACACTAAATATTTGTGTAAAAATACTACATAGAAATGCAGGTGTTTTTTTTTCAAAACCACAAAATAAATAATTTGTTCTTTTAATTAATTAAAAATAGTGAATACTGGGAAGCCAGGACACAGCATGATAGCTGATGTGGCAGTTGTGTTGTTGGGACTCTAATTATTCTCTGAGGGAAAGAAAATGGGTAGAGATTAAAAGCTATTTTATTCTGTTAATACTTTTTGTGCTGTAAATTTCTATTAAATTTAATTTTGCCAGAAATCAACATTGTCTTAGGAAAATATGCTTCTTTTGATCATGGATTCAAATAACAATGTACTATACTTTATGAAGTTAATGTTCAGAAAAAAATAGGAATCACTTTTAAACTGACTTGGACAACTTTTTCATGCAGCACAAGATGTGCAGGTGTCAGTATCAGTGCTGAGGCAAAGCAGCCACTTTAATACGAGAGGTAAAAATGATACAGCTGTTATTTGCTAAACATGCAAAAGACACTTCAAACCTAGCTTGAAATATTACTTTTTTTTTTTTTTTTTCCAGTTCTGATGAGCTGGTAATAATTTCCATTGCACTAAATAGTTAATTCTTATTTAATGAATTATCTCATTTAGGAATGACTTTTGGTTTTTAATTCCTTCCCTCCTTAGTTTACTATTTCTGTAGATAAGTCACCTTGGCTAATATTATTCAAAGTCTGCTTACCTTGTGAACAGAGTTTCGGGATTCAGTAAGATTTGGACGGTTGAAAACTCAGACAGGACATCATTTTTAGCATGATGCATTGCGCTGCAGTGCAAATTGAAGTTGATCTGATCATAACATGAACATAACACCTTCCACACCACAGGAGAAAGTATCTAGACTTCATCTTTTTCCTACTGTTTCCAAATCCCTATCAACTGACTAAAAATGTGTCAGATAAATTTGTACCACTTATTTTCCCCTGAGAGGCAAAGAAGCAATTTTATGAGAGTTGGATCACAGTAAGGTATATGAAGCCTGTGACTTCAAAAGTGATATAAATGTTTAGAGGTTTTGCTCTGGAGTTTTGACATAAGTCTGTTTCTTGTTCAGTTCAGGAGATTTTTGCATGTCAACAGCATTCAGTGGTATACTGTACCATTTGGGAGAAGTGTTAAATCTGATTGTTAAGAGGCTTCATTATTTTAAAATAGCCCACCTTACCTGTGATTTGCTGTGGATTGAATGTACATTTCTTTTCTCTGAGTCTGCCTTCTTTGAGGCAACTTTATCACTCATGGTGGGAGCTTAGATTTTATAATGACTATAAATTTATTCCAATTTAAATACTTCCAAAGTATCTACACAAAATAAAGAAAAAAATTATAATGTTTAAGATATTTTATTTCGTATTTTAAAACTTTTTAATGGTTGGGAAAAAAAATAACCAGGTCTAGACTGTTGAGTTCAACTTGTCTTTCATTCCAAAACTCAGAACACAAGTAAGAAAAATACCAGCTGATATTTAATCAGAGACATGAGAACTTTTGTCTACAAGATCAAATAGAACATCAAATAGAATGATGCTCTCACATAACAGAATTTTGTCATGTTTTTTCACACTTCCACAAAACACTGTGTGATAAAGACAGAGTAAAGCCATGACACCTCACTTTATTCAAATATGGTTGGGAATAAAGTGACATTTTAGCTAACTAATCTTGCAAAAGATTGTCTTCAGGGTGGTAACAAACACAGTAATGTACTCTACTATCAGTCACTCTTCTAGTATCTTTTTTACTTCTATGGCATATGACAGGAAACTGAGCATTATTTGTGAGACTGCTGAGCAGTTTAAATTAATATCAACATAGAAAAGATACAGGGATAAAGCGATATATTCCAAATTATCCTTTTACATAGTTCATCCATTCCTTTCCAAGATTCACCTGGGCACAGTGTAACAGGTAACGCTTTCCTACACTCAAGTGCTAGATGTGGATTTTATACTTTTCTTTATTCAATCTGAACTAAATTGCTCCTGGCCAAAATGAGTTGAACTTAAGAGGGAGCAAACGGGTTTCACTTAGTTCAAGTTGGTCATATTTTTTTCTGGTTAATATAATTTCATTGGTATTCTCCACTTTGTCGGAAGAGCAAAGCTTTGTGAAGTTGTGTCTGTTGCAAAAAAAAATCCCTAAGATTTGCCATTGACTCAGTCACTTAAATACAGATCTAAAAAAAAAAAAAATTGGTATGTTCCAACTGAAATTACATAGTTTAACACTGTTTGGTCTTGAAAGTGTTGTCTAAAGAGACCATGGAGAAAAAAGAGTCAGGCCAATTTAGTGTATAAGATAAGTTAAAGAGGGTAGGTCCTTTAATCCCAGGGAATACATGACACACACCTCCTCAGACAGTGGTTCCATGGTTTTATAATAAGGTCCATCCAAACCCAGATCTGTCCAACCCCGGTTCTGCCCAGTTCTGTCTCCCAACATGTCACTTCAGGAGTTGGGTCTGGGGGCATTTGGGACCCCTTCTTCCTCATCTTCGTTTTCTTCACAGCACGTACAGTCCTTGGAGCTTCTCCAAAGTTCTGGGCTTGAAGGCTGCTGTGTCCTGGTCCAGGCCTAGGGTATGATATTCCTAAACAGATATGTTTTTCTACAGTTCTACCTTGAAAGGAAGACTAAACACGCTAATGCAATTTAGAAGTCTTGATATGAAATGGGGTAATATGTGTAACTATTATGATAAGGGTAAGGAATATAATACAGCTACATTAAAATCTATATTTATTAAACAACTACTTCTAAAAACTACAATAGTTAAAAAATCCAAAAACCTCTGAGGGCATGAAAAGCGTATTTTAAAATTTGTCATTCATGAAGTAAAAACTTTTGGGAGTCTCACTGTTTCATTTCAGAACAGGATTTGAATGCTGTTAGTCAATACCTAAACCACTCTTTAGGTTTGCAAAGCTCTCAGATAGTTTGAGATGAGCAAAGTTCCTCAGGGCCTTCTTTCCTCTACCTGTGGCCAATGGAAATTTGGCAGTGGAGTTTCATAGGACATTGTGAAAGAAATCACCCAGAACCTAAGGGCACAAAGTGAAGATGGAAGCTTGAGTATCATCCTACTGTAGGTCTTTTAACCTCAAGTCCATTTGTTTAATTGTTCTGCTGCAGTTTCAAGTTTGAAGAAAAGCAGTAAAGCACTTATCAATTGTGAAACTGGAAAATTGGTAAAGTGTGAAGTTATTTCATTCCATTTTGAGATTAGTTTCATAGGTCTACCCTTTGGTGTGCTGAACCACATCAGCCTACATGTTTTATTCATTTGGGGGATTATTTTGTCAAAAGACACAAAGAGTGGGTAGTTAGACAATATACTGAAAATTTGGCCTCAGCATTCTCAGGGATTTTTCAAGTATGCTAGGCCTAAGAGATAATGAAAGAGAGAAAGACTAATATTATCTGCCAAAGCTAAAGTACAAGACGGAGAGATACAGCTGACCTCTCAGCTGCCCCTCTGGTCACACAAGCAAAATACGGCAAGTTATAAGGCATGATTACTTTGTAATAATCAATGTTTGACATCCTCTTCTCCTCATTCTTTTTTTTTTTTTTTTTTTTTTTGTAGTCAGTGTAGGAATCATACTGCTTAAATTGTGTACTGTGTGCCTTGCCATTGCCTGAAAATTTATGTAGCTGTTGCTATGGCTGCAGCTTCATCCACTGCATATTTTCAGTTCTCTACAGCTAAAATGCCCTGTGGAGTACAAATTTCCACTGCAATGGTGCAACAAAACCAGCATAAAATATTCTGCTTTTCGATGCAATTTATATTTCCATGTGTAGAATGTCATATGTATTTTGAAAACCTGGGTACTCTCAATAAATAAAAAAACATTTCTTTATCTGCTAGTGCTAGAGTCATTTGTTATTCTGCTTTCTCTTTGTTGTATTGCAGGGGGCAATAGGCTCACATAGGTTTATAGAGACTAAATTGTTTCAGCAACCTTGATATTGGCTTGTTTTCATTTGGTTTATAGAGCACTGTTTTTTCCCAGTTTAAACACAATTGTTCCAAACTTTTCTGCAGAACTGTTAAGAGGTAAGTGCCAGGATTTAGCATGTATAACATTGTCTGAGGCATTTGTTCAGCTGTCTGTTGAATCCCCTGAAAGTAATGCTCAGTCTCTATTAATGTCTCGGTCCCTGGAAACCAAAGCCCATTCTCTCCTATAATTAATCTTGCAGGTACTGCCTTGACATTATTGGTTCACCAGCAGAGCAGAACTGTCCCAGCCATCAATAATAATTCAGTACATTAGAACAAGGCCTATATACACAGCCCACAGATGTAGCCAAGTTATGTGCAGGTTCCAGCATTCCTTGCTGACTGGGGAAAGAAGAAAGAAATTTGCAATTGAAAGTGTTTTGGTTGCTAGATAATTTTGCAATACAAAGGTTGTGATGTTACTCATGCTTTGGCTTTATGTTTTTTCTCCAAATGTTGGCACTGTTTGGCACAATGCTTGTGATTGTCTGTTTACTGAATCTTAATACTAAAGCTGTTACAAATTGTCTTTCACAGATGGTGGGAGCTTCTCAGATCAGGAGAGGCATGGAATTTATTACTCAATATTTCTGTATTACTGATTGGGACGTGAGAAGCATAAGCAATCTGTTCTACTGCAGGGTTTGAGCTCTCCCTCCTCCTTCCCCCAACCCAAAAATTATGGCTAGCTAGAGAAGGGTGTTTTTTTCTCATTTTGTGTAGATAGCAGCTGTGCAATTTCAAGCAGAATGTTTGCTTTGATCTTCCTTCCTTTAATTGAAATCCACAATTATGAGATTTGTTTCTTTTATGTTTGCTAGTTTATTGGTTTAATCTACAAAATGTGCTGTCTTGCTGTCTTACACAGTTAAAGGCAACAACACAGTTGGGATTTAAATGGGAAGCTTGGAGGGGGGTTGCAATCTCTCAGGTATTAGGGGGATAAAACTTCTTTCATCTGATTTTAGATCATTATACATACAGGGTAACAACAAGAACACAAACAATATGTCAACTAATTGTAAAGAATATCCCTAGGTAGACACTCTATGTAAAATAACCACATGAAAAGAAATTTTAATATGGAAGGAAAAATCCTGTTCTGATGGTTTATTTTGGGATTTCTGCTATTTGGAGGCCTTTGTTGTAATAATAACAGTTTTCATTATAGAATGCTTTTCTGGCCATCCAATACCAAATTCTACTTATATGAGTTTAGCAAAACATTTTAGAGCAGTCAGGGTATTTACAGTTTGAGGGAGGTATTGCTAAACTGGCAGATGTAGAAGATATGACAGAATAGGCACCTATGAACCAGAGGAACTGAGAGACCAGATGGACTCAAATTTACAAAGAATTTAACCTTGTTAGGTCTAATTGAGGTGAAAAAACATCAGGAATTGCCCACTTATAAATTTTTGTTCAGCAAAGCTCTTGTAAGAAATCCTCAGAAAGAAAATAAATCCTCTCCTTTAATGTCATTTCCAAGAACTATTTCCTGACAAATTTTGGCCAGAAAAAGAATTACTAAACAAATTTTTAAAAACACTTTGTTTTGTATATGTATTTGTATATGTAAAAACACTTTGTTTTGTATTTGTAATAACTTCCTTGTCTGGTGAGATAGATGCCTCAGAATAAAAAGGTTCCAACTCTGTGATTACCATATACCATGGACTGAATACGAGCTTATCCATCAGTATTCTCCAGTGTTTCCCAAATTAAGAATGAAGAAAAAGATTTCTGTGAAATCAAGTTCAATTGAATGTCTTTTGCTAGATTCCTAAAAAATGTTGAGAATTTGTTCTCAAACACATGAAGAAAATATGTGTGTTGCAAGTCATGGATCCATTCTGGAGCTTTCCTAATTTACAACAGCTAATAAACTTTCATTAAAAAAAAAACCCTTTTGCTCATGTATAGAGATATTTTTTGTCAAACTTGTCAAATGGGAAATCTTATACAATTAATGTTAAGCAGAGATACACCAAACCTGGACCTATCTTAAGGCATAGTATGTTGCTCATTGAATTCAATAAAAAAGGACTCAGTCAACTTTAGATCAACTTACAATAAAATGCAAACACAAATCTATGAAATCAGGAGGCTGACCATATAAGCATACCCACTCCATTGGCTTGTAATTCTTATAATGAGTGAGACTGCCAAGACAGGTTCTCCTTCAGTTAAAAAAAATCCACAATGATAACGATAAGCTGTCTTCTCTTGCTAAAATAAGTAAATAAATAAATAAATAATCATATGGAGGTGTTTTTGCAGTAGTGATGATGAAGGCCCAGGATTTTCTTTAAGAGAAGGGTGGTTGGAGAGGAAGTGCAATATGTTCATTAGTGTAGCCCTATAGCCCCACACTGCAGCACTGCCATTGCTAAAAGCAGACTAAAGGCTTTGCATTGAGTTTGCAAGACCTCACCTCTGAACTTTTATTCACCTGCCTGTTGCTTTCTATGGGTTTGGTTTAGCTGTAACAAGCACTTTTTTCCTGTTTTGCTTTTCCTTATCTTTTCACAGTATAAACACAGTTTTATACCGTTAGTAACAAGTAGTTTAAGAAATAAAAGGCTTGTTAGTTTAATGGCTATAGAGCTCTTGTAGTTCTGGGCGGAGAGGGTGAACTGTAACATTTGTGACACTGTGAAGAATAAGATGATAGGCCTCCTATGGACTAAAGAAGAATCAGGAATGACATAATGTCTGCCCTCCCAGATCTGACAGAAAAGAATTCTTGTGACAGAGTTCTGCCTCTGATGCCTTCCAGAGCTCTGTGTTACAGACATTTTCTGCCACACTGGGCACATGACTGACATAAAGTGTTGGGGAAAAAAAAATACCATTTCTGTATCACTCTTTTATTTTACCATAACTTTGTCATAGTCTTATCATCATTAGAACCATTTTTCATTAGAAGTATAGTTATGTCTATATAAAAATCTACAGATCTTTCTGCAGAAATCATGGCTAGCTACTGTAAATTTAGTAGTATTATGAGTATAAGAAATATATTTTTTACTATAAAATACTATCATTTCAATGTTTGTAATAAATGTAAAAAACATCTCAATATTATTTCTTAAACTTTAACTATCAGAGTAACTTATCCTGACAGGTTTGAGGGTATCAAATCAGAAGTCCAACCTCAGTGTCAGTAAAGAAGGTAACATTAAATCACTTAATTGCTCGATGTGAATCACATCTCTGCCTAGAAATATGTAGAGCTGAGCAGTAACAATTTAGATTTTCTGAATTAAAGACTTAGTCTAGCTACTAAAAAATTAAATTCAATTAAACAATCAGACAGAAATCTAAAGATTGTTGGGATTTAGTGTTAGACAAAATAAATATATATTAAAACGTAAATAAAAATAAAATAAAAAGTAAATTAAATAAAATTAAATTTTATTTGTAGACTCATAGAATAATGTAGCTTTGAAAAAACATCTCAGATCACCAAGTCCAACCACAAACCCAGGACTGCCAAGACCCCTACTAAACAATGTCCCTAATTGCCATGTCTTTTAAATACCACCAGGAATGGTAACTTAACCACTACCCTGCAGAGTCTATTTCAGTGCTTGACAGTCCTTTTGGTGAAATTTTTTTCAAATCTAAACTGTCCCTGTCACAGCTCAAGACAATTTCCACTCTTCTTATCCCTTGTTGCTTGGGAGAAGAGACTGACTCCTACCTCACCAGTGGTTTTGACAAGAAATAAGGAACTGTAGTAAAGAGTTAGACATGAGTGAGGACTTATCTTCTTAACTTGATGTCAGTTCATCTTCATTTAGAGATTGATTGGTATCACTTTGTCATTTCACAGTATTATGAGCCTAACACTTCCACAGTGGCATTAGATGTCACCGTTACAAATTTCAACAGTTGTAAATCTCATTAGACTGGACTAAAAGTACAGAGAATACATTTTTCTAAATTCATTATTAAAAAAAAAATAATAGGAACACTTACTTCAGCACTTTATCTGCTGTATTAGTTTAGATTTCAGAGTTCATATTCTACTGACATAATTTGCTATCTAGATAACTATGGTAAACTTACAGAACTGAAGAAAAGTGGGGGGGAAAGACTCCTGGAATAAATATAAATATATTATTCTGCAAAGTTTTAGGTGTGACCATGGAGAAATTTAACACACAGGGCAATGCAAAAGATATCTGAATCTGGAGGATAGTATGTCCTAGCACATTTATGTGTGTCTCTTTTTTTGGTGTAGAAACTACAGATAGTTTCAAAGGGAGGATATAATCACAAATGATCAGAGCAGAGTTTTATGAATATTGCAGGGGAAAATAATTTACAAATATCCTCACCAAATTGAAAGAAAAAATTCTGACTCCATTTCTCTTCCTTCCCTTTCTCTGTAGCTTTCTTCTTTCACTCTCCACAGTAAAATGCAGTACAATGAAGAAATGTCTGTGGAATGAAAATGCACATTTTATCCTCTGCAAAGAAAACAGTCAAACAAGTTGTTCTAGGATGAGTCCAGAATGCAAAATCTCCAGATGTTTTATTCCTCCAATAACTGTGGCTTCAAGTAAGTGGTCTCAGCCTTAAAAGCCTGCCAAAACTGCAGTTTGGGTATGGTAATGGTGCAAAAAGTAGTGTAACTGAAATCTCTGCATGCTTTAGAATTAACTTTATCTCAGTTTCTATAGCTGTAGATATAGACAGGCCTCATATAAAAAAAATCTGATACTTAAAAAAAGGTATTTTCTACAGCCAGCCAGCAGTAGCTAGGATCTCAGGCAGGCTTGTAAGGCTTCTGCTGAAGCTTATGAGGCAGCACTTTCACTGAACTGACTTATCTTTACTAAAAGATATCTTGGCTGCTTAAATGAATCTGCCCATGATGATACTGTATTTCTGAACTACAATGTAATAACTCATGTGCAAGTTCATGTCAAGAAGGTATTGCAACTTAAGCTATGATGGAAAGAATATCAAGTGGAAATAAAGAATATTTAAGAGGAGAAGTCATTTGGTAGTGCAGATACCAAAAAGAAACCAAACTAAGCTTGCAAATGTAAGTTATCTACAAGAAACTATTGACTCTCATTCTGCAAAAAGCAAAACTAGGGCATGACTAAATTTGAGTACAAAAAAGTAAGCAAACTTTAACTATGAAAATTCCTCTTGTCCTCTATAGAAAAAGAGGCAATGGACTTGATTAACAAGCATAAATACAGCTTTTAAAGTTATCATTCAAGTGAGTCAAAAAAATAAAAATATTTGGCACTCTAGAGGGAAATCTCTAAAAAGAAACAAAGTGCTTCAGGGACTTTTCCACTTTTATAGCAGTGAAAGTGTCACAAATTTTATTATACCCTTAGTTTTAGGTTCAAGATTTGAGATTTCTTTTCTACCTATATTCCTTCCTGCATGAGCTTGTTCTTTCCTTCTTTCTTTCTTTTTTTCCTTCTTAAATATTTATTTATTTATTTGCTAATCAAAACAGGAGAAGAGAACTGGGAAGAAAATGAAAGAAAAAAATTACAAGAGAGCAAACAAGAATTATGAAACACAAAGAAAAGTTTCAGAATTTATTTTTATGTCAATGCAGATATTTTTCAAGCTCTCTTCTCAGCACAGAATAAGGAATTATCAAGTTTTGTTCTTGCCACTTTTTGATGGTTATCTAGAAATGTGGTGGCAAGAGTAAAGACAGGATGTATTTCATCAGTGTTTCCATTTTTTCTGCTCTGTTTGTCTGTCTGCTGGGTGCATCAGGTGCATGTAGCTGTGTAAATGCATTATCTGTCACTTGATGTGTTCTAATGGTTGGTCACTTGATTGGGGAGAGAGTGAAGCATCTGTATTTTCTCTATATATATTACAAATGTTATTACAGGATTCTGTCTGACATAATATCTACTTTCTTTTGAAATTATTTGCTCTCAGTCTAAATGGTCTGCTGTAGATTGTAAACTCCTTGAGATTTTCTTTCCAACTGTCCCATGTGCTATTGTTTAGTGTTGGTATACTGAAGGAGTGAAGCTGCAAATGCATTGCTCCACCATAAAAATTCTGATGAGAGAGTGCTTGCTGCATTCTCTTTTGATATGAATTACAGTGGTTCAGGTTAGCTCTCTCTTTAGTACACTAAACTGCAGTAAAAGTACTCTTTCTGAGAATGTTTACTTTCATTAGACTCCTACAGTTATGTCATCCTGAAAATGTTGCTCAAAAAGTTGCATTCTGAATCAGGGAGAAAATTAATAGCTGATACTAAGCAGCACTCACTATATTATCACCCTTGGGGGCAGCATTTCCAGAAATGATGCAATGCAGTTTTATGATATGAGAAAGGTAATGTATGCGGGTACTGAAGGTGTATGTATCAAGTTTTAGCACAACTGTAAATTAAATTAAATTCACCCTGATGGGCAAGGCAAGGAAATATTTTCATTGTAAAGTGTAACATCTCTGCATTTTCTGTTTATCATTAAAAAAAGGACTTCATGCCTAATTCATATTTTGACCATATTAAAATAGCTCTTATGTTAAGTATGCCAGAGGAGAAATGAGTAAAGCACAATCTTTTTAACCCCTCAAAGTATGCTTTACTGAAATTTGCGAAAATCATTATGCATGAGAGCAAATTTTAAAGTTATTATGAAAGAAATATAACAGGATCAGTGATTGTGTGAATATTAATTATCCTTCAGAAACAGATCAATAAATCTCCTAGCATTACTGTGGATATTTCAGAAATAAGGGAGGGAAACAGATAAAAAGCCATATGTAAGACCAGAACAAATGGATTTTGGAAACCATCATTAGGAATATGTGAATTCATCTACTTTTATGCTAAGAGAAACTATTGGATTCTGATATTCTTGATATCAGATATTGTATATATATCAGAAATATCTGATATTTCTTTTACTTAGAAAAAAGGCAATTTATACAAAATTTGACTGCTTTTTCCAATTATATCAACTTTACAGTAATCTTATCGCTTCTAACCAGGTTCTAGTTTGTTACCAACTTGCTTACAGTGTTTAAATAGTGAACAATAAATATAACTCCTTGTGTTAGGCAGCCTATATAACAGAAAAATGTGCAACCCCAAAGATATCCTCTTAGCATTAAAGAAGTAATATATCCAATAGTGACATCTGATTAGACAGGAGAAAAATACTATGCTGGTGTCATTTAGAGTTTATGAACAGCTGATTTCAGATAGGCAGGAATCAGAAAGGTCAAAAATCTTCCTGTATGCAATTTCTGTCCAACAATACTCCTCTAAACATGTGGGAACTCTGGCAGAGGTATTTCATGGAAGAATAAAACAGCAATAAAATAGGCTGTTGGTTCATGCAGTAAAGCAACGTTTTTAAAAACAAAGACAAATATTGAGAATAAAAATGTCTCATATTTGATAATTAAGTTCCTTTGTCTAAATGTAATTTATAACTGACTTTACTGAAATGAATATATTTATTGATTATTCATTGATATTGGATCAATCTCCCTCAAATGTAGTGTCATAGGGGCTTTTTGAACATTCATTATCTTTTGGTGACTTTCAGCACATCCTTCTTCCTTTGATCCCATGGGTAGGTAAGACATGCCCTTGTATTTGAAGACTGGCATTTTCAGATGTAAGAAAACAAAACCAAGATAGCAAAACATAAGTGGCCACATTATTGCTTGAAACCATCAAAATGTTGTTCCTCTCCAGACTTTTTATGAATACATAGTCTAAGTCTTAGAGACTAAAAAGAGGAATAATTTGGCTTTGAAGTAGACAAAAAAGATGCTTTTTACCACTGAAGAAAAGGTTTTCAGATGGAAAGAGCTATCTCTTGTAGAAATTAGCAGTTTTATAGAATTATTTTAATACAAAATGTGAATTTGCCATGTATTTAAAAAAATAGATTTACAAAGAGTAATATATGCATAGTTTATTTCAGGAAAAAAACACAGGTCATGAAGGAGTACAAGTTAGAGTGACTCCTGAATTTACTTAGAATATCCAGGAACTTTGAGATGCGTAAAAGAGGGAGGAATCCATATCAAACTTGTCAAAAAGTACCACCTTCATCAATTATTTCTGTTAAATAGGATTTTTTTTCTCATACTGCAGTTAGAGTAAAACAGAGCAGGCCCTGTTCACTGATCATGTAAACAGAGAACGTGAGCAGAAGTATTGAACTTTATTATTATAAACTGCCTACTGATGGATAAAGCAAACATCAGAAGTAGAAAACACAAAATAATCTTTTAATTGAGAAAGTATTTTCCCTTTTGATGCTTAGAATCTGCACTGCACTGTTCTCTTACTATCCTCCAGTGTTGTGACAACCATCTCATTTGTTTTTCGTTTAAATAAAGTCTCATTTATTCTTATTCAAATTAAATCTCATTAAATGACTGAGGTGGATTGACATGACAAGAACTTGCATAGCAGCTGATGGTTCACCATTCCATTGCCCTTCTGTCATGTTTGCTAATATTTATCCTCAACCCATAAAACACACATAGAGAGAAACAAATATCACAGAGAACCTTTCCTCTTAAAAAAAACCAAACAAACAACAAAACCCAAAAAAATTATGAAGCCACAAGAGCATTATCTATATTATCTATTAGAGAGTGTTACTACCTAAAAGTTCATGGGTTCATTGAATCACAATAACCTGTAAATCATACACCACAAATAAAATGAGTATTTTATCAGGTTTTCAGATTTAAAAAAAAAAAAAAAAAAAAAAGCTTTTTATTTATATTACTATGTGTATAAATATATAGCCACGTATATTGGCCTTTCTTTGTGTTAATAGACTTCTGTATCAAATGAAATATTATCTTTAGGAAGTTCACAGGTGAACAAGCATTATGGCTAATAGGTTTGTACAGATACCTGAAAATTCAGTTCTTGGAGTTTAATTCCCTAGCTGTAAAATAGGTAGAAAAATATTTGGAAATTTGAGAGAAAAAATTAATTTTATGGACTTACTTATTTTGTGTAGAGAGACCTAAATGCATATGGACACTTCAAATATTATTTAAAATTTAAACATTTTGCAACTGAATACAACTCTACCCCTTAGGTATGATAGACATAAGGCTTGCAAAACAAGACCTAGGTGACTTAAAATTTCTCATACAGGTCAGGAACAGACAAGCCCATAAAATAAAAAAATGAAAAATTTCCCCTGTTAAATATTAATTAATTAAAAAAATGTTAATACCATAAATGCCAACCGAGTCTACTTTTTGATATCATAAGCTTTGATTACTTTGAAAGAAGATATTTACATATTGTATGTTTTCACTAGGTTATGACAAAATAAAATTGTGGAGATCAGTCAAGTGTGAATGCTTAATGTATTCATTACATATGTCCGACATTTTGCTTCCATTCAACAATACTCTTTCCTTTTTTTAATTAATTTTTTTGATACAAAGTTAAATTCGAGTCCACTCTAGCAGTGAAATTAATACATTTGGCATCAGTTGCATTAGAAGCAAACATGACTTGAAAATTTCAGATGCAACTGACAAGAATCTTTACTTACTATAGAAATACCTCTTCCTAAGAAAGAAATAAAGAAAAATTATACCACTTTATACATCCTTCACAGTCACTTCTAGAATTTTGTGTGCAGTTCAGACCTCTCTGTCTCAAAGGAAATGGCAGAACAAATAAATAAATAAATAAATAAAAATAAATAAATAAAAAGAAGATATATGAGGAAAATCAAGGCTTTTGTGTAAGGAGTATCAAAACAATATGATTTCAATATTAAAAAAAATGTGCAAGGAAAGAATATTGTAGAGTTTTATAGAGTAATAAATGGCATAGAGACACTGGATGTGGATTTACTATTTGTTATGTCCTTCCAGTACAAAGACATGGGGAAATGCATGAAGTTCAAAAGGGAGTTTCAAAATAATCAGCCATTGTACAGGAAAAAAAGAAGCAGTAGAATACCTTACTGCAGTTTGCTGTAGTAATAACTCCATGAATTTAGAAAGTGTCTGGACAAGTTTCTGAAAGAAGAATAATTCTATGACTGCTATATATATACACTGTAATTCTAGTCTTATCACCTTCATGGTGTTAATCAGTTAAGCATTTTAAAATGTTGCATGATGATAGACATTGAGATTTGATAATGGCCTGAGACCCCAGCATTTTAAAACTTTAGAACAATGTACATTACCATTCGTAGTCTCTTAAATCATAGAATAGCCTGAATTGAAAGGGACACACAAGGATCATTGAAGTCCAAGTCCCAGCCCTGCACAGGATTACCACATGAATCATACCATCTGTCAGGCTTGATGTTGTGACCACTTTTCTGGGGAGCCTGTTCAAGTGCCCAAACACCTTCTAGGTAAAGATCTTTTTCCTAATATCTAACCTAAATGTCTCCTGACACAACTTCAGGACATTCTCTAGTGTCCTGTCACCGGTCACCAGAGAGAGAAGAACAATGTTTTTCTTTCTGCTTCCCCTCACAAGCAAATTGTCTCCCCTCAGTCTCCTCTTCTCCAGGATGAACAAATCAAGTAACCTTAGCTGCTCCGCATATGGCTTCTCATCTCAACCCTTTACCATCTTCACTGCCCTCCTTTGGACGCTTTCTAATAGCTTAATATCTTTCTTGTGCTGTTGTGCCAAAACTGCACACAGGACTTGAAGTAAGGTCACTAGAGCAGAGTAGAATGGGATTAATCCTTGAGTTAACTTTCCAGTATTTGAATTATTATATGGCCTAATATCTGCCAGGAATGGTCGAGCTTAGTATTGCCCCTGAATTCTAACTGCCAACATGCAAAACAGTGGCTAATGTGAATATGGTTTAACATTCTCTCAAGGACAATACTGCAGTAAAGGCATGCCAGGTGGGATGCTGCTATATTTAATTAAAAACACTGAAAGGCCTGAAATAGAAACTAGTTCACCATTACAGCCAGAATAAAATATACTGTGTCTAATCAAAGTCTGCAGTATACAGTCTCAATTTTCAATTGTTCTATGAAGAATTCAGGGCAATTATATTTAATCATCCATGTACATGATGCTTACTGCAGTTTGGTTCAAATGTATTTCACAGTCTGTCAAATAAAAGTGACTTTAAAATTACACAGTAAATAACAACCACAGAATCAACAAAGGAGGAAAAGGTATGTGAGCAGTCAAATCTATAATTTTTGCATTTATTGCATCATTAATTAAAATAAAGAAAAACTACAAGAAAAGGAACACACCAATTACACTTTTAATTGCTCACTCTGTTATGGATTTAGTAATTAAAAATGGCCGGTTTATTAACTAAAAATTAAAATCAAATGGAACAAAATTACTAGAATGGAACTCAATAATCATTCCTGTAAAAGTTCTTATTCTTGCTGATGAATCTTATTCTTATTCTTATCCTTAAGGTGAATATGTAACAAAAATCCATGCAGCTTCAGGAAGTTCTATAGCTAGGATTCTCAAATAATAATATTTCCAAAAATAAAAATAATTTTGAGAAGTATCAGTGTTTAGTTTCAAGATCATTATAGATGGTACATATCAGAGTTAAAACTGCAATTATTTTTCTACACTATTATTCCCATTACAAAAAGAATTCCTATTATTTTTTAACAACATTAAAAGGAAAAGTTAAGGGTTTTTTTTCTTCCACTATTTTCTGTGGACTGAGACTATTTGATTATCTTCCACTCCTCTTATGCTAAGTGCTAACAGAACCTCTATTACATGACTTTTTTGAATGCTTACTGCATTTGGTTAATTCTGGGATCCTAGCAACAGTCCACTTTGTAACGTGCAATATCTTTTTTTAAAACAAAAATTTTTAATTGTAGAAAGCATATAAAATTGCATGTCATCACTGATTAGAATTCAAATGTTTAATGATACAGATAATTTTTTTCTAGTTATTTGATAGGTTTTTTCTTCTGAACTTCTATAAGCATGTTACTTAAATTGTGGGTTCAGCTTGCCCTTCTACTGATTTGCAGGAGAGGTGATTATTTCAAACCAATTGGCAAACTATTTTTCAGTTTAAATTTTTAGAAACTTTTGATATTGAGGTAGTTGATAGAGAACAGCTAGAATGCTCAGGAGTTGTTAGAGAATTGACATCAGCCTCAAAATAGCAGATTGTGTCGAGGTGTCTTAAACCAAAGAAGCAGTTAACTACGTCAGGACACACACGAATTACAGTAGTTAGGCAACTAACTGAAGAACAAAACTTCCATTCTGTCCTGAGGTTATTTTTTTTACATGAATGTTGGGATAAGCTTCAATAACAATGAAAACAATAATTTCCTTTTAAAAATTTTGGGGAAATATTGCTTTGCTTTTACTGCATTTTTAGTAGATATTTTTTATATTTTCCATGCATCACATGCATGAGTAATGGGATTCTTTTGACACTTAGATTTTAGTTTTCTATTCAATTACACATTATACTCAAACTAATTTCATAAATTCTTAGATCAGTCTGTTGCCAACGTGACAAGCCCACAAATATCAGTGATGACATCATCTTTACTATATCCACATGTGTTAACTCACCTTTTGGAATGCAGGTTTTTTTACTTCTGTATTATTTGACATATTGTAGGGTTTTTCTAATGTTGTGTTTGGAGATATGCACTTTCACAGCTCTCTGTGTTTTTCATAACATATTTGGTAAGACACATTATTCAAGAAACATTGGCCACAATGAAAGAAAATGAAGTAGGAGCAAAGAAAAACACAGTCCTCTAGCTGAAGATATGAGTTGGAGAGAAGTATCATTTATTCATTAGAAAACAATCATGTCTTTAAAAAACTACTTGACTGCATGTCTTCTGTATTTCTAAAGTAGGCATTGTCATATTTTTTTGTTTGACCTCAGTGAAATGTTTTGATTTACCCAACATGCTTCAACATGTATTATGCATACCTACTCATTTCCTTGTGTATGTACACACATTAAGTCATGCAGTTCACATCCCTGACATATAAGAGAAGCTAACAAGTTGATCAAGACTGTAGACACTTTGAGGTAATAAATTTGAGATATCCTTTACTAGAATTTGACAGATGAATGCAAGTATATCACACAGCGCACAGGGAGCTCAGATGAAGGTGTAGTAAGAGTAGGTAAGGTCTGGGATAATAAAGACCTCAGTAAGAATATAATGGTAAAATTTCCTGCAGAAATAGAAAGAGGGGTGGAGGAACACATTGAATTCAATTTAGAAAAATCTGTCTGTTTCTCAGATCTGAGAAATAAATAATGAATAAGAAATAAAGTATGTATTTGATCCGCAGCTACCAAGCAGACCAGAAAGCCCATCTAAAATATCCCTAGAATGAAAGTTAAGACCAAATGATTATGTGATGGGCAAACTAAGAAACATTAACTGGAAATACTTCCTTTTACTGAAGAGAGAAAAATAAAACCTGTCCAGATAAAATATTGTTGATAAGAATGCATTTTCTAAGGCTTGAGTGGGTAAGTATTTATATGCAGAAGAAAATCTGAAAGACAGCACCACAGCCACCATGATTCCTCTAGATTTTGTACTGAAAAGATAAATAAAATTGAGTTCTCAGAGGAGAATTGTTGTTCACCTCTCTTCCACACAACAAAATAAAACTCCTTTCAAAGTGTAAACATTCAATGAGTTTTACAGACCTGTTTGTATAGTATAGAGTCTGTTATTGTTAGAAACTTTACTTCTCTGAGTTAGTTCCTTATATTCAACACTTCTGAAAAGCTATTTTGGAGATAGTTAATGAATTCAAATGTTCCTGACCCCTCAGGGTCCATTTTATCCTCTCTGTTTCTCCCCCACCTTCCCAAGACCTCTGTGCATGCCTTTTAGGGCTCCGACCTCTCTCCACTCACATATCAGACAGAAAGGCTGAGAACTTCTCTTGCTATGTTGGGGGGGAAAGCATTGAAACCGCCTTTGAGAAAGTTACCATTTAGGCAGAAAGCTTTCCTAGCAAAAACTGAGTTCCTAACTTTCCCTTACAAATTCTTCAGAAATTGTACAGAAATTCTTCAGAAATTTTGCTCTACAACAGCAAAAACATAGATGAACTATAGCTTAACATTATAAATCTGTATAGTTAATTTTCATATCCATATATTGTTTATTAAGGCTATTACTAGAATGAGACATTTCAAAGTCTATTGGAAAATGAACCTGATTGAATGCCAAGCTTGCAGTACTCTTTCCCCTAGAGTTGCAGTCTGATTCAGCTGACTGCCTGAATGAACATATTCCCTCTGAGCAAGTGACCTGTATCTAATAGCAATGTTATTAACCACAGGGGCTACTTGTAAAGAGTGTTATGTGTTCTACTTTTCCAGCCTGAATCTTTGTCTTTTTTTCTCCTCTGCAGTACTCCCTTGGTCAAGCAGAACAAGTCTAGAGCAGTATGATATTTAGTGACTTTTTTCACATGCTTGAAACTGGGAAAGGGAACATCTTTCAGTCTGTCATACAGCAAAAATACCCCCAAATCAAAATAGTTTATCCTACTTGGAAAGCATGGCAAAAATATCTGAGGTTATAACATTCTGAGGTTATACGAGAATGTGGTCAGCAGAAATATCTCTATAATTCACAATTTGAGAAGTAAGCAGTTTAGGTACTTTTATGTTAAGGCCATTTTGAAACAGCTGGCTTCTGACATTTCAGCATTCTAATTGTGATTTTTAAATGTCCTTTATTCTAGAGTGATATTTCTATTTTTGTGATTTGATGCACTGACACACATTTTAATGTGAGTTGTCCTTTAGATAACTTCCTAAGCTATGCATAGCAAATGAGCCACTTTCGGGTCATCATACTACTATATAATACCACTGTATTATCAAAATTTGATAAGCAATGTAAGATACCTAAGCCACTTCTGCTGCTGCTAAGTGTGTTGCTGTTCCTATTCTTTTTACACTGTAACTATTTTTATGAACAGACTGAAAGGGCTTACACAAACTTTTCCTGATGTTCCTAAACTTGCAAATTTCTTTGGTTTTGTGCAATACATTATTAAGTGTTCTAAACAAGAAATGGAAATTGCAATTTCATTGTATTGCAAAGTAATTAGCAACCGATAACATATTTCGGCACAAACACAAATAGGTTTTTACTATTTATTTTTGATAAATATTTAGCATTGTAATACAAACTGTGAATATAAAGAAACAAGACACAGAGACATTTTTTCTCATGGGAAATCCAAATATAAAATAATTATCCAAACCAAAAACAATCTTAAATTTTTCGAGCCTGAGTATTGTTCATGAAAATTGGGCCTAATTTCATGTCTGTTGACATATAATTTGTATAAACAGGCTTCCCCTTATGTCGTTTGTATGGATAATTATCCAAATGTCATACACAATCACAGTACATGCAAAAATAAAACAGGAATGTTTTTTCATATTCAGTTGTATATTAAAAGCTTTTCAATAACATAATTTCTATCTCTTTCTAACATATTAGCTTGTGGGACATGATTTCTCTATAAAATTTTTTAAAATAAATACTTGTGTTTGAACCTACTTTAATAGACCATGAGGAAGGGCTAATGTATTGACTGATTTTAGTGTGCTACAGTTTTCACAAGGAAATGGCATCAAACTAGGAATCCAGATTAGTTTTGTTGTTAAACTCATTTTCAGACAGACAGGGCAAAAACTGTGTGTGTACTTGATCAAATGATAGATATTTAAATATCTTCTCTGGCAATTAATTTTTGAAGTGAATTATTATTGAGATAATTAACTCTTCTCGAAGAAAAACACAATTAGGTTCTAAAGTAGTGAAATGTTTTGTTTCATCAAACTAATATTTCAGGCAGCTAAAGAAGAATCTGTCAGACAACTTCAAGGGTTAAGCTGGAACTTGGAAATTCAGTCTCATAAAGGAACTTCATTTCTGTTATTTACAAAGCATCAGATGTATTTTTCTCTCATCCATGCACAAACCAGATGTGCCAGCAAAGTAATATGTTTTTTTGAGCTTAAAAGAGAGAAGTCCTACCACACAAAATATAAACATAGAGAGCTAAGACAGAAAATTTTGGTGAAGGAAATGTTTTCATTGCTTAGGAGTGCTTCTGGACTCAACCTCAGGTTGCTTATTCTGGTGAAAGTATCTGTAAGAACTTGAATGACCTTGCAAAAGTCATAATATCTGGTTCAAATAAGATCAATCCATAGGAAAATAGTGATGATATTTAAAGTATATTAAAGCTATAAACAAATATCTTCCTTTAAATAACAAGATCTCCAGATAGTCTTAATGTGATTCAGTTACAAATGCCAATAAAATAAAATACCTCTTGAAGAAGATGTGCTTCAAGGTCTTTTCACCCTTAATGTATCCAGAGGATTTTGAACCCAACATTATCATGATCTATATGAGTATTGGAATTTTATGAAATGCTGTTATTTAACAATACATCTTGGCAGATATTATTATGTCTATATATTTTTATTCCAATACACAAATCTCTGTTGTCTGTGTAATTTACCTTCACGGTCTGAATATCTTATCAGACCTTACAAATTCATTTCCTTGAAAGAAAAGGGAAACAGAAAGAATTTTACTGTATATGAAATTTGCATGTTGAGAATGTGTGAGAATTTCCCAGCTGCCATACACAAATTGCCCTTTACATAGAATATATATGTTTAAGTCATTATTTCAGAGGATACTGGAGAAAAACAGTGCTCTTTCACTGGGGTTGGCTTAATCTGCCTTTTGTAATATCTACTTATATAACTTACATTTAGAAAGAGTTGATTACTGTTGAGATGACTTTACTTCCCACTTCAGCTCAGCTCACCAAAACAGAAATTTCTCCATCCCTGCTTAGACCTTAGTTGGGTAAAACAAGAACTTTGTCTGAGAATATTTCAGGAACTGACTCAATAGAACTGAAAGCTAAACCTTGAGAAGGTAATTCACCCTTGCTATTTTTGTGTTCCCATCGTCTTTAATCCCTACAAATATAATTTTTTTTAAAAAGCAGTAAGTAATATCTAAATATTTAAATTTTTTACATAATTTCAATGTGTTCTTTATGTTTCTATGTTTTTAAAGGCATAATATTTTATATTTATTGTTGTCTGAGAATTTTGTCAAGATCACATTTATAAGAAACACAGTAGTCATTATTCTAGATCTATACAGCTGCAGAAATGAATCTATTTGTGTGTTTGCATGTCACTGTTGTCACCTTGCAAATGTCTGAATCATTGATGCAGGCCTTTAAACTGACAAATTATAAAAATGAGGTAGAAAGTGCAAATCAAATTTAGAACAGCCATAAAACGCATGTAGAAATGTTTCTTTTTCAAGCTTTTCTAGAATCAAAGGATTTTACATTCATGAAATTTGTATCAGACAAGTTTTACAAACAACTGATCTCCTTCAGCATCCACGAAATTCGTTGGATTCAGAATCCAAAACAGTCTGTAAGATACTAAAAACAGAAAAGGCTTTGAAGAGTTTTGAGTTTAGAAATTTTTCCCCTGTAAAGAGGCTCAGACAGTTTCTAGGCAACGTAGCTTTTCTAAATCCCTTTCATGCTCTTTATAGGATCCCATCAAGTGACCCTGCTAGAAGAGTCTGGTTAGAGCAGCCACAGGTACCATAATGATTTCTGCCTGCCAGGCTTCTTTATTATTCAAAGTTCTTGCAGGATGTCTGCTGTATAACCTAACAAGCCCCCACAGGAGACAATATCTTAGTTGATTCCCCTGGCAGCCAATGTCTTTGCTATGACTAAAGAAAGTGACTTACTGGCAACTTGTTTGCCTCTCTTCCTCTTTCACATCACTGCTTGAATTTGTGTGAACACACACAAACCCTGACAGAGACCAGACACCCTGATCTTCTCTTTGAACCTCTTCCTTCAGTGTCTAATGCTCGTTTACTGTCATTACTAGGGGATTCAGCTGATAGCACTGTCTAGCTCTAGCTGTAGATAGGATACCTAATATACAAAGAAATAAACTGTACTTTAATTAATTTCTTATTACAATTCACCAGGCTGACACCTGTGAAATTGCTTTGGTCACTGTAATGACTCCTCAGAAATGGTATTACTTTATAAACACAATCTGTTGCAGAACTGAAAACTTGATTTATGACATGTATCAATCCTACCTAATGGCCTTACATAGTATATTGTACACCTTGACAAGCAATTAGATGTTTATGAAGACACTTGTTGCTTATAATTATAATCCTGCTAATTTCCTCATTCCCAAAAGTAACATTAGTGTTTGCTAATGAACTGCAGATTAATTTGCTCTGAATTAATTTCTACCCCTACTCTGCCCCCCCTCCCCATGCATACAGATTGCACTAATTTTGCTTTGGGGATGTTAAAAGGAGTTTTGTTTGACAATAGATTCTAATGGCCTGTGTTATTATTTAAGAATTTGGTTTACCTTAATTTGAATTTAATTATTCATCAATGTTCTGAATTAGAGCTGAGAGATAATGTGTTAAAAAAGAAATATAGATAAATTTCACAGATCAATAAAATAAATTGAACAGATAATACAGTAAAAGTAGCTCAAAGTGTTTCCATTTTCTCTGGGGCATCTAATGACATGAATCTGGTAAACTGAAACAAGCTTGAGGGTCTGAGTTCAGTCCATAATGGTTTAATGGACAAAGTGTTTAAGTATCAAATACAACAATAACACATTTTCTCTCAGAAGACTAATTTTGTACCTGCTGATTGCATTGACCTCTGCAATGTCTTCTTAAAAACCAAATTATCTTAACAGTGACCCTCCTTTTGCTTTGCACTTGGAACATCTGCTTTTCTTTTTCTTTTTCATCTAAATCTGTGCAATATCTGACCTAACTACAAGTAACTAGAATTCACTACCTAGGTTATACAAACAAGTTTCAAAATTCAGGGTTTAAAATAACAGATTCTTGCTTCCAAACTTTGTATCAGCTGCCAACCTCACACTGTAATCCTTGATTCACGCTGCATGAAACCTTTCATTCTCTGCCAGCAGCTGCTTGCTAAGCTATTCCTGCTCTCCCCTTGTTTCCTTGGCAGATCATGTGTTAAAAGAAGTACTAACTGGAATATGTGCTAGCTGCAGGTGTTCCAAATGGGGCAAGCAGACACTCAGTGGACTGAGACAGGATGAACTTCTTCTTCTTCTGTGTTACTTCTAAATAACATAATGAAGGCAATATATGTACTGCTTCAATGAAAGCATTAGGTATGCTGACACCCTCTGCTTCTGTTTGGTACTGGTTGTTTTTAAAACCAAATGCGGTTTTTGCTGTTTAGTTACATTAAGTAGGGAAAGGTGGATTCAATATGTTTTTAAAAAACCCAAGTACATAAACTGTGAGCCTATTGTAATGCTGAGGGAATTCACATCCTGTCTACTAATTTAGTATAATTAAACAAAAACATTTGTCTTAGTGATTCCTAATTCTGATTCTCCTGTGGTAAATTCAAGTTGTAGCTTGATATGGGCCTTTTCTTGAGTTGATACTAGACAAGGACTTCAAGAATTTGGGCCATAAGGGCCAGATTTTAAAAAAAATTCAGCTTTCACTTATGAGCCAAATTAAGAGGCCAGATTTGCCTGAAGTTAAAGTTCCTATTATTCATATATTTTAAAGGTGGAACACATGATATCCATAATCTTCAATTTGGATTGTTTTTAACCTTGAATTAATCAAATATTTGATTTGAAGTTGGCTTGGAATATCGTAAGATTTAATTATTGTAGTCTGAAATAATTTAATTTCATTTTTGTGCTCTGCCTCTGAAATTATCCAGACAATACTTGTTTGTCTTTTTTAATATGTAAAATAAAAATAATTTATTATATGCTGGTCTGAAATTGCATCCATCCTGAAATATTTAGATTTCTTGGTCCTAAGCTTTGTATCTGAAATTACTTCTTTCATAGAAATAAAAGATTATCACAGGCACAATGTGTACTGACACATATTTAGATTTAAACCAAAAGAGCTATACAATACTACTCATTGACAATGACATGTTTTGTGAAGAAAAATCTATAAACATCATTAAATATTCAAAACACTCTGGGCAGTTATCATTCTTGCAAACTTTTTAGACTTTTTGGAATTCACATGAACTATTAAAAATTAATTTTAATCAATTAAATTGAGTCTTAAGTAAATGAAGATCCAGTTGAATGGAAAACATATTGTAACCTACAGGCAAAGTCAGAAGAAAAATCTGAATTAACATTTTTATCTGTATAGGAGACATATCAAAACATACAAATAGACCTCTTTGGTATCGGCACAGTCCCATAACTGAACATGCAAGGGGTGAGATGTATGTTTTTTACTTTCTGAAAACATAAAACAAAAAAAATAATTTTCAAAGTTTTTCATTATGATTTGTACAATATAAGTGATGGAAAAATGGGTCCTAAACTAATCACACATTTATATAAGCATCTGGAATATATAGTCATAGTGATAGTGCCTGGTTTTGGTTTGGATTTTTTGTTTTGTTTTGGTTTGTTTGGTTTTTTTTTAAATGAAAGCATGGGGAAAAAATAAAATAAATAAACAAAAGTTTAGATCTTTGTAGGAGACTTACCTTTCTCTATAACAACTGATAGAAATGCTACAGACGTCTCGGTATAATGTGTGAGGCATCTGGTATGTAAGCTGAGCTATCTTTGCATCATATGCTTGTGATGGGGTTGTTTTATCCTCAGTGAGTTGGTTTGGTTTTTTTTTTTGTTTTTTTTTTTTTTAGTTTTGCCTGGAGGGAGTATAGCCACCCTCACTGTGCAGGAGGTGAACATTTTACTATGTGCCTGAAATTTGAAAGTGGTGAGTCACCACCCTTCACAAGTTTTTATAGCATAATTGCTCAGTGGCAAGTGTATGGAAAGAGTTCAAAGAAGGGTGTTGAAGTATTACAGATTTTCTGAATTAGCACACAAGAAAACAAAGAAAAAATTTCAAGTTACTTATACTTAGTTATTTTAAGGGGAAAGTTCAGAATGAACTCTTATAAATAAGTTAGTTAATTCATAGAATTTTCAGTTCCTAGAGGAGGATGCTGTAATCTTGATTATGCAAAATTATTCTGAAATTTTGTTAAAAACGTTTTTCTTTCCTGAGATTCATGGTGTTAGACTATGAAGTAGATTTCATACCCATAGTTGTTTTCAGGTCACTGAATAACATTAAGTTTCTAACTGGTAGTTACATGGGTATCAATTTACACTGGAAAGATAACTATTAATTCAACTTTCCCTTTCCCCAATGTGACAAGAGACTGCTCTTATCTATAGGTAAATATTCATAAGTTTTCCTATTTCACCCAGTTTTGACTGAGAATTACTGTATTTACCTGGAGAGAAAAAGTATGTTTTGGATTCACAAAGTACAAATTGTACTGATTTGGTGTATTGATTGTTATCAATTTTGTTGTTATTCCATAGTTTATAGTTTAAGGGTATTTCTGTTCCAAATGTCCTCTTTGGAAATCTCCTTAAATATCTTGTGTTTAAAGGAAACAAGAAGAAAATGAGCAAAGGATTCAGTGGACATTTTTGCAGCTACTCTGTATCTCACTTTTCAAATAGTCAAATAAAAAAAAAAAAAAATCACCAATAAACAAAAGACAGCAACACCTTAATTAGTAGGTTCTTCAAATTCAATGTAGCTTTACCAATCAGGGCTTACAAACATTATAGTGTAATTATAGTGAGTGGCATAATCTTGCTCAAAAGAGGCAGAGATTCTTTTATTTTGTTTAGGGAAGGTACAATGAAATTATAACCACAATACACCATCATAAGCATCTTTAAAAGGCCATTTGAGTGTTTCTGGCTACAGATTTCTCCTGGGAAGAACCAAGTTGGGTGTCTTTACCACAACAATTAGACATGATGAAATGCAGTAATGACAAACTATACTTCAAATTTATGGGTTATAATTAATCAGTTGTGACTCACAAGATTAAAGTGTAGCTACAAAATACAAGGGACTCAGTCTTTTTAGATGTTTTAACACTTAATAATATCTGCAGCCCTGAAAGAGATTTTCAGGTTTCTACATAGAAAACTTACAGAAGCCAACAATTTGAATGCAGAATTATCTGTCTTCAAGGACTGAGACTTTGGTCTGCTTAGAAACTCAGAGGACTCAGCCTGGCCTCACTTCTTATCTGTGAAGAAGGTCTTTAAGCATGGTCATCTATTTAGCACATAGCAGCAAAACACAACTTCCTAGTACTGTATTTTACCCACTATCCTGTGCTTAGGATGGCGACTTGAAAGGTGAGACAGATCATTTTAAAGTGCCTCATCTATTTCCTGTTTGGAGGAGAGATTCTAACACAGGACTTCTACTCCCGAAAGAAAAATGCTGTAAGCACTAAAAATTCATTTAATTTCACCTTTGAGTTTGTGAGCATTTCATACTATGTTGAGCATTTTTAAACAGAGGCAGCTGAGATTTTTTTTCTGCAGAATTCAATATTATGCAAAGGAAGCAAGTTTCCAGTAGAAGACAGGCAAGACAAATTCCTTCTTCAGATCATAGCAATAAGGGGTGCAATCAGTTTCCTCAAGGAAATTTCCAATGTTAAATTAATGATTACAAAGGCACTCTTCTCTTCGTATTAATTTTCTGTACTCTGAGAGGCAGAACAATACCTCAAAGTGAAAGGAACATATACAATCAAAATATTTGCTTGACATCCAAAGAAGCTTCTTAGAACTAGAAAGGGAATATAGAATGTGAGAAGCATTTAGTCATGACACTTGGAGATGTTTAGCAGCAAGAAATGCATGCATCGCTAGGATTAGGCTCCAGGTGACAGAGGTGAGTCTCTATTGACTTCACAGTGTCAAAGTAAGAAATCAAACTAGGAGAAAAAATTAAATCTGCAACTCCTCCTCAGCCTCAGATAATTTAACAGAATTTAACACTTCCATTTTACACATAAAAATTTATTAAACTATGCAGTCATCTTGCCACTTCAAAAAAGTCATTAGGTATTTGCAGGGAGATAAGAGAAAATAAGAAAGGAAATACAGTCCTCTCTGTTTCTATTCTTTTCAATGTTATTATTTCTAATCTAACCAAAGTACGATCTCCACTTTTTAAAGTGTCAGTGAGAAAGTATTTGTGTTATCTCTCTCTGAAGGATCCATGCTTGCTTTTTCATGGATTTTGAGTAGATAAAATAACTGAATTTTTTTATTACACATCCACAAGTAAACTATTGATTTTGGAAAGACTATATAATTTTTGTCTCCTGTCATTGGTTTCTAGAGCTGGCTGAAGATTAACTTAATAAAATATAGATTTTTAAAAAAAATATAACAAATAATTGGAAAATCTGTCAAGAAATGAAATATTTAATAGGATCTAAAAGATTGAGGAACAACAATATTGTCAGTTTTACAGATTCTTATAACAAAAAAGGATTCATGTCCAGGGGAGGGGCAAACCAAAACAAAAGTTTAGCTTTAACAAGTATTGTAAATAAAAGTGGTATCTAAGCAAAATTTTATGCCTCAGACTGCAGCATATCATGTTTTCTGGGTGGTAGACATATGCAAATTGTGTCTTCCTAAAGAAGGATACATAGTAGTAGCAGTAAATTTAAATTCAAAGTTCTGAGAACAAATTAATTTGAAATATCAAGCCATCTAATAAGTGTTATTCATAAAACAGTATGCCAGGGCATAATTAAAACAGGATCTAGGTACTACAAGGGGTTGGCTTATTTTCTTATCTTGTAAGAAATTTCCATTCTTTTAACATTTTGCATTAAAGGAATAATGGATTCAAAAGGGACAATTTAAATTTTGAGTGTAAGAAATGTGATATTAACAAAACAAAAGGTACTCATTCTAAAGAAAATTCTTAAATGCCAAAATCCCAATAAGTTTGCAATCATGGTACTGACTAGACCTATAGAAGAACAGTTGCCCTAAGCGGTCTTTTTTTTTCTAAAGCTGTTGCTTTAGCCTAAGGTAAGTCTATAGAAAGTAGGACTGTTCAGAGTCTAGTGACTTTTTTCCCACATTTCTATGTGGAAAAATTGTATAATATTCCTTTCCATGTTTACAGATAATGATAACTTTTCTAAAAATTTTATTTTTAGAGAGTGTTCTTTGCCTCTACCTATTAAAATCCACATGTATTAAGGCCTATCAAGGCTCTTCTGATTAATTTTCTGATACTAATTTATAAGGAGGAAAATATTATTAAAATCTGCATTTTCTAGGACAAATAACCCATTTTAACCAAACTTTCAGCTGAATCTCGAGCCCATTTTAACTTCCTAATTTTAAACAAAAGAAAAATTGCATAATATAAATAACTTATAACTAAGTATCATTCAGTTTTTCTGATAGAATATTGCAAATACTAATTTGGATACAGTGCTCCAAATGGGAAAAAGAATATTGTAGAACACAACTTATGGTTAGGTCACTCAACTTTAGTTGACTAAATAGAAAAAGAAAACTTTAATTCAGATTTTTCTTTGTGTACTTGACTGAAGTAATTATCTATCTTAACCCACTTGATGTATTTCCTTTAAAACTTTATCAGCACCTTCTGTTTAAAAAAAATAAAAAGCTAAAAAATCTAACCAAAACAAAACTTGACCAGAATCCCATGTTCACTTTGCCTTGTCTCATTTACTCACATACAAACCTATCTGTAAATAAACACCAAAGTCATTGCTATGCCACCAACTTTTGCTCAAAGCCTGCATGGATGATTTGCTTTTACCAGACACTACTCCCTGGCTCAGGGCACTGGGAGTTATTGGGCGGGGGATGTCATGGGAGCTACAAGGAAAGGCATTGTCCAGCAACCCCCCCCGCACGGAGCATGGTAGGCTGGAGATCTGCCAGGACAGCCAGGAGGCAAGGCTTACCAGGCAAGCTTATAGCCATGACATGCCTCCAGTGTCAAGTCAGGATCAGATACCTTCAACAATAAGCAAGCTCAGACTAAGTCCAGTGCAAGGCCATAGTAATGCCACAAACCTGGGATGAAGGCAGTCTGAAGGACTGGGACAAGGTCAGGGCATACTTGACTAGCACTGTTACAGCTACAAAACTGCTGCAGTACAGCTCTATTTGGGAGATCAAGTGTGAGAACTCACTTCAGAAAAGTTACGTTCAGAATCTTGTTAATGGGCAAGGGAAACATCACATACAGACACAAATTCACATATATGTAAGCAGAACCAAGCACCAAGCACATTAGTGTAATGGAAAACTTAATCTAATTCAAAGGTCATCGTTACCGTAGATCTAATTTTATGAATGAAACAAGCATTATTAAGGAAAAAAAAGAAAAACAGTACAGTTAGAGTATTTGTATACAAATTTAATTCTTTTTTTTCTATTGAGGTAACATACACATGTAGTTTCTATGCCTTTTCCTCATGTTGCATCCTTTCACTATTCCTCTGGTTCCTAAGGTTGGTGTTTTCATTCTGGTCATGGTTTGAGGATCTCCAGGTATTTTTTTTTTTTTTTTTAATTGACCAATAGTGAGCAATTTATAGTTGTGGGTTCTCCTACAGAATTATCATCCCATACCTGTACTCCTCAATGCCAACTCCATGTCTCCATTTTTCAAGTCTCTGCTATCATACCAAGCATGTATCTTTTTACTACATCATGCTACAAGGGTTATAAATATCTCATTCTGCCTACAAAATTTGCTGTTACTGCTATCTACATACAGCTGTAGCTCTATGACACAAAGATTTGTAAAGGTAAAACAGATTAGACAAACACTTTTGGTGGCATGACCCTTGGACATGTCAGCATCTACATAACATACCTTCAGAGTCACCACTTTTCTACCCATGTTGCTATGTCCTGCCACAATGCCTCAACCTATGTGGGTTTACCCCTGCATTGCCTTCTGTTCTTATTCCATTGCTGTAGCCACCCCCACAGGGCATTAGCCTCCATCCAGAAGTCAGTATAGAGATACAGTACAGGCCACTTTTCTTGTTCAGCAATCTTTAGGGCTAGTTGGATGGCTTTCGCTTCTGCAAACTGGTTTGACTCGTCTTCTTCTTCAGCAGCCTCAAAAACTCATGTGGGACTTCACACAGCAGCTTTCCACTCCAACAGTTTCCTACCACAGGGCAAGATCCATCAGTAAATAGAGCATAGCCTCTTTCATTTTCTGGTAACTCTTTATATGGTGGTACTTGGACACAAGTCTCCTCCTCAGGCAATGCTCCAAAATCTCTGCCCTCTGGTCAGTCCACAATCTCTTCCAGAATTCCTGGGATATTGGGTTTTCCCTTTTGGGCTCATTGTGGGATCAAAGCTAGCCACTTACTCCATGTAGCACTGGTTGTGTAATGTCTTGAGGGGATGTTCCCTCTGAACATTCAGTGCAGCACAGGCAACCGCAGTGCCAAGAGGAGACATGCTTCTGTCCCAGTGACTTCTGAGGTGGCTCATACCCCCTCATAGGCTGCTAATATATCTTTTTCAGTAGTGGGCTTCTGGTCATCAGTAACTGTTGGAGGCTCCCCAGAAGACTCCTACGAGTAGTGGAAGAGAATTACCGAAGAAAGAGTCAAGGCAGAAGACAGTAGCTCAGAATGTATTTATGCTGTCATGCGGAGAAAGAAAACATCATTGTTATGAGAGTTTATTCCTCATGTTCCACATAGTTATATGATTGTTCTCTTGATGGTATAATATGTTTTGTTGTATAACTATATATTTCTCTTGTTTATACCCCTGTTACCTTTCCTCTTATTGGTCAGTTGTATCCCTTATTCTTACTTGTCAGCCCTTGCTGCATTGCAGTAGTTTCCATATAGAGTAATTCCCTTATCTGTATTTGGTGGAGTTCCTCCATACGAATCCTATTTTAATTGTCCCTTTGTATACTCCTCCCAGTGTCCACCCCTTGTTCTGGTAAGTTCCCATCTCTCTTTATAAGCCAGTGCCCCTGTTTAATAAATGATCATTTTGTGTCATACTCAGACAATCTTGTAGAGTGGTCCTTTCTGGGTCTTGCTTAAAGGAGGTTACAGCTCTCCCCCTGACAAATAACCCAGGCTCAAAAACCCTAATGTCAGCCTTGGGTTTCTCCTGATGTTGTGTGCCAGAGGCTACAGGTGAGACCATGCTCCCCACTTGCTATGTAGAGGATATTTTACATGTTTGATCCTGTCTGAACAGAGCCAAGAGCTACTACACAAACTATTTGCTGTTTAATTTGTCTCTCTCCTTTCAACTTCTTCGTTGAAGGACCAGATTCTTCATCTGCCCCCTTCCACCCTGATTCTCCTTCTCCTTTTCCTTCTCCTTCTTCTCCCTTACAAATTGATGATAGGGATCTGTAGCTCACTTTATCTATTTTTTCTTTTTCACTACTGGGGCAATTACTGTAGTTGTTGGGGTTTGTGTCTCTATCTCAGCCACAGTGTCCTCCATTGAAGTTTGGGTCCCTGACACCAGTAAAGTCCTCTGAGAGTACTGAAATTTCTTGATGAGAGTACCGAACTTTCTTGATGAGAGTACCGAACTCTGCTTGATAGGCACTGGCCAGGCCCCCGTACAGGGCAAGAAGCTGCTGTTTTTAACCAGGGTAGGCAAGGCACCCTTTCATCAGGTGTTGCGTCAGTTTGCTAGGGTCGAATACCTATTCAGGTGTGAATTCCCAGGTAATGGTAAGTGTTAACCACCCTAGGAATCTGCCCAAATCCTTCCACACACCCTGCCACCCAGGAACTGGATGCCTCAGGGTACATCTCCTTATACCATCACCTAAAGTTTGTTTTCTCTCAGGATAATACTAGATGCCACAAACTCCAGAGTGTGCCAACAGTATTAGTTAATATTATTACCTGTATTAAATGGCTTACATAAGGATGAGCAAAGACAGGGGTAGACTTCATATTAAACCATTCATAATAATCTTGGGCAGGGACAGGAGAGTATCCATTGTCTCCACTGTCCCCAGAAGATGGCTCCCTAACATGCAAGGTCATCAGTGTAAGGGCAAAGCACAGAGACACGGTTTAAACTAGTATGTTCCCAGACTCAGCAAAATAAAGATAAGTAGTGCAGCTGACAAACTCTGTGTCCCACACAGGAGTTTGTTACTTGATAGCTACTACTACTATAGCATGCAATATATATGTAACTGCCTTGGTCTTGCCCCGTGTTTGGGCACCAAAAAGACTGTAGTGGGTCGACCTTGGCTGGACTCCAGGTGCTCACCATGCCGCTCTATCACTCCCCTTCCGAGCTGGACAGGGGAAATACGAGATGGAAAACAAGTCGTGCGTTGAAATAAGGCAGTTTATTAAAGCCAAAGCAAAAGTTTGCATGCATACAAACACGACTTCTCATAGTGAGTGTTATCCGTCCACTTCCTGGGAAGCAGGACTTCAGCAGTCATAGCAGTTGCTCAGTTGGCAAACACTGTAGACAATGAATGTCCCCCCTTCCTCCTCCTTTCCTTAGCTTTTATACCTGAGCTGATATCATATGTTAATGAATATCCCTTTCATGAGTTTGGAATAGCTGTTCTGGTTGTGTCCCCTCCTAGGATCTTGCACTTGGTTAGGTGGGGAAGGAATGTTGAGAGACAGGGCTGATGCTTTTGCCAGCACTGCTCAGCAGTAGTCCAAATACTGATGTGTTATCAACAACTTTCTAGCTATCAATGAAAAGCACAGTACTGTGAGGACTGCTATGGAGAAATGAACCCCATCTTAGTCAGATCCAATACAGCCTGTCAAACAGATTACCAGGACAGAGAGGAAGAGGATGTACCCAGAGGCCTAAAAGAGATGAGTTTGTTTCTGGTTTCAAATGATCAAGATCTCATAGAAATGTTTGGTCTTACTATTTTAGGCAAAGGTCAAAAAGAGAGAATGCATATTCACAGAATATTCTGAGTTGGAAGGGACCCACAAGGATCACTCAGTCCAACTCTTAAGTGAATTAATTTTTAATCTCCAGGTCTTTATTAATCAGCCCATTTCAGGGATAGTGGGAAAGGGGAAAAACCCTCCAAACAAAATGTTAAATAATCAGTTTATGGGTACCTAGGAGATGATGTTGAAATGTACACAAAGCCTGGCATTAATAAAATCAAGATATTTTCAACAAGCTTAATTTACTTCTACTGGTGAGATCGTTGCTCTAGCAGGAAGATAGTATATTCATAAGCAAAATAAAGAAAAATGGTGAAGATGAAACTTGAGTCCTGACTGAGTCCTTAGCTGAACAAAGAGAACATTAAAATTATGTCTATCATAATGTCTCTGGGGTTTTGATGTTACAAGCTAGGAAATGGACTAGATGCTTAATAAATCATACTTGCGAGTAGAGAGTAGTGTGGGTTTTTTGGAATGGATAATGTTCTAAATAGAATCATAGAATCATTAAGTTTGGAAAAAACCTCCAAGACCTTTGAGTCAAACCTTTGACCAAATACCACCATGTCAACTAGTCTATAGCACTAGTTGTCACATCCAGTCATTTCTTGAACAGTTCTGGGGTGGTGACTTTACTACTTCCCTGGGCAGTGCAACACTAATCACCCTTAGAGAGAAAAAATTCTGCCTGATGTTCAGCCTGAACCAGCTCTCTATTTTCTCTTGGATTACAGGGAGCCTATTCTATTCTCTGTCACTGTTTACCAGCTCAGGGAAGTGTTTGTCCCCAGGATAATCAGTTCTGTTAAAGATTGAGGCAAAAAAGGCATTAAGTACCTTATGCTTTTTGTCATCCTTGATGATGATGTTCTACCCTGAATCTAATAAAGGATGGAGATTTTCCTTGGCCCACCTTTTGCTGGTAATGTATTTATAAAAACACTGTTTATTATCTTTCACATCAGTTCTAGCTGAGCTTTCACCTTTCAAGTTTTCTCTCTACATCACTTAATGGTATCCTTGTAGTCTTTCTGAATTATCTGTCCTTTCTTCCAGAGGTCAGAAACTCTCATTTTAACTCTGAGTTGCTGTTTAGCTTCCTGTTTAGCCAGGTTGGTCATCTTCCCCTCTGGCTCACCTTTAAGCATGTAGGAATGGCTTTCTCTTGTGCCTTTAAGACTTATTTCCTAAAGTATATTCAGTCTTCCTAGCCCCTTTCTCTATTAAGGCCTGTTTCCCAAGGGACTCTCTGAACCAGTGTTGTAAACAGTCCAAAGCCCAGCCTCTAGAAGTCCAAGGCAGAGGTTTTGTAGACCCCCTTCCTTACTTCACTGAGAACTGAAAACTCTATCATTTCATGGTTGCTGCATCCAAAATGGCCTCCGACCACCACCTGCCACCAGCCCTTGTCAGTTCATAAACAGCAGGTCTAGAGGGGCCCCACCCCAGTAGGCTCATTATCAGTTGTGTCAGGAAGTTATCTTCCAGACAATCCAGGAACCTTTTGAACTGCCTCCTCTCTACTGTGCTGAGTTTCCAGCACACATCCAGCAGTTAAAACCTCCCACAAGAAGAAGGGCTAGAGATCATAAAGCATCAGCCAACCATTTATGGAGTACTTCAATTGTCTCTTTATCCTAGTTAGGTGGTCTATAACAGAGTGAGACTCCCACTCCAATGTCTGCTTTATTAGCCTTTCCCTGGATTCTTACCCATAGATACTCAGCCTTATCATCACTGTTCTTGAGCTCTATAGAGTTGAAACATTCCCTAATGCATAGGGAATATTTTGTATTTGAGAAAATACTTTGGCTTTGGAAAATTAAAATTGCTATGAATTCAGGCAAAAATGTGAATTTTGGAAGAGGATGATGCAAAACAAATAGTTCCGAAATGAGGTAATATATATTTGAGGAATAGTTCATTCTACTTAGCATTGGTAGGTCTCACCAGAAATATTTTGGGATTCTGTACTTTCAGAATTCATCATAACAAAGGAAGTCAAAAGGAGAACAACAGAGGGGAAGATGTTTGGAAAATATGAACAATAAGACAATCAAATGCAAATTTTAGTAAGAAAATATAAAGTTTGTAATAATTAAAAGTTTGTGATAGGCTTTAGTTGCTTAAAAATTGATGCCTAGAACCAGTTAAAACAGCTCATGTGTCCTGCTTATCTTCCAGAGGATTTGAAATTATGCAGAGGTCTGTAATTTGTACACCTGAATGCCTCTCCAGTTGTTTAAAAAATTACATGAAGAATGAAAAAAATTTGAAGTAGTTTGCAACCACATAGACTTCGAAAGCAAAGAAACCTATGAAAAAAGCTTAGAGTCAATACTTGTGGAATTTCATTTAACAGGTTTGTTTATTTGTTGGGTTGGGTTTTGGTTTATTTTGCAACTTATTATTATTTTTTCTTCCCCCTAAAAATGCCTTTAGGCAAGCATCTTTGAGTGGTCCAAATACTTTTTTAGTTGTTCTGGTACTCTTAATCTTGCCCAGAATAGAACAAATTCAGTAATATATTGCAGATTTTCTATTCATTTTAGTCTCTGATTTCCATCTGGAAATTAATTTTATATTACTGACTGATTAAATTTAATTTTAATATTATTTTCATTGTCATCTCATGACAATGACTGCTGAGCTTCCAGCAGCTCTGACTGTAAAACTGGAGTAAAATATTTCCCAAAAAAATTTTTAATAAAACTAAGTATGAAATAGCCTGAAGTACACACCCAACAAGCATCCACTTAAAATGCTACCTCAATGAGGAAAAAAGAATTAATGTTTTAAAATATATACTCCTGCTTGTTTAGAAAGAGCAAGATTTAAGTAGTACAATAAATCTAAGCTGTCTTACATATATACATATATACCCAATCATGCTGGGAATAGAGTGGAATTAGGTGTTCCATAAATAAAAACACCTAAACAGAGGAATACAAAGCTGGAGGGATCGCAGGGGTTGGGGGGGCTGGGAAGCAAAACAAAATAAATGGATCTTCCTTGGGTTTCAGGTAATCATTCTTCTTCCTGTGTTTTTCATGATTCTTATCAGGGAGCATAGCCCTGAATCTCACTGCAATAGTTTTTGTTCAGATAGTAATGTTGACTTCATTTCAAATTAATGGCATCTGGGTGCAATAATTCTTCAGGTATGTTTTCCTGCAATGTCTTGTATCTTTGGTTTTAGCATTACTTGAAACACAAATTGCAGTATACAGAGTGTATAAGGTTGCTCATGTTTTTATCAATTAGGACAAAATTAAATTTTAATTTCAGTCATTTCAGGGAATATGAAACTGCCCTAGCAGTGGAAATATCTAAGCTAAACTGAGCTAAGAGATCAGGGGAAAATGATTCAATCTTCTGCTTGGTAGCAGTGAGTATAGCCTGTACTAACTATAGGTTAGGGAATGCTAGAATAAATCTGCCTTTAGCCTTCCAGTGAACTTAGTGAAATGTTGACTGAATTAACTACCTACTCTCTCCTGAGGTCCTTTGTGGAAATGAGCACGGTACTTGTATGTGGAGAGAGTTCTGGTTTTGTTTTTTTTTTTTTTCTGACTTTACCATGGAGAGTTATCCCACAATATATTGGAAAATGCTCTGTCACTGATTTGTATTGCACATGTAAAAATTCTGTGAAACTGTCTTATTAATATATGAAATTATTAAGAGGCCTTGGGAAAACACGTGTGTGTGCTCTGGGGAACATAGTTGTGATTCCCATCTCAATTATCTAGAGGAAAGTTTGTTTCCAGCAGGCAAACTCTTATAGAGTACAAAGAACCTATAGAGAGTGACTTCAGAATATAGAGAAAACAAGTTTTGAACTCATACTTTTTCTAAGTTATTTACTTGTTTTGGATATTAGTATTATTTAACATTTATATGAAGATATATTAAGGGTTACCCTACCTAGAGAAGAATGATTTCTAGAAACTACTCTTTAACTGTCCTCTTGACTTCAGAACTGTATTTATGCTCAGAAATAAAATTTCCTAGATTAGGCACCAAATTAAATCTGACCATAAATAAGCAGCATATGCAAATGTGTCATTACTTATAAACACGTAAATTACTGGCATGGAATTAAGAAACCACCAAACACCAGAATAGGCTTATGTAAAAGCTAAAGTTCTCTTAGTGGTGATTAGATTTTCACCTTATACCTCAAAAAAATCCCTCTCAGTTACCTTCATCTTTGTCATTTCAGTATTTGTTCTCAAGGAAAAACTAAATTAAAAATATCAAAACAAACAGCCTTCAAAAGATTGGCTTGGAAAATAAAGTACCTTCATCACCTTTCCAAAATCATGAACTTCAGAAATAATAATTTCATGAATCATGGTAATTCATCTCGTCTTTCTTCTTTAATAGAATTTTGCTATCTACTATTTTCTTTCATCCAGTCTGATTAACATATTTTGTTACATTCACAGAATTCGTTCTAAAACTTGTGCTTAGCTTTGAAGATTGCTTCTTCTTTTTCTCATCACAGAAGAGCTTATGGATATAAGCTAGAGCAATTGATCTAAAGAAAAAGATAGTATAACTTTCTGCAAGCTTTACCTTATTTATATCCTTACACTGTCACAGCTGCAATCAATATAATCAATTTAACACCTAAGTTATGGTAACACTGAGTGATCATAATGTCTTTTTAATGCATTTAGTTAAAGTTTAAACACTCTCTGTTTTTCTGATTATATCAGTCTCCAGAAGTTCTAAGACACTTATTTCTGTTATATTTACTCTATTAGTCAATATTTTTAATATATTAATCTTCTCCAAACCCTTTTCAGGTAAAAAAATGGGTTTAAATAAATGATACATGAGAGATGGCAGTGATTTGCTCAAGTTTACCTAAAAAGCCTCTGGACAAAAGCACAATGCAAGGCTCTTAAAACTTGATTATTCTTCTAACCTGAAGAAATATCCTTTTGTTTATTTATAAATGTGGATAAAAAGAGGGGGAAAAGAAATCTTATATTTAACAGACATGTTTTTCTAGTGTAGTAGATACTCTGAATCAAACTTACAGCTCATTTTAAATTGTAAATTACATCTAGATCTCACTTTAGGTTAAAATAAGGTAGGTCAGTTGAATTACACCACAGAAATTCCTCAGGGATACTTGGTCATGATTCTTCTAGTAAAAATACTGAAATTAGATCAAGGGTTCAGTTTTGCTCAGAGGAGTTCAGTTGCTTTGGCTGACTTTGGACCAAATTTGGGAAGTAATACATATGCAAATGGTTCAACTTTGTTCCTATATACATATGTGAAATTCCTTGCAAGTTTGCATTTCTCAGTCAAACCTGAAAATCTTTTGAAATCTAAAACTACACCAATGAAATTTTCTTTTTTGAATATATATGAACTGCACTCATCTATGAGTAGTTTACCAATTCAGTAGTCACTGTAAGACCTAAAAAACCTAGAAAACTAATGAATTTAGTTAAATAAGGAAAGCATAAAACAAAAAAATTGCATTTTTCAGGTTGCAAATCCCAAATTTCAAGCAATGTTTCTGCAGAGAATTTATTTCAGAATTAGCAACTACTCAATAATTAATAACCTTTTGACAGGATGCTAGCTGAGTCTTCTTTTTTTAAACCCTGCACTCTGGGTCCTTATTGGTTCATAAGTCTTGTTAGGCCTTGTAAATATTCTAATATTGTCATTAACTGTGACTGTATTGACAGAAAAATTATCCATCCTGACCAGATGATGACTAAACAACAGTGTAAGTATAATGGAAAGATAAAAAGTAAAAAAAAAAAAAAAGGCAAATATCTGTGAGACATATCTTTGTAAGCACTGTACAGCTCTTCAATTTACAATGGCTCTATGCTAGTATCAGTTTTAAATAATAATTAATAGAAAAATCCCATTCATGGCTCTAAAGTAGATAAAATTCTGAATCTGATTTTTTTTACTGATGTTACAGTCACTTAATGAAATAAATATGAAGATCTGCATTTGTTTTTTAGGTCAAGCCATAACATTTCTGAATTATTTGACTGAATGAGATTATAGATATCTGAATTTTTGATTAAATTTTTATTTCTTTTTTTTTTTAATACGTCACATTACCTAGCACTTTCTGTTTTGTTGTTTTGCAGCTCAATGTCTGTTGCTTTTCATCAGATTAGTAAGGATATTATTAATAGCTTTAAAACAGTAATGATTAAGTAATGCTGCTGAAAAAATGAAACTTTTAGAAATAATACAGAAAAAAAATCACAAAAATTGATTTATAGTCCTTCCTTTCCTCCTTCCATATCTTGGAATCCACTGCTGCAAACCTCTGGGCAGCTCATTACCTCTTCCCTAAACAGAAGCAAGTCACTAAGCTAATGGCATGTTTTTTGTGCTTCAACATTTCTGAAATAAAAAGTTATCCAAAGACTGCTACTCAGTTCTTCTCCTTACGAAGCGTGGCTTAAGGGGATAAAATACTGGGTCTTAGTGGCTAGGATTTCTGTCAGCAACTTGAAATTGTTTTCAGTAAAATTCTGACTTCCTTATTCCAGATAGTCAATTATAGTACCTAATTTACAAAAAGTCAATTATAGAACCTAATTTACAAAAACAGTTATGTTGGCATAATAATTAAGGAAAGAAAGGTGTTTTTTAAACAGGGATTTTGTAGTGGGTTTCCCCCTATCCTATAGTTTTGAACACTATGTAGTGTGGTTAACAAAAAAAAAACCAAAACAACAAACCTGTAACATTTTTTCCATTGCAATCAGTGAGATTTTGAACCAGGGCCACTTATGCAAATGATAAAAAACAGTGAGCCATTCGCAATGCAAAATTTAGCTAAAAATGTTAACCTCTCCTTCTGTTCAAGGTTTATCCACAAGCAGATCACACATTCCTTGAATTCATTTCTATTTAGACATGTTTTCTGGGGGAAAAATTACTCTGGTGGTTTTATAATCATAATTATTCATGAATATTTGGTAACATTTATTTATAGCTGTGTCTGGCAGTAAGCATAGATCTATTTATTACTTATATTTCTAATTCAAGTCATGGGGTTAAAAATATTTGCAGCTGAAACTCTGTAGCATTTTCTTTAAAGAGAGAGTAGGACTCTTTGTCTTATTATTAATATTCTTAATATTTTCAGAACGAGATTACAGATAGTTACTCTGTCTGACACTTTAAAGAGTTTCCAGAGAGCAGATTTTTCAAACTGTTCTTTTAGTCTTCCTGTTTTGACAACAATTGAAACATACGGTCTAATTCTGTTTAAAATTATATATCTGGCTTGTCTTTTTGGTAGGTCATACAGACAGAATTGTGAACACACTGCTGTATATGGGCCCTTTGCATGCAGAGGAAAAGCTGCTGACCATCCACAGACCCTACTGGGAGCCCTTTGACCAAGTTAGCACACTGAAAATGTTAACATCATAGAGCCTCGCTCTACACTTTGATTTCTAACAAAATTAGGCAGTAGAGTGATGAAACTTCCTGTTTTTTGGTATGTAAGACCTGGTGAGCTTGCATCTGTTTATGTCATGAAGAAAATGTAGCTCATCTGCAGAAAAGGTGCTGGTTATACTCTCTAGAAACTCTTTCTAACAAAACAGACTGTGTTGTTTGGAGAATAAAATATGGGAGCAGTATTTTCGTAGTTGTCTTCCATAAACTAGTTCAGTTGGTTAGAGGATGGTGCTAAAAACACCAGCGTTGTAGGTTTGATCCCCATATGGGCCATTCACTTAAGAGTTGGACTCAATGATCCTTGTGGGTCCTTTCCACTCAGAACATACTGTGAAATTACTGTGAAATGCAGGAAACAGGAAGTGCAACCCGGTAGGTAGGACTCTGGCTTATTAGAACAGTAATACTTTCCTATCGTAATAACAGCTGCAGAAGATTAAAGAGAAACAATTATTCTTAGTAAATTATAAACATATTCTGCCATAGAATGTTTTTAATTAGCTGATATCATGATTTTGAATAAGCAATGTCTTATATTTAGGATTATTTTACTGCAAGGAAGAAATGTAAATATTCTAATGTTTATTTGCATGAAAATTGCACTGCTAATAAAGCAAACATTTTATAAAAGAAATAGAACACTAGAATAATAGAAACAGCAATTATAGCTAGATAATTATGTAGACTTCTCTTAATATAATTAACTAAGCAACATAAGACATTGATTGACGGTTACTTTTAAGCAATAAAATATTGTGTATGAAAAATTTAAAATAAGAAAAATGCAACTACATTATGAGCACTCTTTTTAGATTTAGTTCCTATAAAGGAACTAAATGTTTCTGCTGCAGTTTATTCAGCATCCCCATTTCCCAACTAGTACCTTGGGTTCCAGTCTATATCGCACCAACAAGGCTTAAATTAGTGAAGATGTGACTATGATAAAGTCAAAAGGATCCCAAAGGAAGCTTATTTTATATTTGTTGGACTAGGTCTTTTTGTTTTACTGTATTACATTAAAATATTTTTAATCTCTTAAATCTCTTCTATATTCATCCCAGATGGAGTTAGCCATCTTATCAGGGCCAAACATCAGTCATTGACAAATTATTTTATTTTATAGTTCATTAATTGCTTAGTTTACCCACAGCTAGATGTTCTCCTACTAAGACAGTAACAAGAATGTTTCTCAGTAAATATCACACCCCCATTACCATCAAAGGGAACAGAAGTTTTGTTTTACCTTTGTTCGGGAACTACAACAAAGATTCTAACAGCATGCACCTTGAAAAGCCACACAGTATAAAAATTATAGGCCTCACTTCTGTTTTTTTCATCATTTTGTATTTGATATATCCTTCCTATAAAGAATAACCCCTGTTCTTTAGGAAGGCACTGAGAAAGATTTGACAGCGCTGGGAATTTAAAGGAGTTTCATTTGGTAAACCACAGCAATGGTCTCCCTTTAAATATTTGCATGAAATGTCAGAGAATCTAGTTTGCCTCTGTAAGAAAACATAGGCGATCAGTTGACTGTTACAGATGCAGGACTGCGGAATGCAGATTGAATGGGAATAAAAAGAAATGCAGGGGTAGCAAGGAGGTGTCCTATACACAGAGATATTTTCAGGAAAAAAAGAATCTACATTTGACTTGAGGATTGCATGTTCCAAACGAATTTGGATTTTTTATATTACGACAAATTTAAAAGATTACTTCTACTGGGGATAAGGAACTGAACAAACTAATTCGGTTCCTGTAGTGAGACTTGTAAGAATTGACTGCATCCTGTATTAACTTAATGACTTGATTGCTGAATGTATTAATTGGACGGTCTGTGATTTAATTCAGTCTCACATCTGAGCTTGATTTTCTAATTATAATGTCTAATTTTTTTGCTTAATAATAGACATTGGTTTGAATTTATGGCAACTGCTTTGATTTTTTTTATTTATTTGTTTTATTTTTTTATAAAATCCTCAAAGATATATATAAATGCAAATTAAATGAGAAATTAGTAACTCATACTGTTAAAAAGTTACTTAAGTACATACTTTTGCCTCATCAAGTAATTGATTCTAAAACTGATAAACTGATTTCCCAGCATAAAGATGGGGTGAACAGAATGCAAGGGTTTTTTTCAGGTTATGTGACCGCAGGCTGCAAATTTCTTTGTACCCATTACATGATATCACTTTCACTTTCTGTGTAGGCTAGTGAATTTTGAAGTGAGAATATCCTATGCACATTTGACTTTAGCACAATGGTCATAAAAGATGTGAAAACCAAAAACTTAGTTCCCACAAACAGAAAACCCATGATTTTTAAAGTGTAACTTGTAAACACAATAGTATTATAAACATAGTAGAAACAATCTATGAATATCAGTTAATATTTTTTAAATATTGTCCTGCTGCAACTTGTATGAAAATCATGTAGAAAGGAGAAACTAAATTATGCAAGCTGTCTACTCTGTTAGAATTATTAATATCTGAATAACATATAAGTTTACCTTTGGGTTTTTCTAGCAGTTCTTATTTTTTCTGTAAAATCTTATAAGGTAGTAAAAGATGTCAGAGCTAAAAACACAGAAAAAGCTTTATGCTTGAATTGTCAATTTATTCTTTTGCGCAGAGATTAAATATATGGGTCCATACTTTTAGTCAGTGATGTTGACAAAACTGACATATAAATGAAACAACTTATAGCTGAGGTTCTTTGTGCTTTTGACAAGCTGTAATGGAATTGTTTGCAAAGTTTTATTGAAATTCCTGCTTCTATATATCTTTGTTAGCACAGCTACAGAAATCTGTGGATAATATTCCTTTATAAATTAAACTAACTATAACAGAATATTAGACAAGGAGAGGAAAAGAGATAAGTGTATTTTATTCTTACATAAAAGACGGTTTTGTAGGAAAATATTTATAGATTATTGCTTTGATTTTTGTAACAATTGAATTGGTTCCATTTCTTTAACACAACCTAAAATTTGCAAGAATCTCTAATCAAGGATGTTGAATAATTTTCTTTCTCTCTTTTTTCAGGAGGGGAATTTCCAAACATTAGTGAACTTTAAGCCAAATGTTTGTTCATAACAACCGTCAAGGTAGATTATCAGTCCTAAATTTTCTTTCTCTTTCGTTATATGATGCATGATCAAAAAGTTCAGAGCAGTCTAAACTGTATTCGCTGAATGGGGGATTAAGTTTTTACAAGATGCTAAGTGCTAATTCTGAATCCACCACAATGTTAAACTTGTGCATAAAGGTAAATATGCAGTGGGCCTCTAAAGCCAGTTGAAATCAGATGTTTCCATCCATATGTTCCTATCAAAAAAGCTAACTTCAAATTATCAGGAAAGAAAGTCTTACCTTGAATTCAATTATAATTTCATATGCATATTCTATATCTGCTTTTATAAGAGTCCAAAAGTTCTGTGACCTGGCAGCTAGTGACCAACTTCAAAAATACCACTAAACAGAAAATTCATTATAATAATGATACAACTGTGTACAAGAAGCAAAAACAACCAAAAAGAGAAAACAAAAATGTTGGAGAAGTATACAAGTTTTCTAAGGAATAGGAAACAAATTGCTTCTGTTCATTTGAATTCTACCTGTAAGAATATTTATGTAACTGCCTTTTATAATGATGCAAACTAAATGATATAGGAAATCAAAACATCCAAAATGTGCCAATACATATTAAACTATAAGTTCCTAATAAATCTAGAAAGTTAAGATAACTAGGGGTAAAGAATACATTGCAGAATTGAATTGAGCATCCTTTTCAAGAGGGAACAGCCTGGATTAGCTAAACTTTCCTAACCCATTACTGACTACTGGTCCATTACCTTATACCACCTTCTCTCCACATTTAAACCTCTGTATTCCTGAAGAAAATGACTCATGCTTTGACTCCAAAAATTAGACTGAAATATTTAATTAACTGAAAATGGCTCATTTAAAATACATATAATATTTAACTGTTTAATTATTTTTGTGAAAATTGATTTCTTTACCCTTACATGAAAAATCATTCAGTGATGTGGGATATTCATCACTAGATCTCGTAATGTGGATAAGATCCTACCTAAATGGCAAGAAAATCAAAAGAAGATGAACAAAATATAATCAATATTCCAGAAAAAAAAAACCCATAATGTTTTCTCAAGATGAATGTTTTAATATGCATTACCCTGCTAATGTCAAACAAGATAAAAAATACCTATGTCAAAGAAAATCAAAATGTATAATGTATAAACCATATATTTTTAAAGCTCTATTCAAAATTTTACATAAAAAAACCTAAACTTAATTGATTGTTTTGTAATACAGAAGAATAAATTGTATTTTACTGATTATTTTTAAACCATTCAACATAATTTCTTTTAGATTAAGTCTGTCTGTTGATGTTAATTGAAAGTATGTGCTAAATCCTATCATCCTTTGTGGCTAGCTGACTGCATGCTTAATATTTTCCTTTAAGCATTTTCTAGTTCTCTTTCTATCCAATCTTGCTTCACAACTTCGTGCTTTATGAGAACAGCTCCTTCTTAAGAAAAGCACCTTCAACAGAGGAGACCTACAAAATTTAAGAGGAAACAGAGAGAGAAATGTCCTTTTTGAGACATTTTACAACTATTTTTTAAAATACTTTTGGACAAATGAAATGAAAATGAAAATACACAAACCTGAAAACAAAAATTTCAGGAAAAGTTTATAAACACAAAACAAATATCAACAAAAAGGCTATTAAAAATATTTCATAATTTCTGCACAATCATTCTAGTCCTGCAGTGTGTTTTGGCTACACCACTGATAGTACAAAGAAGGATTTTAACAAAGTAAGCACAGATTTTTATCCCTTTATCTTACTTATCCACGTCAGAACCAAAAATACATTTTCTTTTTCTGTCCTTTGATTTCCACAATTACTATTGTTTAAAGAAATGGATCAATATGAAATCATCACTGGAAAATCTTCTGGTAGCAGTAATAAAAATCCCTTGCACCTGAAACATTTGCTCTCCCGCACTCTCAGTACAGACCTGTCAGGTACTGAAAAAATCCTGGTTGCTGGAAACCAAGCTTGTTGTAGTCAAAGGGAATTTTTCCACAGGCTTTGACAAGGCCAGAATTCCACCTTATAATTTAAGTCAAATATTTATGAAAGCCTTCAGAAATCTCAACTCTTCCACATGCTTTTGGGATCCTGAAAATCCCAGAATGTGCACAGGAGGTATTCAGCTCTCTTGAAAGAACTTGAATCTGTTTACTTTTACAAAATGCCAGATACACCTGAATTTTCTTTTAGCTATGCGTGTCTTCTGATTGCTGCTGTCTCCTGTTGTGTTATGCTTTTCTTCAGAAGACGCTTACTAGTGAATAACTTTAGTATTTGAATATCAGCTTGATGTTATATTTTAAGATACACTTTCTATAAAATTTATGTGTGCACATCAAGACAGCAGTGTTCCATTGCAAGGGATCAGTCATTATTATGTGCACAAAATAATGCTGAGGAAATGTATGAAAGATTTACCCAAGGGTTGATACATCCCTTTGGGAGTCTGGAGAAACCAAATTTCTCCTGCTGTGAGACATACAGCAGGGCAACTTCGACACTGCTTGTGATTTGAAATGCCTTGCTGTGCTGGTTGTTCACCCAGCTTGCCTGAACTTTTTGAGAGGTTGTACTGCTATGGGTGCATTTCCTGCAGTCACGCATGATGCAGACACAGGGAAAACAAGTGCTTCAGGTTTTGAATAGTGATAGGTCTGATACTTTAAATTGGTACACTTTCTCATGCCACTTTGCCCCCACTTACTACCCTAGTCTATCTCAGACTGCAGCAACAACTACACTAACTAGTCCTTCCTCTCAAAGTTTGCTCACAATTCTAAGTAGATATGAAAATGATTTTAAATTATTTTCAGGTTTCCCTCAATGTTTGTATCAAATGATCCCTAACACAATCCAGATCTGTATTTCTTCTTCCAATACTTCAATAAAATGCAATGTAATGCAATACAAAGCAGGAATTTTTTGAGCTCCATTTGTTATTGAAATCAAAATTATGCTTCTAGAGATGTTATCCATCATCTAGCCCATTCACCATTTTCTAAAACATTACTTATATTTCAACTATGTGCAAATTGTCTACTATCATGAAGGAAAACTTAAAGCCAACTCAGTAAGAGTGGATTGTTATTTTTCCTACTTGCTTCAGCAGAAATAGGATTTTTATTCATTATATTTTTTGATAAATCCAGGTCAAGTTTTCAGAAGCTGTCTTACAACACATTAATTCTTTTTACTTAAAGATCACTTAGAAACTGCCTTGCTAGTATATATATATATAGTTATATTGTAAGTTTGCTTTAAGTGCAATGCCTGTTAATAAATTAAATATAGATTTTAATGAGTTAGTCATTCAAAGTTAAATTACATTTTTAGGAAGACTGTCTCTGTGGCACTTACTGTTTCACTGATAACAAAATTAAAGTCTACTTTGAGAAAAATGGTCCTAGTTTTCATCTGGAGTTCATGTCCATTGTGTTTCTGAAGCTATTTTCCTCAGAGTTATTTAAAATATAGGCTGCTGAATTTACAACTGATTATTTAACAAACTGTTACTTAATCCTAAGTCTTCCCCACTATCTAGCGCAATATTGGATCAATTTTTTTGTTCTTTTTTACTAGTTCAAACAGTTGAGAATTTAATTTTTGACAGTATTCTGTTTCATTGCATTTACCAATATAATTCATTGTGCTAGAGATATTACTTTCATCTTTCCCAAAATCTTTGACTAGATCATCATCACTTTTACTAATACTGAAAGATGAATTTAAAAATGGTATACACAAAAGATTAAATAATTTTGCAGGATAATCTGAATTGTTGTCTGAAGCATTAAACTTCTAAAAAATTGAGTTACATATTTAACAGGGAAAATAAAGCAACTTCCTATTTTAGCTCTTCTTGAAGAGAGCTAAAATGGCACTCTACTTGAAGTTCCTATTAACCTTAACAATACCATCAGACAACTTTTTGATTAGATGAAATATTCCTCTAACAGAAAAGGCTAGATTTGGATATGATGAATCCCATGAGAAGTGTTACCAGGTTCAAAAAGTCTGACAGAACTAATATATCAACAGATTCAGTACAGCAGAGAGAGTTCTTGATTGGCATACAAAATCCAGGGAGGCCTTTGTCAACATTACATCCTCTCCCAACATCTTCTGTTACATTAACATTTCCTTGTCTCTCTACAAAAATAGTTCAAGAGCCCAGCATAAACCCACTACAAAACCAAAAGACTTTAAAATTCCTAATAAAAATTCTTTCAAAATCAGGCTTATTTTTGAGTGCAGATACCTGTGATGTCAAGCAGACACCTTGAAGGGTACTGGGCTAGAAAGTTTCTACAACTTTATCGGCAAAACTGTGGACCAATACCTAAGCTATAAGGTACTTTCTGATTTTGGTTATTGTTCTTAGCCTTTGGGAAATTGTTTCCCCATATATTGGCTAGTAGTTATGTGGCTATTCTTAGACAGCACAAGTGTGGAGTGCCTTCTGTGATATGACAACACATTTAATTTCTTGTGACAATTATGAAGTGAAAGCCACCTTTACACAGAATAAGCTTGTACAGAAACAAGGAAATTATTTGTTGTCATAGCTGAAATGGAACGACAGAAGAAAAGTCAAGACTGGGCACTTGGGAAGCAGAAAAACAGTGGTCTCTTAACTGTTCAGAAATGATGAAGGCAATTTAGAAAGAAAAAACACATGGCATACTATCTGCAATGTAAACTGAACTCCAGTTCAGTAGCTTGAATTGATATCTTAGGAGGATGAACTTAGAAGGGTGGATCAAAGCTGAAATTACTCTTATTTCCTGGAGAAAAAAAAAAAAAAAAAAAAAGATTTCATTAAGAATTAAAATCTCTCATTTGAATGCCATAGAACATAATTAAAGCTTTATATTTAGTGTTGTATCAGTGGAGAATTAAATTATTTATTTTCAAGGAGCACTGACCATACTGAGGTTTAGTGTCTTAAGGACATATTTTCTTACTTGAAATTCAAGTTTTTTTCTAGATAGATTTTCAGTAGTTAACAGACATATAGGGATTATAGTCTACATTGTCTCTTAAGTGACATTGAAACTGTTCTCAGACTTTTTTTTTTTTAATTACAGACAATGATAATTGTAGTTTCCCTGTACTTCTATAAATATTCTATTTCAGTCAAACTATTTTTTAAGATTCAAAAAACATTTAAAAACAAGCATCAGATATAAAGATTTTTTTTTCCAAAGGTGAGTCATCCATATTCTTGTGAGAGAAGTCATGAAAAAAAAAAAAATAATATAATCATACTTTTCTCATAAGTTACTAGTGAGGAAGATCTTCCTAAATGATGAGAATATTAAACCACACAATTACTTTTCAAGTTGGCTTTTATTTATATTTTTCTCCTATTATCTACATCATGTCCTATTCATGATAATGGCACTTAAAACTAAACAAGGGCTATTCTTTTACAGCTTTTCTGCCACAGTAACGAAATAGCATACATATCCCTTCTCCTCTAATAATTTGGTGTTTTGCACATGTATAGAAAAAGTTGATACAGTTTTTGTCAAATATTAACATACTGAATATTAGTAATACTTCTATTAAAAGTTATTTTTCATTCTGAATCTGTCTTAATTGGCTGAATCCTCAGCTGTTACATGACTGCATGTAATACAAGACTGTTTATAATCTCATAGTGTGGAAAACAGTGATAAGGATCATTACCAAGGCCCTTAAACCTTTATTGAAAAAGAAATAACAAAAGGAAATTTGGGCCACTTAGACACGGAGAACTGAAAAATTTAAAAGCTGCTTTATTAAGATTTTTTTCCTAAACACTTTTCCCTGCTAACTTTTCCTATCATTTCTCTGTAAAGTTTTTTTGCTGTGACCTCATTTATTATGTTGGAGATCAAAAATCATGTAAATGAATGTATTCAGGTGCAAAGGGCTGTGAAATCTAATTAGGTCCAACTGGTTTGGAAATAGATACAGAAATGGATGTGATGAAGACCGCCATAAGCAAACTTTCCTTTTATACTTTCAAGCACAGCTTGTCTGTTCTGTCCCCTTCTCTGTAAGTTTATTTGATTGAGTAGTTCTCATCTTATGCTAAAAATAACGAACAATTGAAATTTAGTCTGTGTTAGTGTGAGGGACTTTCAGTCTGCCATGGGGCAAATTCTGCTCAGTGTCAAGGGCATAAGTAAAGGCAGAGAATGAGCTCATTTTATGTTCCAGTTCCATCCAAAAATCAAATTTGTTCAGAACCGAATATCTTTTCTACCCAAGTATCCTATTAATTAAAGAACTGTGCTCAACTCTTTTCCTCCAGGACCCCAAACCTCATAAATTTTGGTTCTTTGGGTTCAAAGTGATCTCAAATTAATTTCTCCTTAATCGGTTAGCTCATTAAGCAACTTTAACCAACTTATGTAACAGCTTTTATGTTAAATAAATTATAATAAGGAATCAGTAGTAAACCTAGCCTGATCAGGAAGATGATCAAAGCTTTATACACAGATTATTGGCTGAATATCCTTGTGGTGTGATCCCTATGAAATTAACATCAGATGTTTAATAGTCTACCAGGTAACTTTTATGTTACAAGTACACGGATACGTTATCAGTCTTCTGTGCCTATGGGTTTTCAAACAGCTGCAAGTACAGGTGAAAACTCAAATATATGCATGTGTTCTTCACACTTCAAGTTAATTAAATCCTGTTTCTTGGTATGCTCAAAAAATTAATGAATCTGTAAATAGTAGCATAAACAAAACACTTCTAAACCCTTTTTTTCTTAAATGGCTCTTTTTTAATGTTACATCGCCTTTCACATCAGTCTTTCCTTCACCATTTACATTCATTACTTTACATGTGTTAAGTAATATCAAGTTTCTAATTTTCCAGCAGTATATAAAATAGGGTTTATTTTCTGGGAAATTAAGTAATGTTCAGATTACTCTCTAATATTTAATAGATGTTACAAATGTGCAGATTCACCACTTTTTGTATACAAGCAGTGGGGAAAAAACAGGAGGAAAAAAGTTAAAGTTTTTTTGTTGAAAAATAGTCAGAACATGAAGAATCCTTGCTTGAAGTTCTGCGCTGCTCTAGAGTGCCACATTCAGGGGTATAAGAAGGTCAAGCAGGCAAGGTTTGGTTTGGTTTGATTTTATTTTCCTTGGGTTTTTTGATCCTGACTGAGGTACCACCAGTAATAAACTTTCTGTAACTGGAATTTGACTAAATTGATTGATGACACGTGAGGCAGAATAGAATGAACCATTATTTTCTTCCTTAGTCTTCTTTACAGCAAATAAATCTGTGGAAAGCTTTCTTACTGAAAGCAACAGATAGATTCTGAATGCCTAGGGGTAAGTATCTTCAGAGGGGAGCTGACTCTAGGGAGTTACAAGAAATGTTCAACCCTCACAGCTCCCAGCCTTAGTCACCCTTGTTTCTTCGCAGCACTTGATATTATTTCTCTCTGTTCTCAAAATGAGAAAATAGCTCATGGGAATTGTTTCTTTGCTGCACCCAAGTAATCAAGCTTCAGACACAAATAAATACAACAGAACAAGTGGAAACAGAACAGCTCCCTTTTTCTGTAAGTTTGTATTTTATTGTTCTTTCATGGTAAACACGTGTCTCATCACCTTCTATTTTCAATCATCTGGAAGAGAAAGGGCACTTCCTGTTCACACTGTGTGGTATACACAGGGACTGGAGCATAACTGATACTCTGCTTTCCTGCTTTTATAAAAGCTTCCCTAATAATGCTTATATTTTCATTCAGAGTCCATTTTTGGCTACTTCAAACTGAAATTCTAAGACCAACGCGCTTAATCATTTTTTTCACATGGTTCACAGGTTGGCAGTTTTAACTTTAGAAAGGGAAGATTAAGTACTTCTCTCCTAATTGGGCACTGTGGTTAGCCGTCTTGATTTTTATATCCGACACCACCTGTGTTTCTCTAAGCTGTTGATCCACTATACAGTTACTGAGCAGTGAAAGTTATGTTTACTAACTCTGCTGTTCAAAGCCTCTCTCCAAAGACTGTTCACTACTAACATATATACAGAAAGGATTTGCTGCATGCACAATGCCATGGAATCAGGCAAGAGATTTTCAAATATTATGATAAAGATGAGGCTGTTTCCAAGTGACTTATCTATCATGTCCAGATCAGTGCTATTCAATTTCTAAATTATCATCTATGCCATAATAATAGTCAGCCCTGAGGCTGATCTGCAATCTTAATTAAACTGTTGTGAAGTCAGTTCACAATAATGAATTAATTATCTATGATAGTGTCCCTAAATTTCAGAGAAAGAGATCCACTTCACAATTGGCATGGACTCAGCAGACGTTATCATGGCTGAGCTGATAAACAAATAATTTAAATGCTGCATTTACCCAGTTGGGTCCAGTTGCTGCTGGTTTAAATTCAATCATTCCAAAATGTTTTTATCCCCTCTCTGAATGGAGTTTATAAAGATTCAGAGAGCAGGTGTTCATAGGTCTTTTAAAAAGTTCTCAACAATATTGCTTTGTACAGAAGATTCACATTGGAACTTAAGATTTTAGATCTTCTCCATATCCTTACAAATCAAACAGGTATGCATGTTATGATTGGAGACTTTGAAAATTATTTCTGTTTTGTTTCTTAGAATGAATCTGGGTAATGGAAAAAAAATACTGTCTAATTCTAATATGTACTACTGTGAAAATATCAGTTTTCAGATTAACATCTGGAGAGAGAGAAATGGTTTACAGATAACAAGCCATATTCTCACACATATAACTCAGCAAGAAACAAAACTTTTTGATTTATAGCTTCTTCTTCCACTTAGACTCAGTCTTAAAAGTTGTTGCACAACAAAAATGTGTACAGTTTCATAAGGGAAATAGAGCACAATAAATATTTCAGGTTTTTTTGTCCTGATGTGATTTTGATAATCTTCCCCCTGGACAGATGGCAAAATCAAGCCCTGTGAACCTGTGAGATAGAACCTTCCCTTACAGAGCCATCCCACTCAGTGCTTTATCCATCCAACACCCAATGAGAAGCACTGCTGTGCCCTTGTATGAAGCCTGAAGTGTCCCTCATGTTTCTAGTTGCAGTCCAGGGTTGGTCAGGCTCTCTCTTCCACCCAGACTGCTTGGGATAAAAGTACCACACTGATCCACACTAGGAACTTCATGTCCAGTCTTCTTTTTGCACTTTTCAGTTTTCTTTGCCTGGGTGACTTAATGTTTTTGAGAGTAACTATATCCTCTTATTTACTTCAAGACTTCTACCATTTAATTACCTCTTTGTTCTTATACCACAGAACCAGGATAGAAAATTTGTTTGTTTGTTTGTTTGTTTTAAATCTATGCTTTTTTTATTCATTATTTAATATACATTTCTGATTCCTTTTTTCTTTCAGAAAAAAAATTCCAGTCTTTTCATATTCTTACTAGTTCTTCCATGCCCTAGAGCATTCTTATTTTGCCTGAATTCCCTGTATTTCTCCTTTTATTTCTCCTTTTATTTGTTACAGTGATTAGCAAATTCATATTACATTTTGCAAATTATTTAAAAATATTTGGCCGCCTCTATATTCCCAACTGTAAAGTTTCTTCAATTTTGTTTTAATATGCTGAGCAGAGTATTTTTATGAAACTGCATAACTGATTTATTAATCTTTTATATTTGGATATTTGTCATTAGAGTCCTTGTAAAATTGCCATCAAACATCTGAAGAGCAGATCTCCTATGTGAATAGATAAAATATGAATAGATCAAATACATCCTATGAATAATTTTATAGCCAAATGGTTAGTTTAAATAGGACAAACTATTCATTGATGCAGACACTTTGAAAGTAATTTAAAAGTTTATCAAAATTAAGATTTTTAAATTCTTAGATTAGAAAGAAGAATAAATCTCTTCAGCAACTTCTTACAACATATTCAATAGCCGAATAAATTCAATGTGAATAGTTTCAATGCAGAATGAAAGGAATACGTTGAACAGTATATTCATAAAGGACAAACATTAAAATTAGATGCTTATACTAGGCTTCTTAATGTTTGTTGGATATCAAGTGCAGAGGGAGGAAACTCAAAAAATTACATAGACATCTAAGCCATTTCCAGAAATTTTACACAATGCCCAAAAGGCAACTAGTGTCTTACAAGTTCGGCATAAGTTCAAAGTGCTACTTAAGTCCTTTAACCATCTTCAAAAATTTTACCCTTAAAGGAATGACCTGTTATACAAAGATGTAGCTCTTTCTATTGTAATTGAAACAAGGGGCTCAAGATTGTAATTTTAAGCAGTAGTTTAAGATGAAATATTGAACAATAATAATTCAACCAGTTCTAGCCACAAAATAACCTTTCTTACCTCTTCTTAGCTTCTCCTTTTTGTTCCTCCAGTATTTCCCCATAAAACTATAAGTCTCTTCAAAAAAATGAGATGGGTAAGAAGATATTCAAAGGTATTAATGTTCCTGTCACAGTAATTTCTTGTCCATTGGGAAACTGCTTATTTATGGTGAACCAAACACTGACTCTAGATGGAGCTTTACAAGCTAAAAATATTACCCTTCTCAATAAAAAGAGAAAGAATTTTGAAATAATACATTAAAAATGTCATTGAGGGGACTGTAGATGACTAATGAGTGACTTGAAAAGAATGAGTGCAATATTTAGTCTTGTAAGATTATTTATGGACTGGACTTTTTTCACCATATCTAATTTTTGATTGACCTTTTCTGAAATGTAAGTATTACTCTGTGTCTCTTACCATATTTGTGAGGTTTTGATGCTAGTGATTAGTGACAGAAGAAAGTAGTTATACCACTAAAGATTTGTTCTCTTTTCTTATTATATTTTAAAGGGGGAAATAAGTCACTGCTACCAACACTAAATCTATGCAAATAACAGTCTGCAAACTTGCAGTTACTTGCAGGAATCTGTTTTCCTTGTTTTTTGGTGTGTTTTTTTTTTTTTTCTTGTTTCCTTGGTATCTATGAATTTGGTTTTTAACAGGAAACCCAACTGTTTCTATGAAGAATGAGTTCTGCTTAAAATGAACATTTTATCATTATATTAACAAAACCACAACTTTGATTCCTCCTCTTGATGGAAATAAGGAAAGGCAGTTTCAATTTTAACTGTGATATCCAGGGAATAAAAACACATTTGATATCTCAGCAGCAGACAAAAATTGATATTTAAGTGAGAATAAATGAAATTGAGCAGAAATTGGTATGATTATGCCTTTCTGATGAGTCATAACTAATGAAACAGTTTAATGCTCATGAAACAAAACTGATGACAAAAGTAAGAATGCAACCGGCAAGACCAAAGAGACAGTGGAGGAAAATATCCATCTATACACATATTAGCTTCGTTACATCCTGGCTTGTATCAGAAAAAGTGTGGCCAGCAGAACCAGGACAGTGAACCTCCCCCTGTATTGGGCACTGGTGAGGCCACACCTCCAATCCTGTGGGCCTCTTGCTCTAAGAAAGACATTGAGGTTCTGGAGCATGTCCAGAGAAGGAGAACAGAGCTAGTGAGGGGTCTGGACAAGAAATCTTATGAGGAGAAGCTGACAGAGCTGGGGTGTTTAGCCTGAGAGAAGATGGTTTAATGGAGACCTCATCACTTTCTACAAGTACCTGAAAGGAAGTTGCAGCAAATTGCAGGTCAGCCTCTTCTCCCAGGCAGCTGCTGGCAAGACAAGACGAAATGACCTCACGTTGAGACAGAGGAGGTTTAGGTTGGATCTTAGGAAAGATTTCTTCACTGAAAGGATGGTCAGGCATTGGAATAGGCTGCCAGGGCAGAGGTGGAATCGCCATCCCTGGAAGTATTCAAAAGGCATGTAGATGTGGCAGCTGAAGACAAGGTTTAGTGGTGAACGTGGCAGTCTCAAGCTAATGGTTGGATTCAATGATTTAAGAGGTTTTTTCCAGTCTTAATAATTCTATGACTCTCTGTGGTTTAGTGAAAGAAAAGGGAAAAAAAAAGGAAAAGAAAAAAAGCCTTTTTAATGTTTTTTGCAGAAGAAAATGTCTCTAATAACTTATTGGACAAATCTGCTTGCTGTGTATGAAATTCTAGGAGGAACCTAGTGAAATGAGTAAACTAAGGCAGAAATTTTCATATTTAATGTGGAGGAATAAAAGGAGGTAAAATCAGTTACATTTTACAAATATTGAGTTGGTAAGAAGTCATAAATAAAAATGTACTTTTTTTTATGAGATTATCCAACTTCCATCCCTGGAATTCTGTGTCACTTTTCCTTTTTTTTTTAAGTTAGTATTTTTCACATGTCTACAAGTACTGTTCCAGAAACCATGATTTTATACTTATTTTTTTCTCAATTATTTGGTTCTCATTGGCCGGTAGCTTCCTTCTTCCCTTCCCTCCGCATCTCTCTCTTCCTCATAATTTTCATCTTCTCTCCTCCTCTCTCCTTTTCTGTCAATGTGTGGACTTTTGCTCTTGCAAAATTGCAATAATTTGATTTAATGGCATCTGCAATGAAGGAGAATTCACATGAACAGTTAGAGTGTCTCAGCTGACATAGAATGGCTTCTTAAATTTCAGCAACTTTTTTGTGTGTCTAAGTCTTTATATTTCTTTCTAATTTTTTTTCGAACCTTTTAAAAATCTAGCAGAGTTCATATGTTATGTTCTGTCTCTTACTGGAGGTACCTAACCACACACTTAAGTTTTTTCCTCCATAGTCTCACTGAAACTATCAGGACAGTTTACATACCTGAGCTTCAAAAAGAGCTTTATAAATCTTATTTCTCAGAATGGCATAGTTACCACATTGTAATCTCTGAACTGCCTTTCAGCAACCACATTGCTCTCTGTTTGCCTCAGTTTCCATGCTGTCTCATCTGTCCTCCTTTCTTATTGTACATCTACAAGGCTACATAGCTACCATAACCACTGCTAGACCTTGCAAAACATTCAAAATGTGATTCACAGAATAGGCAACTCTCTCCCCTCTTGACAGGAGGTCTGGTTGCATTTGTCTGACCATAGCACAGCTGAGTTATGCAGCTGCCTACATGTCAACATGGAACTTCTATGTGTGTGATTAGCAACCAATTCTTACATAGCAGGACTTTGAGCCCTGTGCTCCGTGGTCTCCCAAATGCTAATTGGTCTTCTAAGGTGAAGGTTGTTCAGAGACAGAGATGTCCTTATTGCATACAAGAATATTAGTGTGGGAAAGAGGAGAAAAAAATACTAGCTCTGTAGGTTGCTTTTCAAGGCACTTATCAGGGTTATGCAACATAGGGATTCATGGAGATTCTAGTCCCAGGAAATTTGAGATAGTTATGCAGAAGTGATACAGTTTTTAGTGGAGTAACTGGAAAAAAAATCTATCAAATTGCTCTGTGATATCTGGATTTTTTTATATACACAGGGAAATAAATTCAAGTTCTCACTACAAATCCCTTCCATGTGGCAAGAAAGTACCATTCTGGTGAGTGGCACAGTCAAGGGGTTACTCTTATTTTTCATGGATAGAGGGAGACTATGACAATGTCTTAATGTAATAAAACTTAATCATTAAATAGATGGATCTTTGTAGCAGACAGGAAGGTACCTACCTCTGCTTAGAACAGAAGTTTAGGAACCTGGGTCATACTCTTTTTCTTTTTCTGTTTTATACCCAGAACATCTGTGAATCTTTGCATAGCCTCTTAGCTCTTACCATGAGATCTCCTTTTATGTGAGAGGTTTGGTTTGCCAAATGTCCCATTAAATTAGGATATGCAGTGCTGATTTTTCCCTGCCTTAACACTTTTTTTAGGAAATACTTAAAGGAAACGTAGATTAACAAAGCTTGAGGTAAAATACATCAGAAGAACCACTAGTCTGTTCATCTATGCTCCTCTAGCACTCAGTAAATGTGATATTATTAACCATAGCTAGGTTAGAAAGTAAAGAAGGGTAAGCAGTGTTCTGCAGCTGATTTTGGCCATAAGGCACTCCTGGGGACAGTCACCATGGCTCAGCTGATAAACAGTAATTGAACTGTAAGAATTGCATTGTGTGCAATTGCATATGTGTCAATACATATGTACTACTTTTCTGCCTCCACAGTACTCCTACAGTTATAAACAGATTTCTTCTTTAGTTCAGTACAAGAAATGATCTGGATTCTCTTCCTATTGTAAAACATGTCAGAGGATGTGCCTGTCTGATTAACAATATCAGGCTTATGTCTTATCTTTCTGCAATTGGATATACTCCATTGTGAGGATGTAAGGGAATTGAGTTAGAGATGTCTTGTATAACCCTGTGAAGATTGATGTACACTGCTGAATTTCTGACTACAGGAGTTCCCACTGGACAACAGGATGGGAGCAGTAGGATATTTTGTTATCTATGGCCATGATATTATGTCCTAGTTTCACACATCGCAATACAAAGCAGTTATTCTACTCAGAGAAGTTACTTACAGAGATGATGTAGATGGAATAGCAGAAGGGTAAAAATTATTTGATCAAAATGAAGCATCTCAGGACTCTTTCTAAGAAAGGGTGTTGTTTGGCAATTACATTAAACAGCTTCATGGAGACTACTATCTTGCAGATATGCGCTGGTCTGCATGATTCTGAATGTCGAGTGCTTTCAGTGGTTCTCACCTCCATGTACTTTCCAGACCATCTATAAAATTCTCAATACGGTTGTGCAATATATTTCTGCTGTGATTCCTGACATTTTTTGTGATCAGACCTAGAGCTGGATTAAAAAGCAGTAAATATAATGCTGATTGTATTGTTTCTCTTAGATGCCAGACTACATTCTTCACATCCTCCGAACTACCCTGTTTTGCTCCTTTTCTTTCTGTGGTGAAAGACTTTCAAATGGCTTTACTTTGCTCTTTGGCTTTCCTGTCATAGTAAATGTGTGGTTTTAGGCTCTCATTTCCATAACTAGAGTTAAGAGAGGAGGTTTCATCCTGAAGTTACTTTAAAGATAAAGCAATGTCTTAGCAAATGAAGGGTTTAGCAATCTCAGAAAAGCATGAGAAATTAAAAAATAATGACCTGCTGAATAGGCTGCATTGGATTTTAGATCCACTCCTGCTGGATTTCACCTGGCATATACTGGCATATACTGGGGGAGGGGTGTATTGATTTAGTTTTAAGCAGAATTTTAATATTGTAGAATAAAAGAGTTTTCTGTGATAAGAAAGATTTGTGAAGCTAATGCATGAGACAGAGCAAAAGAGGAATAGAGAGGATTTTGTTTCCACAAAAGCCCTAAAAGACAATTTTATGTGGTTGCACACTCAAAAAAAAAAAAAAAAAAAAAAAAAAAAAAAAAAAAAAAAAAGCCTTGGATGCAGTGCAGATAGCTTCAGAATCTCTATCACAGTACCAATATCGAGCTGTCAGAAAGCTGCTCAATTGCTTTTTCTTTTTTTTCTCTCAGTAACATGTTTTAGCTTCCTACAAAATGGGATTAAAGGGGAAGCAGCTCCTGCTAGCCTTGGAAAAGCTATTTAGCTTGCATATTGTGGAAATGTCTTCCCCAGCTAGTTACTGCCGTTTTATAACACTGCAGCATATTGGATCAAAGACTAGAACTGCCACCTCCTGTTTACAGTGGGCTGGAGCAGCCATAGAAGTGTCAGGGCTACTTTCTGCCTCCGTGTGACTGGGAATAAGACTGACAATGGTAGGTTGCTACCAACAGGTTAATTTCTTTTTTTTTTTTTTTTTTTAATTAATTTTTGGCTTTCACCTGCAAGGTCAATGCAAGTAAAGCTAAAATTTTCAACCTAGAAGGGAAAGTGTCTTTTTGCATCCTTTCGAATACTGTTGAATACACCTGGAATAACAGTCACAAATATGCATGCAGTACTATTGTTTCAGAGATAATTTCAAAGGCATGGAGAGACAGGAAACAACAAACTAAATATAATCCCTGAAGTGCATTCTAGATTTTTCATGTATGTTATACTGAGACAAGAACTGCTGTTAGACTGCATAAACACTATATCCCAAGGCTTAACACTTACAGAGGATACTTTTACAGCTCTGTGAGTACCAAATTTGTGTGAGAGTCATCAGTGATTTCCATTTTGCAGTGACAATATGGTGTTTAAAAATATCAATTGAACAATAAGAATACTTCTTTTTAAAATTGAAGTTACATTCCAAGTATCCAGAGGGTGTAATTTTGGAGTTCTGGTAGCATAATCAGCACTTAGCAGCCAAATTTCTAGTTTATATTTCTATTTTATCTTTCCAGCTTTAAAAAAGTGACTTAGCTGATTATTTTCACCAAATAGAGATGCAGAGCAGAGAGACAACAGACTGCTATTTTCTCACTGGACTCAAATATAAACTTTAAGATTCCCATCACTGACTCTGCTTATTAATGCAAGTACCTTAGCAAGAAGATGGGCATGCACCTTTAAAGGTGTTTTTTCAAGAGAAAAAAAAACACAAAAAACAAACATGGATACTCACCATGTTCTTATAACACCAGCTAAGGTGGGAGACCTGTGCTTTTCTTTTGCATCATTTCTATATATACCTTAAACAAGTAATGCCCTTCCTTTCCCTGCATGTGCCTTGAATTACCTAGGAATTACATCATTGCTCACATTAGTGATAACTTAGGGACCTTTGCGGAGAGACTTCTAACATTTTTTTCAAGTCTGCAGAGGTGCCCTTTTTCCTTCGTGGTCTTCTACATCCAACTAGAACTGCTTATATTTTTAGTTCTGAAAGTTTCTGATTTGATAACGATGGCGATTGTGCATCCATTTCCACCCTAGGACCTGCATACTAGATGTGTAATATTTAAAGAGATTAAACTTTGATAAGACTGCTTCATTGGTTATCACAAAACTGTATGTAAAATAAAGGAATGTGAAATGTTCGGTACCTTGAAAAGGAAATTATTTTTGATGCACTGATATGTACAGTTTTTGTGGAAATTTTACAAAGTGCATAGAAAGAAGTTTTTCCTTCTTTAAACAAGGCCCTGAGCCATAAGAGCAGTGCAATTTGTGCAGTTTTTAGTACTTAGGTACTAGCAACTAATTCATATGAAGGCTAAAAGTAACTTTAAAGCTTAAATTATGCTAGATCAAAAGTTGCATTTGAATCTCCCTTATTTTTTTTTTGCTTTTGTGTAAGAAAGTATACCTTAGATTTCTGGAAAATATTTGAGACTGAAAAGTATACATATTTTTTTTTAAATATTTTTCTCTTCCAGCACTGAGAGATCAGTAAGTTACTGAAATCTCTTCAGTATTTTTTCTAAACTCCTCTTCAAAAATTAAGAGACACAAGACTTTGCATTTTAGGTCTGTTAATGCAATCAAGAAATTGAGTCAGTACAAACTAATTCATGAAAAAATCTGGTACTTGGTAGCTCAGAAAATAAACAGGACTTTGAAATGTAGCTCACAGTGAAGTCCAGCCTGGTTCAGTTAGACTGTCATAACAAAACTAAGTGATTATAAAAACTACTACCCAGTTATAACTGTATATTTTAATTAATTACCTTTTCTCTCAGACATCCCAGTTCACACATTTATTCATTAAGATTCCAGACATGTTTTTTAATATCCTTTTTAAACCTTGGTGTCCTTGTGTGTATTTGCTCAAAAGAGAAGCCAAGAGAAACCATTTACTTTCCCTATATCTACCAAAATTTATTTAGTCAATTTATTAGTACAAAAAGCAGTTGCTGCAAACCCTGCACATCAGGCCCACTTCAAACAGTATTCTAGAGCTTTTCTTGCTGTTATTTCTTGCCTTGTATATTAATTTGGAATATCTTCATCTTGTTCTTCTCTATGTGTAACTGTTTAAAATATGGAAAGCAAAACACTCTGATGGTTGCAGGAGCCATCAGAATAGCTGTCTCTGGCTCAGGTCCCCATTTGGACAAATTATTTCTTTTGTTAGTGACTCAGCTTTCACTAAATTTTGAGAACATTTCACTGTGGAACTATAAAGAACTACTTTCCAAGGAGAGCAACTGTGTGTGTGTTCTTGCACAGGGTAGGTGATTACATTCAGCCATTTTTTTTCTCTTCTTCTAGCTCTAATCTGCATGTCCTGTTTTAATAATGTTATCCCAAAGAAGGGAAAAAATTCACTGAAATGCTTGTTATATCAAAAGCATTCTTTAAAAAAAATATTAATTTGAATGCTCTTACTTAGACAATGTCACAGATTCAGCATAGTTTATCAATGAGTAAGAAGGAAAATGGCTACAGGTACATGCAAATCTAGTTCATGTAATTTTTTTATATTCTTGGAAAGTAACCATCTAATTTCAGAACACCTGGTCAGGCGGTCTCTTGTTTTTGCACCTAAATACTCAGTTTCACATCTGGTACAGCTGAAAAAGGAAGAAAAAATTGTCTAGCTGGGTTACTTTCCCTCTTGATAAATATGGGTAGAAGAGTTAGGCATTTCTTAACTGTTTCACCTGTAATTTGGATTTCATTTTTCATTTCAGAGAACAGAGTTGTCGGGACTTTAAAATCCCTTCCCTTTGTTGATATTTATAAGCCACAGAGGGTGGAGGTTAAGCTCTGGCCCTGTTTTCAAAGGCTTTTCTCCTCAGCCAAGGTCAGGAGCTGAGCTCCTGAGGGACCTTGGGTTCACAGTTATAGTACCAATGAGTAATGCCCTTGAAACTGCATCTAGTTCTGCTGCACTTCAGATGTTTATGTGGTGCTGTTTTTAGTATCTTGATTAAGACTTAGTAGTAAACATAAAGTAACTCTTCTTGTCACTATATATTTTCATAGTTTTACTATTTTTTCACCACTCCTCTTTATGATCAGAGTAATAAATGCACCTATATAGGTTTTTTCCCCTGACATTTTATGCGTCTGACTCCATGAATAAAATCTGCTGCAGCAACATTAAAAAATATCTCAAACAGTTAAATAAGCTGAAGGACCTTATTAAATAGACATCTTGCAATATTTAAGAGATATATTTTAAATAAAATATGCAATTGATCAGTTTTGTGGTTCACATTGCTTTTTTATTATTATTTTGATTCAGTGAAAGATATTCCAGAATTGTTCACCTTCACCTGCAGAAAATGTGGAATTAAGCAGCCTGAGCAAATTTACCCTTACAGAATGTAATTATGATTATAATTATGCATAAATATATTTAAGGTTATCTCTATTCATTCTTGACATTTTCTTAAAGATTTGTGGAACTCTTAGCTTTTCCCTTTTTTTTTTTTCTTGGTAGTGTAAAGTGAAGATCAGGTTCAGTGTCTAATGAAGCAGCCATTCTGAACACGTAGAGACAAAGAAGAGGTTTCCCTGGCAACAAGAACCATGCCAAAGCTCTTAGAACAGTTATTTTCCCTGTATTTGGGTTCCTTTTTTATTTAGGATGCCCGTTAGTTTAAGTTCACTTGCAATGCCTGGCAGGTTTTCCAGAGATTACAGCTCCTTAATATACATAACAAAATACAGCTAAGGCTATGATTTATGAGTAAAGTGAAAAGTGGTGAGCTGACATTTTTTGGTTTTATATTTTTCCTTCTGGAAGCTTAAAACAATGGTTACTACAAGATCACTACATATATCTAAGGCTATTAAATATACTGCCTTTATGTCTTCAGAACTTAACTGTTCTTAGCAAAATTTGTTTGAGTTCATTGAATTCTCAGCCATATTTGTGCTATCACTAGAATAAGCACTGATTGAGGTTTTATTTTGAAACACTCATGAATTTAAGCACATACAGATTCAGACTAAAGATTCAGAACCATATATAATATAAATTGAGTTTAAATCTCAGTTTAAATGTAGAGAAAGATTGCAGCAACATAGTATTGAAATTTTAGATGATTTTTACTATTTCAAAGTATAATGTAATTACAATGAAAATTAGTGTTTTATTTTGTTCAAATCTTTACTTACTGGCAACATTTGAAATCTGTGAATTTTTTATGGTAAAGAATTGTAATATCAGATTAAGAGATGAGCTCTTCTACATTCTTTCAATTTCTTGAAGGAACTGAGATTACTATATCACCTAGCTCTAAAACTGGTCAGTATCTTGAAACTGTTCGTGCAGTTATCCAACTCAGATCAGAGATTTGATCTGGAAAAACATTCTCAAAGTGCACCTGTTCAGACATATTAAACATATCATTACAATTTGCACTTGATGTAGAACAGAAATAGTAATCTCATCTTCAAGATGTCCACCGGAGATATGGAATAGAATAGTCCCAGTTGGAAGGGACCTACAAAGTTCACCTAGACCAACTGCTAAAGATATGTATTTAATTCCACCTTCTTCAAGAGAATTCAAACCAACTACCTTTCTTTCTCTGTCCCCCCCTCTCTTTCCTCCCCCTGCCTTCTTCCCTTCTGTTCTCTTGCCCTCATAAACACAGCCTTGCAACTACATCATTGTATGAAAGAATGGACAGCAAATGCATGAATATTTTGAGGCAGTAAAAAGGACAAGTACTGCAGTCAGAAGACTTTTACTGCAGTCATCATTTCATCTGTCAGTAGCTGAACTTTTAAATTCAGCTTTAATCAGCTGAATTAATCCAGCTCATTTCTTAGGGAAAAAAGCTACCTTCAAGCATTAGGATCCCAAGAGGAAAAAACTTCCCTACAGCCTTGAGTAAAGAATCTAAAAGGCAGAATTTAATATCTCTCTCTTCATTATTCACTATTGATGATCTGTAGGAAGCTACATAAAGAGTGGCTATGCATACTGAGTGGAGTCCTGCATATTTAGACAGGACCCTAGGCAGGTGCTTCCACTGGGATCTTAAACAGATGGCAATTAACACCCCTGTCTGTGAGACATGAAGTTTTTCTGACTGTGCTGGAACAATTACGAGCCTTAAAAACAGGCAAAGTTTGTTAGGTCTGGTTCTCATACTCTAACTAAATCACTTGTCACAAGTTTATGTGGGATTGATAGGGCTGGGAAAATATTGCTTGGCTCTTCTTTACATCCCGTCTCAAATTCAATTCCATTATTATATGTAAAGTCAAATTTGTTGCTAAATAGTAGGAAACTAAAGAAGAAAATTAAAAATGAGAAATAAGAGTAAAAATAAATTAAAAAGTGGAATCTTGCTTTGAACTACTAAGGATGATACTCTCTTTTTTTTTTTTTCTCCTGTGAAGATTGCAAAGGAAACTCATTTCAGCTTTGTAAGACCACAATGATTGCTTCAGATACAAAATGAATCAGGCCTCTTGTTGGATTATGTGGATGGTATTTCCACTCTTCCCTAGTGGGATAATTCACTGCCTGCAGCTGTGACATGAAAACTCAAATATTTTTCTCTTTCTGTTTGGCTTTAAAAATAGGACTTGCATTCATCTGCTGTTTTTAAGAACAAGGAAAAAAAATTGTAAGTCCAATAAAGATTAGTAGTTTGAAACAGAGCAGTCATAAAATAAAATAGCATAAACAAAGAAGGAATTAATTTGCATCTTCTTAAGTAGTAATAGCCTAGTATTTGAAAATGAATGAGAGGATACGTACTTGCCCAGGTGTATAAATAAGAAGATAATTGTTGTAACAACCCCCTTTGTACTGTTAAGAATCATAACTCTTTACTTACCTGCTCTTAAAGAATTAAATTTCTTTTTATACAGCTAAATTGTTTTGTATTATTATCACCTATTAAAAAAATCTTGGTTTCTGTGTGTGCAATTCAAACAAATCTCGTAATACATAAACCATAAACTTTCATTCTATGCCATTAAAAACCCTTTGCAAATTCCCAGCTGAACTTCACTTCCAAGTACATTTTTATTGTGTAAGAATTGTCTAAGAATCTCTCCTACCAGGGAAAGACAACAAACAAACCAACAGACAAAAGCTAAAAAAAACCCAGAAACAACTGCCTCTACGAGAAAACAAACAAAAACCAAACAAACCCACAAACAAACAAAAAACCCTAAACAAGTAAAACTTGAATTCAGTGTTTCCTTGCTTGCTTGTCCCACATAAAGCTGATCTTCCATAGCATGTTTCTTAAAAGCTGCTCTAAAGTTTTTTCATATCCTGTAAATTATTTTTTTCCCTAATGTTTTGCTATATTGTTTGCCAGTACAATGACTAGGAAAGCACTATTAACACTTAAGATAATTAAGGTTTTCAGAAAACATTGGTTACGTTGTTCTCATTGACAGACTAAAAAAGATGCCATTCAGATATACGAAAAAGAAGATTGCCTTTAAATCTCAAGAAATAAATGTAAGTGTTCATATTCTGGTACATTAACAGTTTGTTCCAGTACATTGATATTTTATGTGAAAATCCTACTCTGCAATTAATATGCCTGATGCAAATTGAAAAACCAGTAATCCATCGTTCTCTGTTGTAATGTAAGAGCATATTATTATTGGGAAGCTACAGGATACTAGAACCATTTTTTTAAAGTTAAATGCTCATTACCTTAAATCTGCATATAAAATGGTTTGCTTTCAGAGTAGGTAATATATAACTGAATGTATCACAATGCACATGAAAATGCGACAATAACAATAATAACAATAATAATAATTAGTCCAGTGTGCTTCACCTCTGCAGAAATATTTACATTTTCTAGCATAAACAACTAAGATAGCTTAAAATTAAACACAAAGTGATAATGAAATACCTGACTGTTCTAGATAACATGAGATATCTTCATGGTCACTTGTATTAAACTGGAAAATAGTGTGGTCATTACTATCTTGTTAGGAATTTCCCAAATCTACTGAAGAGAAAAAGTTATATTTTTGTATATATGATGCCAGTTAATAGTTGTGTAAGTGTAAATAAAATATATCACTGCCACTTACTCTCTCCTGGAGGCATTTTTGTCTGAGAAGATTGTTAATGACTGATAGTGAGATATCCTTTCCTGATCAGATGTGAAACATATATTATGAAGGAGCAGAGTTGGCCCTGGCTGCATGCCAAGTGCCCAAAAAGCCATTCTGTCACTCCCCTCCTCAGCTGGACAGGGGGAGAGGAAATATAGGGAAAGGCTCATGGGATGAGATAAGGACAAAAAGAGATCACTCACCAATTGCTGTCATAGGTAAAACAGTTTCAATGTGGGGAAATTGATTTGATTGATTGCAAATGAAGTCAGAGAAAGATAATGAGAAATAAAAACAAATCTTAAAAAAACATCTCCCCCCAACCCTGACTTTCTTTCTGGGCTCAGTTTCATTCCTGAGTTCTCTACCTTCTCCTCAACAGTGGTTCAGGAGAATGGGGAATGATGGTTCTGGTCAGTTCAACATACATTGTCTCTACTGCTCCTTCCTCTTCAGCAGAAGGACTCCTCACACCCTTCCCCTGCTCCAGGGTGGGGTTCCTCCCACAGGACACTGTCCTCCAGGAACTTCTCCAACATGAGTCCTTCCCAGAGGCTGCAAGTCTTCACAAATTACTCCAGTGTGAGTCTCTTCAGGGATGCAGCCCTTTAGGAACAAACTGCTCCAGCAGTATGTTTCTCACAGGGTCACAAGTCCTATCAGTAAACCTGCTCCAGTATGGGCTATTGACTCCATGGGGCCACAAGCCATGCCAGGAACTTGCTTGAGAGTGGTTTCTCACAGTCATCCACCTGCTGTGACATGAGGTCCTCCATGGGCTGCAGGTGAATCTCTGCTTCATCGTGGAACTTCTTGGGCTACAGGGGCATAACCTGTCTCACCATGGCCTTCCCCGTGGGCTGCAGGGGAATCTCTGCTCTGGCGGCTGGAACATCTCCTCCCCCTCCTTCTCCACTGACCTTGGTGTTTGCAGAGTTGTTTCTCTCACATATTCAGTCTCCTGTCTCTGGTCGGAGTTGCCCATACACAGTTCACCACCCACCCTCTTCTTAAGTATGTTATGCCAGTGCCACTACCACCTCCACTTTTGCCTTGGCCAGCGGTGGGTCTCTCTTGGGGCCCACTGGCATAGACTCTATAAAATGTAGGGGCGGCTTCTGGTAGTCTCTCAAAAGAGCCCCTCCTGTAGCTCCCCACTACCAAAACCTTGCCACACAAACACTATATATTTCACCCCTTGCCTCTGTTAATCTCATGTTTACAAATTAGCTTTCAAATACACATTTATTACACAATCTTCACAAACTTCACTCACATCAACAAAAAAAAAATTCCCTACCTCAAAATGAAAATAACAGCATTACAACATGGAAGAAGTCACTGCTCTAGCAATTTTCTCCCTAACAGTGACATCTCATTGTAACTCTTTCCAAATATTACTGCTTCATATAGCTTACCACAAGCTAAACTCAGAATGAATAAAATCAGCAAACTAGGTTCTGCGAAGATTACAGCAAGATTGATCCCAAAGGTGATTAAAAACCTCGCTTTGTTCTTGCAGTTGGGTTATTATTTTTCTTAACATGTAATGTGTGGTGGAACCAATCCCCCAAACCCCAAATCAAAAAGAAGAATCTAAATGTGTTATTGATGGTTTTGTTGGCATGGTATTATAGTTAAAAACTTGCTTTTAAACAGAAGGTCTTCAAGGCTTGCTTGGCTTCACAAAGCATGTTCTCTTGAGTCTTTGTCAGGAAAAAAAAAGCCATTGAATTTTGTACCAAGAAGAAACAAATCCAGAGCTAAATATCCACTGTCTCACTCAGCAATGCCAGTTCATGTCAACTTTTCTATTCATGTTTTCATTTCTTCAGTATTTACTCTTTCACTCTTATGAATCTGGACATTGTTGATGATTTTGAATTCATCTCTAAACTCTCGTCTTTCCTTTCTTTCATAGGTTCATTAAGTATTCCCGTCAGTCAAGAAAAGAGTAAAGTTGCTTTAACAGAAACACTTCCTCCTGTTACAGTTAAACGGGAGCTAATGGTTTGTAATGTGTGCAAAAGCAAAAAAAGGGGAAAAAAACCACATGGAAAATCACATTTACTTATTCCCATTAACATTTATAGGAAAATATTCTAACAAAAAAAAATTTTGTTCTCTTAATTGTCATAGTGTCATCAAATTACTACTTCTTCATATCTTCAGCTCTCTGTAGCAGCAACAAGAGCATAAATCATCTCTGCTGCTTTACCATCTCTGCTGCTTTTCCCCTTGTGTGTCTCCTATTTCCTTGTTCAAGCTACAGAAGTATTCAATGCTGAGACAAGTGAAGGGAAAAAGCCTTACGGACCTAGGGCATGGTCTAATGATTTATATCAGTGCTTATCACATGCGTATTTCCATGAAATACACACTGCAGCAGAATGAGACAATATACTCCTGCTTTTTTCTTGATATTGCAGCAGCAAATTTACATGATACATTAAACAAAGTCAGCATCAGTCCATTGCACTGAATATGCAAGAAGACCATATTTTGAAAATGTTTGTATTATCACACTTCACACTAAGTTTCAAGATAATATCTCAAATAATACTTATTTCCAGAAAGACCCTAAAGAATAAAATGAAATTTAGTAGAATGTAATTTAAACTGTTAGCAAGCAGATAGAGGGTGTGTTGTGGCTTAGGAATGGTATTCTCCAAATTGCTGTTCCCACTGAAACCATGCACTGCTTGCTTACTTCCCTCTCCCCTTCTTCCACCTGTGATGGGCTGGAGAGGAGGATTAGAGGCACAAAAGGTAAAGATCATGGGTTGAGATAAGAACAATTTACTGGAAACAGCAACAGATAAGAAAACAAACAGTAATAACAACAATATTAATGACAAAACTGTTCAAGAGAGAGGCAACTGATTCACATGCAAAATGCTCCACTTGACAAACCCAACCCGGAAGAGAGCCCTTCCCCCGTTCCCAGAAAATGACATAGAATAGCCTCCAGTAGCCATGCCACTCCTGGCTACTTCAAATATCAGTCTTGTCCTAGCCAGAACCAGGACAGTGAATGTTACAAACTTCAGTGAATCCTCACAGTTCAGTCATGACCTATGATAGCCTCAAATATTCCTAAAGGCTCCCAGCTAGAAGCCTTCAACAGAACATGCCTTCCCACTCTCTGTTACCAAAATCTAACCATAACATTTCAGAGGACAAGCAGCACAGCGATTTCCTACAGCTGCCCAGTTTGTACTGGAGTGCTGGATACTTCCCTCCTAGTACTCACTTTAGGTTATGCCACAGCTGTGGGAAATTACCACCTTGTATCAAATTCCCTTTTTTAAAGCCAGATAAAAGTTTACTACAAGAAAATCAATAATGTGTGGCAATGCATCTGTTCTGTTTAGAGACACCATCTTTTTGCCTGTGTTTTAGAACTCCAAGAGATTTTACTATCTGATTCATGCAGCAAAAGTAGTTGGGGTACAGCACAAGGTCATGAAATCAAAACCTTCCTTCAAAGGATTGCTTCCTGAACAAAATTCTCTTTCTGGGGACACATGCAGTTTTCTGAAATCAGAATATTTGTGAGACCATACTCAGACTTTATTCTATCTTTCTTCAGCGGGGAGCTTTTAATTTTCTTCCTTCAACAGAAATATGGAATGCCAGACTTAAAAAGTACTAAAATCATTTAGATATTACAGAGCTATGTTGATTCTGATTTGTATTCAGAATGTGCAAACCACTGCTCCAGCACTTAAAAAAAAGTTTATCCTTCCCTTCTTGGTTTCTTTATACCATGGAATCAAGGTTTCTTATAAGCATATGCAATAGTAACATGATCTTGCAGGAACAATTAAGAATAATGAATCAGTGGACTGGATTGGCTGAGGTAGACTTAACTTTCTTCACCGTGTCTAGTGTGGGGCTATGTTTTGGATTTGTGCTGAACACAGGGTTGATAACATTGAGATGTTTTTGTTATTACTGAATAGAGCTTACACAGAGCCAATGTCTTTTCTATTCTTTGTATTTTCATACTGGCAAGGAAGTTGGGGGTGCATGGGAGGCTGGGAGGAGACACAGCAGGTACAGGTGACCATAACTGACCAAAGAAATATTCTTTTCAAGAAAACAGTTTAAAACTCAGAATAATGACTTCTATAGCAATTAGTTTCTTAATTCTATAGGAGTTGTTGCCACATCCAGTGGTGACATACATCCATCCTGTATGTATGAATGGAGATGTACAGGTGGAGATGGTTCATTAAAACTTATTCCTTTCTTTCAAGCTATATGGATGTGTAGGAACATTGCTTTAATAGCTAATGCCAATCTAATCCCAATTTTCCCTTTACTCTGATTGCAACTTCCTCCTGCTGTTCATCTAGCACTACTTTTCTTTGATTTCTCCTTGCTCATGAGTCCTATTAGAAAGTATTGCCATCCTGAGCATACAATAGAAATGTTTAACTACATAGTCCTCATATCTGAGCAAAGTCTAACCAAAAGAGCTTTCCCCTTGATTTGGATTAAATTTAGGAAAATTTAAATCAAAATGGGAAGAAATTTTAGGTTTTAAGGTCTTTATTCCTATCTTCTGAATGACTTTATTGAATAGCACATTCTTGTAGGGCTCTATAATTTGATGTAGCATGGAATACTATGCCATTGGTTACTATCCAGCAACAACTGCAACCCCCCGAGAGACAGCAGCCTGTCACGGACAGAGCAGCCGGAGAAAGGAAGTGATCTGTACACTCTAAGGCAGACAGCTGCTCTGGTGGCAACAGGCGATAATGTTTAGAGTGACTATGACAGCTGACAGAAGAGCACCAATGAAATTTTCCTCATACTTACTAAATTCACAAAAAAATGAGCCTTAAAACCAGCAGTGCTTAAAGCAAAAGTTAGAATAAAATTTGTAAAAATGAGACATAATTTTAAATTAGATTATTATATGCTGAGTGGTTTCCTTTCAGAATAATTGCATTCTACGTGCATTCTACTTTTCTTCTCCACTCTTCACTCCCTAACAGGCTGCTGAGGATTTTCTTTCTCCTTCTTTTTTTTTTTTTAAAGTCCTTCACTCTAACACAGCACTTCTTCCACTTTGTTCCCCTTTCACCATTGCACTTCAAAGACTTCCAGGAGTCAGACAAAGTTCTTTCAACAAGGTATCACTTACCTTCACAGAAGGGCAAAATTCTTCTCTGTCTAAGGCAGAAGCAGTAGGAGCAGTCTAGGTATTCTCAAAAGCTTTTTTTTTTTTTTTTTTTTTTTTTTTTGGACTAGCCTATAGCCATTACTGCTGGAAAAGACTGTGAGCAACAGTTGTTAAGGGAGACCACATTTTATTTATTTACCCCACATCACAAAGGGACTCTTAGTCCCAGACTGAAATAGAATCCAGATCTCTCTGTCTAATGCAGGGTTTTATCTTAGTGTTTCCAAATTAAATCCTCTGTCCTAATGTAATGAAAATGCCTTGCATGTGAAAATAATATTTCAGATTATTTATTTTAATAATTCATTATTTTTAAACCCCAGAGTAAATTCAGACTGCTTTTTGCAGAGATGAACATGAGATTTTTATTTAAATGTACAGAGAAAGCCACCTTAGTCTCTCTGACTTCTGAATTTATATGATTTCTTTTTAATTATTAAATTTGAGTATTTAGTTACACTGTTATTCTTTGTGGTTTTTTTTTTCATATATGTAGACTCTAAGATCTGCAAAAATTAGTAAAAGACAGGACATGATGCCAGATATTTCAGTTGTACAGTGCTTAACTATCTATAAGGATGTTGTGACTCAAAAATGATAATGATGATGGTCTCAGAGCCAAGCTGTGGAAACCAATGATATTTTCTTGTTTATATTAGGGCTTTAAAAAACTTATAAAGCTATTGACATATAGTTCCTGAGGACATTTGGTTCACCTAATGGGCTGAGTATATTTACTTGTAAAAAGACAATGTCATTAAGCATTAGATTTTGTTTAGCTTTTTTATTATTCCTATTTTAGTACATGCTGTATGCTGTAAGAAACTTAAATAAAGCTAGTAAGTTATATAACAGCTCTGAACATATACACCTTGGAAAATCAAACTATGACACTGGCAGTAGGAAATTGCAATTGTAGTATACAGTAAAGACACTTGAAAGATACTGTTTGTTTCAATAAATAAATGTTTATGATTGGGTTTGGGTGGCAAGGTCTTGTTTGTGGGGGTGATACATTGATAGCTTCTGTGAGAAGCTACCAGAAACTTTCCTAATGTCCAGCAGAGCCAATGCCATCCAGGTACAAGATGAACCTGACACTGGCCAAGTCTGAGGCTATCAAGGATGGTATAATAACTCTGGGATAACAGAGCTAAGAAGGGGATGGGGGTATGTTACTACCCACCCCTGAGACAGGGTAACTGAGGTCCTTGTTAGTAGGTCCTTTGGGGCAGATTAGAGTGAAACTGAATTACCAGTGTATATATATACATATTCACATGCTAAGTTTATTTTAGAAGAATTTGGTTGCAATGTAAAGGAAGTATGTAGCCATTTTGGTTATTATCTATAGAAATATAAAAATATAATAGTATAAACATATCACTTAAGAAAATACATAAGGAAAAGAAGGAAAGAAAAAGAAAGGATAAGAGTGGATAGTGGAAAGATATTACCACCCATGGATCCAGCTATGAGAGTTTATTGTTGCAATTTATATATTCATTGGTTGAAGTGATGGCTGCAGTCTGGATCTGTCAGGGGTGGTGGAAGCCCACACAGAGTTCAATTCAGGTCCAGGGAATGTCCAGATACCCCCCCTGGAGGGGAGTTTTACTCTTTCTGATGCAACACTGTGGATTATGCACAGTCCTCTGCTAGAAGGTCCCAGAAATTAGTCTGGGGACATTTCAGTGGTCTTTGATGGTTTATGACCCCTTCTAAGACACGGCCATTATTTCTCACACCTGCATAGGGGAGCCAGTTATTCCCCATCAGAATGGATGAATACCTTCAAGTCTCCTTGTAAATGTTCTGATACCTCTCCCAGGGGATAGGGGGGTTTTACACCTGAGCCCCATCAGGAGGGAGGACAATGGCATGATAAAAAGCTTCCCACTTCTCAGGATCTATTCCTTATCAGCTTTTTCCCTTATCTGGCTCAAAACCTAGCTTGTTGCTAAGTAAAGCTCAGTTTGTCGTGGTCATCCTCCAGTGGTGGGTGCTCAGCCCCTCTGCACCTGGGCTGTTCTTATGCAGACCAGAATTTTTGCCACCTACGTCCAAAATCTCTTCTCCTCCCCTTGGTTTTGGGGGAGTGCAAACCTGGCCTAGAAAAGCACCTACTGCTTTTGTAAATGGCCGATTTTTTGAGTCATTAACCATTAACATTTCAGTCTCTCACAGAGTGGATGGTGAACTGTGTATGGGCAATTTCAACTAGAAAGAGGAGTGAGAATATTACAGAAACAGCTCTGCAAACAGCAGGGTCAGTGAAGAAGGAATGGGAGGAGGTGTTCCGGCCACCAGAGCAGAGATTCCTCTGCAGCCCATGGGGAAGACCACGGTGAGGCAGCTGAGCCAGTGTAGGTCCACAGGGGAGAAATCCACCTGCCAGGACCCCATGTTAGAACAGGTTAGTTGGGTGCCTGATTGATGTTGTGACCCAGTGGAAAGCAGGCTCTTGGCAGGACCTGTGGCCCTGTGGAGAGAGGAGTACATGCTGGACAAGAGGAAAAATGTGAGGAGTCCTCCCTCTGAGAAGAGGGAGAGTAATAATGTGTGATGAACTGACCACAGACCCCATTCCCTATTCCTGCTGTGCCAAACAGTGTGGGAGAGGATGTGAAGAAAATTGGGAGTGAAGTTGAGTCTCGGAAGAAGGAAGGGATGGGAGTAAGGGTTTTTAAAATTTGTTTTTATTTCTCACTGTCCTACTCTTGCAATAATTTAAATTAATTTCCCTGATTCCAGTCTGTTTTGCCTATAACTATACTGCAGAGTGATCTCTTCCTGCTCTTATCTCAGCCTTTGGTTGTGTATTCTTTACCCTGTCCATTTGAGGAGTGGAGTCACAGAGCATCTTTATTGAATACCTGGTGTCCTGTCTTAAATAGGTGGTGACCCACCTAGGGTCAGCTCACTATAAAATTACAGCTGTCATTAGTAGAGTATTTTTAAAAATTGGTAAGACAATTGTGATTTTTTTAAAAAAAGAAACAAAAAAGTTATTCCAAGAGAAATATAAATACTGCTAGTCTGAAGCAAGAACTGTTATTACACAGATACTCATAGATTTGGAGTAGTTTTTAGTTTCTCCAGTCTTTCTGACAACACACATTTTTTCCTCCCTTCAAATTAATTTTGCTGCAGATTACAGTGCCTAAGTCCCTGAGGACTTGAGCTAACTGAAAAAGGAGAACTGCTGAAGCACTGTCTACAAGTACCTTTCACTACTGATACAAATATCTTAGAGACACCTCCTAATTATTTTGGTTAATGTTGTGTGTTCTTTATTTTGGAGATTGGTCTGAACTCTACTTTAACCCAAACACTCTTTAAACTGGTGCTGTGCAAAATCTACTACTGAGCCAAACTGATTTTTGACAATTTGCTTTACATTTAAGTTTGTTGTGTTTGCAAATGCATTATCTGTGTTGGCCATATTATTTTGTTTCCTATCTAAAGTAATTAGACCATTGTAATGTAATCCCAGTAATCTAAAATGTTGAGTTTTTTCTGCTCCTTCTGGATTTTTTGTGGGTTTTGGCCAGTGTACTTAAGGAGTTTCTGTTAGTTTACTTTATATGTATGAGCATTCTAATCCTCCTCTCTTTTTGCAGTCTCCCACAGGTGATACATAAAGGATTGCGACTGTGAAAGTTTCACTGGACAAAATAAGCGTAGTCCTCTGATAAAACAAAGCTGAGGGGAGATAGCTTCTCAGGCATTTGCTAGAATCTGGGATTCTAGTAAGTGCTGACCAGCTCTGAGGTACAGACTCAGATATACTGGATATACAGATATACTTAATATATTGGAAGGCTTCATAATGGATAAGATTATTCTTTCAGCTATTCGTTTCATGATACCACACCCCTGACAACTAGGAACTTCTCTTTTTTATGTGGATGTAGTCTGTGCCAGCTGCTGTTTTTTTCTCAGATTCCAATTACACATCTTATTAACAAGACCATATTACTCACAATTGTTAAAAAAAAAGCCAAAATGTTCCATCATGTAGTTAGTTATGATTGTTTGTATATTGATGATATCAAATCCTTATTTACCTTGATTTTATAGAGTTTTATATGTTTCCTAACAACATAGCAATTTCAATGAATGGGGAAAGATAAAGCCACATATATATATATACAGCCTCTTATTTCTGTGTTTGGCTTATTTACACTAAACAGTAAACACAATTCATAATTCACAGAAGGATAAGCTAAAGTCATCAATATGGGTGAACAAACCCGTGCTTTGAAGCCTGTGCTCTGTTTGATACTCTTGGATGGATATGCACAAAATCATTATGTATTCTTCACCACAGGTCAGTTGCTTAGCTACGAGAGAAGTAGAGAACTACTAATTGAAAGTATTCAGCATTGCTGGCAGCATCTGTTGCAGGACACTGGTCTTGGAAACAGTCAAATATAAATGTTGCTGAAGGAAGAATGAAAGAAAAATCCATTTTGCTGAAAATGACAAATGTCTTTCTTCAGTATTCTAATATATGGATTATTATCAGTGAAATTATATTGATTCTGATGACCAGTCATCCGATGATCCTGTGGTGAATTTAGTTGTAGAGATTAGTTATTCCAAACAACCATATATACAGTGGTTATATCTTAGATGCAATTGTAATTGAAAATAATGGAGTAATTTCTTATTTATAAAGCTCCAGCACATTTCAAAGTGATAAATTACATTCAGGGATCTCTAGATAATATGAAGTCATTAAAAAAAAAATAATAAAGTTAGCAACTGGCCAAAATATCCTTCTCTCATGGGATCCTTAATTACTAAAACTCTTGCATTTAGTTCACGTATAAACCTGAAAATTTTTAGTGCAACAAGCACTCCTTTACTTTAGCTCAGAGAAGAATTCAACAATATAGTATCAACTTTTCACAGTATTCTCCAGTGTAGGTGTTCTTTTGGGTTTTTTGTTTTGTTTTGTTATGTTTTTGCATTTGATGTTTTATAACTTCATTTTCTGCCAGTGTTAATGTCTGGAATATTAAATTTAAGGCTATCTTGTTGTGATAAATGAGAAGCTCTCTTTAATCTGTTGTCCTCCCCTTAGACTTTTCAAACAAGACAGTTTCAAACTTTACCTTTCAGCTGCCAGGTTAAAAAAAATAGACTTGGTCTAGAATTACATTCTACTGTACTGTTTGCGCATAAAGGATTAGGAAATCATTCCTTGAAACAAAGTCTTAGGAATTTTACTGAGAAACTTCAGTTAAATTTCTTCCATAGAAAAGTGTCTCACAGATAACTTCACACAAATTCAATAAATCTATATTTCCATAAATAGATAGTTTTTTAAGTTAGGATGGCTCATAATGATGACTTTGTTTATGCACTCTTTTGTAGATTTGACAGACTGTGAGTGAGTGAAAGGTGCAAGTTTGTCATATTTATCTGATTTCAAGAGACTTTAAACCCAAAGACAAACTTTCATACTTTCTGGACCTACTTAAAATAAATTATTTAGTTATTATAGAGCAGATAATGCTATTATGATTAAAAGAAAAATTAATTAAAAAAAACCCTTATTACCACACTGCCCTACGAAATCTCTTACCCCAAGATTATCTGTTCACATAACAGGATTTTATATTCTCTTACCTCAGAGGAGAATCCAGAACTCAGTAAATAAAACAGATTTAACTGACAGACTGCCCCATGTTAATTTAGCACATTTTTATCTTGTGTTAATGAATCAAGTGTGTCATTGCAGGGCTCCAGTTATGTAACTTGCAACTCAGTAAATTCTTTTTTTCTAATTTAGTCATTCATTGTGAATCTGAAAAAAAACTCATCCTACTTTTTGTAAAGTTATATAGTTGTTTGTATAGAGTGTGTCTAGAACTGTCCCTTGGATTCCTTTATAAAAATGCCCCTAATCTGAATCACCATAGAAGGTAACAAATGCAGCTTGTTCCAGACAACTTCAGCTTGCACAATTGCAAGTTCTAAATAAGACACCTATTTGAATATCCATATATTTATAACTGCATCCTCTTGCAGTCAGGGAAAAGTCAGCAAGATAGCTGACCTTGCCCTTCATAGAACTAGTATATGATCCACAAGGAACACTGCAGAACACCACCTGAAGTGCAGAGATACATTTAATATACCAAAGCCTCCTTAATGATATATGAGTTCAACCAAAATTTCAGTTTCCTCAGACAAATTAAATTTTTCTCCTTCTGTAAAACAATTATAGTTCTACAAACACTAAAACATCGCTCAGTAGTCTCAGCTAACTCTCTGATGTCCCAAATCCTAGACAACACTGGCAATTTCACAGCTTCCTTGCCGACATATGGATCTTTCCAGAGATGATTCTACTGTATTTAAACTCTTCACTTCTCTGGATTTTCCTTTCTATAACTTTATCTTTGAAAACTAAATTTTCTGTTGCATGGAGAAAGTAGATTTAACTTCATAATTTAACATAAGTTTAAGCAAGCAGCTGCTTGGTTCTTCAATGCCAGTTGGGCTTAAATCATGACACCCTGACAAGTGCTTTTTGTCCCTTATTATCTTTTTGAAAAACCCTGAAATCAACACAAAACATTCAGGGACCAATGAGTCTTTGGTCCCCTCTTAGGTCCCCCTCCTATTTGATGTAAATAATAAAACTGCCAACATAAAAGACTGAAGTGTTTCAGTAAATACTATTTTAAGTGTCAGAAATAAGTAAGTGGTAATTGAAGGAAAAATAATTTTCATCTGAGAAGATATTAAGCAGAATTTAAATGAGAACGAATAAAGTTGCACCTTTCAAATCACAAGGTATGGATAATTTACAAACAATAATTGGAAAAGGCTCAGCTAGTGAAGTCCATTTATATTCAGTTTTAAGAACACTGAAGATCCCAAAAGACTGGTAAGAAACTGTCATTGTGTATCTGGTTTAATAAGGTAAAAAGAATAGCCCAAATAAATATTTATTTTTCACTCTGACCATTTTCACAGATTAAGTAGCATAAACACTGATGGAAGATTCAGTAGAGAGATAAGTAATTAATAATGATTAAATAGAGCTGTCTTTGCATGCTTGGAGCGTGAATAAGGATAGACTGAATGGGGCAAGGGAGTTTGTATAGTACCTGTGTATGGCACTGGACTACTGTGTCTTCTTCTGTATTTCCCAATTCAAGCCATACAATTTAAAGAAAAAAGCAAACATATAAATACCCCACACCCTGATAGACATAAGTTTGTAAGGTTCCAGATGGGTGAAAAGAAATTGGTTCAGTTAGGTGAAAAATATAATAATTAAGTGTCCAAAGGTTGGCTGTGGAATTTAGAAATTTTAATAATAAATAAAGTATACATTTTAAATATCAGTACTGTCATGTTATACTTTAAAATCAAGAACAAGACCAGACTACCTGATCAGGACCTAGATTTGCAGTCTACAAAACTAAGTCTGTGCCTTTTATTCTCACAAATTAATCTGTAAAAGGGCCAGAAATGCACCGTTACAACTAAGAAGTCTAACAGCAAATTAAAACACAGAAAAATCCATTTAAACACAGGGAAGGGTGTAATTGCTGTAGAAGGTTTAAGCTGGAAGGGATCTTTGAAAGATCTAGTCAAACTCCCTGCCCTGAACAGGGACATCTTTTACTGGATCAGGTTGCTCAAAGCTGTAAGGTGGTTGAACACAGGAGCATGTTGCCTAGACAGACTGTAGAGTCTCAGTACCTGGAGACAGTCAGTGACCAACTGGACATGTTCCTGAGCAATCTGCTCTAGCTGATCTTGCTTTGAGCAGTGGAATTGTGCAAGATGACCTCTGGAGGTCCCCTCCAACCTTAATGATTCTATGAATATGGAGAAAAAAACAAGAGGCAACTGATTCCTGATGTATATGACGTATATGATGTTTGAAACAGAACTTCCCACAAAGCTTTGTTACTAAGTACTGAAGTAGTTCAGATATTAAAATTTATCTATGAATTGTTAAAATATGTACACTTGCCTTATGAACTTTCCCTTTCTTACTGCTCAGTACACGATATATTTTTTGTATGAAGCAAGCCTGTCATACAATCACTGAAAATTTTGAGACACTCCTAAAGTCACTGTGAGTTTTAGTAATCTTTTTTGGTTTCAGTTTTCATGAACCTCTGTTTCTGTCAAATAGACAGAACTATGAGATGTCTAAATGCTATGCACTAAACCATAGGCCTCAAGATTTCAGTTTCTGACATGTGTGAGATCTAGGAGGCATTCATCCAAATAAAAAATTTGAAGTTCTCCAACAAAAAATATGCTAGCATTGTAAAATAAGTTATTTTCAGTATTTTTCTTTTGAGGATTTTTCTGAGTTTCTTTGTCTATTCTGTTTCTTCCTCTACTAATTTTTAGACTTTTCTAAGGAAAATAAAATTCTCACAAGGTCTTTTATCAAATAGTTCCTACATATAATTTTTGTATCAGGAAATTAAACCAAAAGCAAACACATATGCCACAGCTGTTCAATTCTTTCCTGTAAGAGTTTTTCCTATTAAAATCATACAGGAAAAAACAAACCCAACCCAAACCAAACAAAAAAAAAAAAAACCCTAAAAAGCAGAAAAGTAGTGTTCAGAACAAAAAAAGTTGATTTAGAGTTCCAATACTGTGTGCTTCTTAACCCAGCAACTAATTTCTTCTTCAGTCATGTATCACTGATGTTGACATAGAGAATTATACAGCTTTGTCCTATGAAACTGGTGGCTTATACAGAGGAATGGTTTCCCACTCATTTTCTGACTCTAATCTAGTCTTTGAAAATGTCATTCCTGGATAATTACCTCCCATCCAAAAGCAATTTCAATACTTGTTTATACCCAAGTTTATCCATCCCTTTCATGGCTTGGGCAGAAACTGGGTGCTTAGTCTGAGCTTGCAATAAGTCGAGCATGTCACTTTCTAAAATTTACTGTTATTAGGTTGCTTTTGACTTGCTGATGTAGTTAACAAATGTGCAAACGGAATTACTCTACACAGTCTCACTGATGGTGGTAGGAGTTAAGTCAGCTGCAGTCATCATTCTTCTGGAGATAATAGTAAGCACTTCCCACCTTGTTCTCGTGTCTGCTCTTCACAGTAGAAGGAAGAAGCTAGTAGGAAAGCCCACATTAAGAACAGCATTACAACAATCTATTAAAACCAACCAATTAATCTTCTGCTAGTCTGTCATCTACCCTGTTACATTCCTTCAACATTCTGGAAAAGAGAAAAGATGAAGCATCCTCAAACTTTTCTTGATGTTTCATACTCACAGTGAAGGCATAATCAACTCTCACAATTTCTATTGCAAAGATATCTCTTGATCATACAGCCAATAAGACATGCATAACCAATTTAGTCACTAAAATCAATAAAAAGAAAAAATAACTTTTATTTGAGTATAGTGAATTCTCATATTATGTATTCCAGCCTTACTGTGTTATTTCTTATTGTTTCATTCCTAATACTCTCATTGTGTTTTTCTGATGCTATACCAAGAGTTCTGATGCTCCTTTTTTTCTCCACTCCAAATTCTAAATGCACTCTGACTCCTTTAATCCAGTAGATACCTTGCTAATCAAAAGCTGAAAATGTTTCTTTTAAACCCATTACCCCATCTCTCCAACCTGATTTCTGGACCACTCTGCTTTAGATTCCCTATCTTTTGGGAATCATGAGCTGAAACAATGGAGGAGCTTTACTAACTGGTGGGTTTATGTCCAGTAAGGTTTTAAGACAGTAGAATCATAGAAGTAGTAATCCAGAAAAACAATAATCTTCTAAATTCCTACCTGTACTAATGTTATTTTAAGTGACCCAAGATGTCAGTTTATTGAATTTTGACTTACATTCCAGTGTGTATTCTTTAGTTCAAAAATATAAGAAGTGCCTTTTTTTCATATAATTTTTTTTCATATAGATTTTTTTTCATATAGATCCAGCTTATGCTCAGTTTGTATGCAAAGTAAATAATTTGCTCATACTTGTAAATTATATGCATTATCAGAACACAACACCTGCAGGACAAAAGAGAGGTTAATTTCATTGTTGCTATGAAGCAAAGAAGATCATTATAGAGCCTGCAGTAACCAAGCTCTGTGTATTAGCTGCATTAGTCATTAACTTTCCAACACTAAATTTCATATCAGACTCAATTAACTACTACATAGCTTTTAATGACAATATTTTTCAGATGCAGCTTTTGTTTACTAATAAGATTTTCCATCACCAACCATCTTTGCCATTACTTTGGTGGTGTTAATATTCAAGCCTTGTGTTTCTCTGAAGAAAATGGGACAATGAAAATCACATTTGTTGAAAGTACTCCTTAAATTATTCTTCTAAATTTTAAAGTATTTAGGTTGTACTTTCACAAAAAAAAAAAAAAAGCAATAACTGTGTAGAAGAATGTAATCTCTGCTTAATATCCCCAGTACAATCTGGAGTTGTCATAGAATTTCCATGTATCTGACCAGAACATTTCCGTTGTGTTTGAGACTTTCAAGCACAAAGCCCTTTAAATTAGAATTGTCCTTCAAGTTTTTTATTTTCTTATCATAGTGAAAGTCAAAGCTTAAAATAAAAGCATTCACAAAATTAATATAACCAGGAGATAATTTACATTGGTATATAACACAACATGCATGTATTAAGAGCAGCTGGATTAAGAGATTGGACCACCCACAACCTCCAGCAAAAATATTCTTGTCTTTAGTATCTCTGGTGTACACTCATAATTTTTGCCCTTTTTGGAGAGGTGGGAGAGATTCTTAGGTTCAGATAGCACCAACTATACTTTTACCTTATTTGTTTATCTATTTTGAAGCCTTTGAGTCACTGATATTATTGTTAGTTGTGGGTTTGGTGGTTTGGGTTTTTGTTTTTTTTGTCTGTGCTGTGGGAGGAATACAAGTGCTTAATTTTAATTCTGAAAAATACTCAGATACACACAGACAACCTGTGAGAAAACCTATTTTTGAAAGCAATTGTGAAAGCACTGGCCTCTAAGTTGTAAATAACTGCTAATGGTGCACTTGTCGTTTATATTCATTGTTGGGTTGTGTTTGTTTTAATAGCCCCAGAAAGCCTAAGTAACATGGCTATACTATAAAGAAAGAACTATCAACCATCACAAAGACACATGGGTATATTGTTCAAAAGCTGCTGATGGTAAATAGATTTAAAATTGATTAGGAAAGCCCATGCTTATTATAGTGTAAAAAAGTGGTTTAGCCCTGTGTTTTTTTTCTAGTTTCTATGACTCTTCCTTCTCCAGTCTTCTCACCTCTTTTGTTTTCTGCATCTTTCTGTCATTGCCATAAATTACTATTCTCTTTTGAATGTTGTCAGTACTATAGCAGAGAGTAATAAGTGAGCAAGTTAATGCTATTTTCACTTTTATTTTTTTAATAAGGGAGGTATTTAGCCCAGAGAAAGCCATAGATAAAACTATCAGAAAACTATCATTTAACTATCTGGGACATGTCAGTCACAAGGCATTAAATACTGACCACCATCAGCAGCTTTTGCATTATTTATAGTGGCCATAGTGATAGTGCTGGAGTAAAATCTGTTCATGACATCTCACAGATTGTGTATAGGGCAATTCCTCCATTTTCCTTGTGCTGACACCAGCTGGGTTTACTGCCTGGGATTACACCACTTGGTGTTCCCTTCAGGCAGTACTCACAGGCAGTTGTCATCTAACCTGTCTTTGAATACAAAAACTAAAGGGGCAATATCTAAATGGTGTGAAAGGACCAAAGAAGGACCTATGTTTAGTGAAACTCTCCACTAAGGAGTTGGATTGCTGCCCAGAACACTTTAGTGTTCTCTTTAGTAATTTGATGTGACATGGAGAAGGTGCATTGCATCTCATGGTAAATCCTTGTATCATAAAAACATCATGAGAGAGTCCTAGCCACTTTTTTCCAAGAAGCAAAAGCTGTTCTAGCATAGGACTGCTCTCAGTCACCCACAAGAAAGGATGAAGAGAGACAGCAACATGAGACACAGTGAGCAAGCACAATGAAAGAAGAAAACTGAACACACTCTGCAGAACACAGAGTGCCATGTATGTTTGAAACTTTATTTTTTTTATTCCAAAGCTCCCACTTTAAATAAAGAAATATAATTTTCAGATAGCTCACTGTCAAGGCAAAACTTGTCATTAGAGGGAAATGATCCACTGCCAGAAGAATAAATTATCCCAAAGAAAGGCTGTGCATTTGATATTTTGAGAAAATATTTTGAGAAAAACTGTAAGCAGTTTTGCTTCCCCATTTCTTCTTGTACACATAAAAGAATCCTAATAAATGGCAGCAGAAATTCACTTCATGTCTCCTTCCAATGGTGTAGCAAAATAAGACTTCTAGGGTAGGCTTAACTAACAAAACTAATTAAAGAGCTCCTTTACTCTCCTTCCACCCCATTTTCACAGTATTTTTTGAATTATAATGGTATGGAGTATTTCATAGAATCATAGACTCATAGAATGTTAAGGGATTGAAATAGACCTTAAATATCATCTAGTCTCAACCCCTCCTCCCCCCTTCCCCCTTCCCCATTTCTCACATTTCAACTGGGAGAATCCTTTATTCACTATAGGGAACAACCTGTACTGATAACGAAAAAAGTTTTCATGTTTGGAAGCTTTCTTGTCTTGTCAAAATATTTCACAAGCTTGTTGAGCTCATAGAGGGAGATCTCTAAGGTTATACAATTTTAATACCAATTCAAAATATAATTTGATATCAGTTACTTCTCAAAGTTTACACAGTTTTAATTTGAAGTGTGGCCTCAGGGGTGAAAGGCCATTAAATAGCCTAGTGATCCATGAAGACAATTTCAAAATGTACAGTAGGTAAAATAATATGAGCTTGTTTCTGTATTTGCATGTTTAATTTGTTGATGTTAAAGAGCATTATTAAAGATCTTCCTCTTTGATAAAGAGTTTTTCCTCTTTAATAAACCAGTTGAACTCTTTAGGACTGGCAATAACAGATTCACCTTGAGCCCTACCCTCATCCTAAGTAACCATGTAACAAAGAGCTCTCAGGATGTTTCTGTGTTTTCTTCTATTTTTTACACATGTCCCATTAGATAGCTGGACGTAAAAGTAGAAAGGAGCTAGCTTCTTTTTCATCCCCCGAAAAAAATGTAGGGAATCATACACTGGTTTTGTGCATATCTGTAGTAAAAGAAATTACTTCCTTCTGAATATCTCACCTAGCTTTTCTTTCAGTAAAATCGCTGATGGTAAATTAACTGAAAGCATCTCATTAATAAGAGGATGCAATATCTTAAGAAGAAATCATAAACCTATTTGTGCATGACATGATGAATTTGATGGCCGGTAAATATCCTAAGGGATATTCTTGATCTTTTACGGCATTAAATGGATGACTGACTACTGCAGAAGTTAAGTGCAAATAGAAAAAGTACATTTACAAGAAAGGGACTATCCTTATAGATTTTTCTTTTAATATTTTTAGAATTATAAGTTGTATTGCCTCACTATTTTTTAATTTACAGAGTCCCTGAAAACTCTGCATTATCTGGTCTAATATGGTTTTGAAAGCAAAACCTCTGATAATTTTCTCTGGTCAAATCTTCAATATTTCCAGTGAAGGGGAATCCACCACATCTATGGGGAACCCATTTCAATGCTGACTTACTCACAGGGTAAATAATTTTGTTAAAAGATTGCACTGCTGACTAATGTTCAGCTTGATTTTCACCAGGACCTCTGGGTCCTTCCCAGTAGAACTACAGGACAGTCAGGCCTCCGAATGACTTGCTACTTCAGATTATTTTGTCCATTTGAATAATTTCACGTGTTCTGCTCTCAAGGGATTAATGAAATAATGTCATCTGGAAGATTAGCCAGTTTTCTGGTTTGCCTTTTATTACTACTAAAAGGTTCTAAACTATTTTTTGGTGGAATTTGAGACTATAGAAAGGATTACACAACAAAATAACAGAGCCACCAGAGTAAGAAATTGAAATTTTTTTTTATGTTTTCTTTATATGCTGACTAAAAAATCTGGACTATGGAGTGTGGATATTGCTTATACTGAGATCTTTCCTGGAATGAAGTGTTGTCCAACATTTGGAATTGTTTGATGAATAATTGGCCTTAAAATGATAAAACAACCCTATGACCTATCTCCAGTTTAGTATTGCAAGTATATAAGTCTTTGGTGATTTCACTGTTCTTTTCAAAGTACTGCCCTGAGGTACATTGTATCTTTCTGTGTTGGTAGTGACTTTATTATTGCTTGTTGGGAATTGATCTGTAACATGGACATATACAGTAGCATAAAACAGGATATAAAATAGCAGTGTACAAAGGTATGCAGGATATCACTTCATGCTTTCCTGTAACTGTGAGAGATGGACTCAGTGACTCTAAGATTTATAATTTATCTCCATTATATGCCAAAGACAGTTCTAAGATAAATATTAGTCTATGTCAGCATTCAAAATTTTTAGCTATTATATGAATTTCAATGCCTCAAGTTGCTCCTCTCTATCTGGTGTGAATATCACTCAGTAAATTTAATTCTTTTCTTCAATTTTGCATAGCAAAAGCTTTCATTCTAAAAATTACTTATGTTGCTTTTGGGTATATTGTAACATTTTTTTAATTGAGGTTAAACAAATAATAGTCATTCTTCTGTTGGTGTTTTAACAACAGATATGCAAATAGGATCATATGTATGAAAAAAAAATCTTCTCAATAATTGTGAGAATGGAAAGCTATTTACAGAAGTTATAAATAAAAGAGTTGTTGATATGATCCCACAGAAGTTCCACTCCAATTTCATGCAAATGTCTGCAAACATCACCATCAAAAAATTGGCCTGGCTGTCAGCTGAATGGAAGATGACTGTTGGAGCATTGCAAAGGACAACACTGCTGCAGTGGAAATAGCTAAACAGCAGGTGGAATACAGCAGGTGAGGAATAATATCAAGAAAGAGAAAAATATAGCTAAAGAAAGAAGATTGGAAGAGACATGGAAAAATGAAATCAAATCATACTATTTAGAAAGAAGAAACATCTATTCATATCAGTTTAACACTTTCTGTTATTAGCCGTGGATCAGAGAGAAACTTATAAGAGTATTTAATCTATCAGTGAACACTGTGGAAACAGCAGTGTACCAGGTTGCATTCAAAACCAAAGAGATCCTTTCCCCTAATTGCAGCACTCAGATCAGTATACAAAACTAAAGCACACACCACTTTTATTACCACTTCTTTGGGCAAGGAAATCAGATAGTTAGGAGAAATAAAATCTATGTTAGACATTTGGTTTCTTTTTAGTCTTATTATAGGAGCTACCTGTTAATAAAATTTATAGAATCATTTTATATGTCAGCTTAAAGGTCAATATTACCCCAAGAAAGACACTCACAATATGCAGAAAATAACTGATATTGGAGTGACTGCTTGTTGTCTTGCTTTCTGATACATGAGAAACGATATAAATGCTAAGCTCTGAAAGAGTAAGCCTGAATATTTGCCTTCAGAGCTTTTAAAGAATTTTGAAGTTGTTTTTTTTTTTTTGAAAGCAAATGAAATTAGGATAAATCAGACTGGCAGAGGAGTTAGATTTATTCTTTTATTAGAAATTAAAAAAAAAAAAAAAAAGAAAAAAAAGAAAAAAAAAAAATTATATTTGATCAGCCTTAACTACTGCCTTAACTACTGGCTGAAATATTGTGCTTACAAAGATTAACCTGACCAGAGAGACCTTAAAGTTATATTCCTATCTTAACTAATAGAAAAGAGATTGAAAGTGTCTCATGAGTTTACTCTCCTAGTAGTGAATATTTACAAAATATTTCATACATCCAAAATTATCTTGTACGTTTATGCCTGTTTAATAATATTTGTTGTGAAGAAGCATGGCCTAAAGAGCCTGTGTAATGGGGGGGTTGTCCTCTGTTAGTCCACATCTTTGTTTCTGCACTGTCACTTGACACTGAAACAGTTGAAAAAAGAAGCAATTTAATTAGTATTGCCCATCTGAGACTCTAATTTTCCACTGATGTAACCATATAACTCGTAACAACCTCTCAAGTGGTGAAAGCCTTCTAATAATGTCTCATCTATATTGACTCAGGGATGTCATTGATACGTAAGTTCCAGGGTTCAGAAACCATTATTTTTCCAGTCAACTGTATTAATTCAAATGAATATCTGAAGGCCTACACAAACTTTAGAGGATACTCTGAAATAATCTCATAAAACCCACCACAATAATATCAATATATATGTGAGGAAAACACTTTAAACTGAGGAAACTAGGAAAAGTTCTCACAGTCTTACCACAAAAATATTCTTACAGATGGACCTGGGCAAACTTGAAGACTGCTAGAGAGGAATGGAGGCTCAAGGAGAAACAGTGATACATTCCACCTATTGAAAAGACAGATTCATACTGTGTCAACACATGCCTTCTTCAGATTAATCATTTTAAAGATTGAAAAGTAAAAATGCACAGAGAAACACTGAAGAGCACCATCTACAATCAGAGTTCTTAACTAATCTGAATTTTAATCTCACTTGAGTTTTCAAAAAGGCACCTTATTTATGTCATCAGACTGTAGTCATCCTCTAGCAATTCTTTCAAGAAGTATTAGGCTGTAGTTCCTCATAACAAACACACTGTGATCACTTAACTTCCAGTTGCCAAACTTCCACCAGATTTCCACTTTCTCATCTCTCACATTTTTTAAGTTAATATTTGACTCAATATAAGTCCCATGGTCTTTCTCATATTCACTCTAATAAGAAAGAGTTTTCTTATAGTTACCTAACCTACCTCACTTTTGACTTATTAGGACAACAGCTTTAGGTTGTAAGGAGGAGAATCCCCAAAACTGATATGGGAAGGTGAAGTCAATTCAGGCATTGGAATATTCATGTGTCCAGCTTTTCTAACTGTTCATACAAAATAAGTCAGATTTCCCTTGCTATTCTAGTGGACAGCAGCATCCTTTGACCATCTCTCTAGTATTACAAAGTAGAAGTGGTTTCTTAAATCTGGGACAAATAAAAACTATTGAAAACAAAATCTGTTTGAAAGATCCCATTAAAGTTCATAATGAAAGGGATAGATCACCAAGAACATTTTAAATATAAACAATTTGCATCTCTGAGTTTCAAAGGAAAGGTATTTGAGACACATTTGAATTCAATACATTGAACTGAATTTTAAAGCAAATTCCTGTGGTGTTTTTTGGTTCTGTGTTTGTTGTTTGTTGAGTTTTTTCAAATTGGTTTCAAGAACTGGAAAGTTTAGCTGAACAATTTCATAGGCAGCTCTATTTATTATTTTTTTTTACCCAGAGAACATACACTCTTCAAGAAAAGATGGCATATGGAAGTTACCCTACTTTTTCATTCAAGATCATTTACAAATGCCTTGGAAAAAAACACAGAGTTTGAAAATCAATTCCAGCCTGTTTTTAAATAAAAAATTCAACTGATAGGTTAATCATAGTCAGGTCTAAATAGTACCTCAACAGAAGCAGAAGACTATTACACCTTCATCTCTGAACCAGGTAATTTTTTGCAGAATGAACAGTAATGTACACTTCAAGACCAATTCATCAAAATACTGCAAACACACTTCCACCTGTTACTGTTACTACCTGTGGTGGGTTAACTTCTGCTGGTTGCCAGTTGCCTACCAAATTACATTCTTCCTTCCCTTCCTAAGCAGAGCACAGGGAGAAAAGATGAACAAGCTCATGGATCAAGGTAAAGATGTGGATTCATGTCTTTACATGCTCATGAAAATTCACATCATGAGCAAAACAAACAACTTTAGAAAGATTAATTTAATTTATTGCCAATAAAATGTAAAATAGGACAGTGAGAAACCAAAACATAACTAAAAACATTTTCCTCCTCTGCATCTCCACTTCTTCCCAGGTTCAATTTGACTCCTTCATTCATGTCTGTTCTACCTCCTCCCAACCCCAAACACCACAAAAGGGATGGGAATGGGGGTTATGGTAATTTCAGAACACTTAATCCCTTCCACTCCTTCCTCCTTACACTTTTCCCCTGTTCCATCATGGGTCCACCAGGGGATACAGTCCTCCAGAAACAGACTGCTTTAGCATGGGCCACCATTCCTCCCAAAAAGCCTCCTACCTCATGATCTCCTCTCAATGTCCTTCAGCTTCCTTCAGGCATATCCCTCTGCTCCAGCTGAAGTCCTCTACTGGTTGCAGTGTGGTCCTTCATGGGCTGCAGGTGGACAACATGTTTACCATGGTCTTCTCTTCAGGCTAAATGGGATTGTCTGCTCCCCAGCCTTCCTCACTGACTTTTTTACCCTGTCCTAAATGTTATCACAGAGGCAAAGCTGATGGGGCTCAGCTTTGGCCAGTGATGGGTTCATTTTGGAGCCAGCTAAAACTGACTGTGCCCAGAGTGGGGACAGTCACTTCTTACGGAAGCCACCTCTAAAGCCCCTCTGCTACCAGAAGCTTACCACATAAATCAAATAAGCTATAAGTTGCTTAAAAGTCTCAAAGAATATTGATATATCAGCTTTAAATACTTCCTAGGTTTTTCTGTCAGGCAATGTTAGTGATTTCTGCAAAGACGTGTTCCAATCCAAGCTACAGTTCTCATTTTTAATGCAAAGAGTATTTTCAGGCAGGCATAGAGCCAGAAGGAAACTTCCATCAAAGTTGATAGGTTCTTTAGCAAAGCTGCAAAAAGAGCTGAGGAAAAAGAAAAAGTTTTTAAAATGGAGTTCCTGAAGGGTCTGAGAGGACCTTTTTATAAAGGACTTGCTGATGTCATAAGATTGAACACCTTATAACAGATTGTGGCAGTAGGTGGGGAGGTTCATTGGCTGTTCTGAAAAAAAAACCCTAGCTAATCAATAGTTAAATCAAGAAGTTAAACTTCAACTGAAGGTTTCCAATTTCTGTGCATGTGAATAAGAATGAGGCAAATTCCTGATGAATCTGGAGCTGCAGTTTAAGATAGTACTTAAAATTGATATTTTACCTTTCCTTTCTTGCAGGCCAGCAACCTTTTCCTGCTCATGACATCCTGTGGTGAACCAAATTGAGAATCTAATCTAAGTTAAAATTAATCTGAGAAAAAAAAGCAGCTTTACCTCTGATTGGTTCCCTGATCTAGTTCAATGAGCAGCAGTACAAACATTTCTGCTAGCCCAAGGGAAGAAGCAAAGCAGGGTGAGAATAAGCTGTCAGGTAGAGAAGGAGGTCAGGACTGCTGCTTGAGGCAGCAGTGCTAGCTGACAGTGTACTTGAAACTGTGGCTTGAGGTGTTTCATATTAGCATTTTTTTCATCAAAACCAAATCTTCATGTTCTGCTCTTGATTAAATCTGATGTTCCCTGAGAAAGGACTACAGTATGAATCTTTGCTTATAAATACTTCTAAAGTATTAGCCAGTTCTGCTTTCTCGAAATGAATGAAATGGTTTATTAATGATAACAAAGGTGAGGTCACTATTTACAACAGTGGGGCAATAAAAAAAGAAGTCCAGACCAATAGAAAAATTAGCTAAATTAAATGTGGGTGCTCTATTAGTTCAGACCAACAATCTTTATAACCTAGTTTCTAGCTTTTAGCAATTCCAGTCATTGAATGTTGTGGAAAATTACCTCTCCTGAAGTGCCCTATTTTTAAAGGTATTACTGTGATATTTGGATAGTTTTGCAGGCCACTGCACATATGTAGCTGTCTGACATAAAAACTGGTTATGTGGGAGTGAATCAGTATTCTGATCTGCACTGGTTATAGCTTTTAAAGCAGTGATGCTTCCACATAAGACTAAGATTCAATTTATGTACCTATAAACAGGGAAGAATCAAACAAACCAGCCTTCTGTTGGAAAACTATTCAGTTAAATTTACAGCCTTGTATTCATAGAATGACTGCTGCACTGCAGATCACATTAATTTAGAGATGAAAATCAGTAGATAAACAGCAACTATTGCATCTCATTTATATGGTCGCTGACTGGAAATGAGGTAAGGATGGAGCAACATATCGTCTAGCAGTATTTGCTACCCTGTGACAAATGATCACTTACGTGGCAAAGAAATCACCTACTTTTTCACACATTTGTGGATCACAGACTCCAATTAAATACAAAGATCTTCAAATATCTGTCAGGTAAGCAAACTTCATAGGTATTGCTTCAGAACACAAATTGAGGAAAACAATTGTAAGTGACCAACAGATTGTTTTGAGTGACAGTATTGAATAGAAATAGCATTTGCTCGACTCTGCAGCGACAGAGAGCATTTCAGCATCCTGGGCTCACAAGACAGTAAGATGCGATGCTTTGTTATAGCTATCAACAATTTGCTGCATTGCAGGCTAATGGTAGTGGTTTAGGATAGCAGTCTTGTGCTAATATTCAAAAACTCAGTAATTAACTATCACACTCAGATATTCAAAGAAGATATTAATTGAACATGCAGGAGTTTTAAAATGTAAATAATATTATCTGTTAATTTTGAATGGTTGTAGATTTCTGCTCGATCTTTAACTCCTTGATTGCGGCAACATAAAAAAGAACAATGGGCTTTTCAAACAGCAACTTTGTCAGAGAATTGCTTAGAGAGTCAGACAGATGAATGTAACAATGGAATTGTATATATCTATTTCTGCCCTCTCTTTTTTGCGCATGTATATAGAAACACTCATACAAAAGCACACATATGCTTTAATAGGCACACATATGCTTTGATAACCTACAATATCCCTGGTGGCTGATATCTACTTATAGTTTGCTTTTTAACATTTCATATCTGCATTATTAGAATAGCTAAGAAAAAAATCATAAATTATTGTTAAAAAGAATAGATGCTGCAAAACTCCATAAAAAGTTATAAATAACTGATTTGATTCTTTAACTGAAAAAAATCAAATTTTTGATTCTCCTAAACATTGATATTCAGTAATACATTTTCTCCTTCCCATCTCTGATTTTTGATAGCTATCCAGTGAATAAAGATTTCAAGAACACACAATCGCTGAAAATCCCAGCACAATTTTATATGACTAAGGCAGAAAAGAATCCCATTTAGAAGGCATTTTGATATGGATTCCACATGGATTTCCCTCAAACTGTTTTTGTCACTGAGATTTCATGTGTACCAAAATTATCCTTGGGAATTAGATGTTTCCAAAATTCACCAAAATTTCCATATACCAAACAAGTCCTTTTAAAACTTGTAGTGTTATATGATCCTAAACTGTGTACTAATGGTCCCATCAGTAAAATTAATTACTCAGTTTTCCACAGCCAGCACACAATGCCTTCAGGACACAAACTTGAAAATACCATTCTTATAAAGTTTTTGTCTCTAGATCACTACATGTACATTCAAAAATGTGATAGGAAGGCTCATATACAGAAAAGTTGAAAAGAAAGCCTTGTAGTGAGTCAGTTGCTAAATTGTTAGCTTAAAGGGACATACTGCCATCACTGAAACAGAGGTAACAGTCCTGTAGCATTAAATTGAACCCTTCCTATCAGAGGTGCCATATAACTTGTAGGCATACTGCTACCATCTGTTTTTGTCAAGGCAATTATTATATAGGAGAAAATGAGTCTTGCCAAGTCACATGTACAACTAAAAAGAATTAGTAGTATATAGGTCATTGCATAGTATGATGCTATTTTTCTTCCTGGGTGATTAAACTGGAAGATAACATTAATCAGTCAGCACTGATTAACTGGAAGGATGCTGAAAAGTTTTGTTTTTCTTTTTTTTCAAATCCTGAAAATAAGGTCAAGAGCTTGCAGAACAATGTTATCTGTGATATTTGGATATTTTGTTTCTTGGATTGTTTTGGTAGAAAGCAGAGTTTGGGAGTGAAGAAACTGCAATAGGAATTAGTGGAAGAGCCTAGAGGCTCTGATGATGAGATAATGGCTTATTTGAAAAGGATGGTCTATGACTGGGATGGTATAGTACTAAAGGGACTATTTAGTGGTGGTGTGTGAGAAGAATTAGAAATGAGAGTAATAGCTCTATGTTTTTTTCATATTGAAATTTCCTATACCATTAAAGATGCCAGATGTTTGCAATGGATGTGAGCCAACACCCTGGGAAATCTTGGCTTTCAAATATAAGGAAAATTTTTTATTTGCTTTTCCAAACCGGTTAAATGAAACAGCATTAGGGGGCCCGAGCATCTCTCCCTAAAACCTTGAGCAAACCAGAACAAGAGAAGAGGATAATTTCCTCCTATAAATTACCTAAAACCAAGGGATAGGGTCCACACAGGTGAAACAAGAAATGTCTTCTCCCAGCCTGTTCTTTGACCCAGAACTGGAAATGGCCTTTTGCTCCGAATTGTGCCAGAACTGAGTAACAGACCTCTTAATAGTCTTTTTCTGAGACAACGTTTCAGGAATTCCTGATTCTCCAGCAGAGATAATCTCTGGATTATAATTTACTAATGAGTTTTTAAAAAGGAAAAATAAAACTTGAAATACTGATCCCTAAATCATGTCTATAATTTCTTCAGCTTCCAACTCCACAGCAATGTCACTTCCAAACATTCAAAACATAATTATTACTCCCATCATCACAACTCTAGTAAATAATAAAATAAAACTATGAGTCATAGAGCATCTTTTCTGTAAGCAATACCTTTCTTATAAATCTGTATGCAAACTCAAATTACCAAAATAGACATCAAATTCTAGACGTAACACTTCTATGTCTTTTTGCAAAAGGACAGCTGCAACAATAAAGAAAAAAAGGAAGAAACCTCAGAGCACTGAAGTAGTAAGTAGCATGGCAAGACAAATAAACCTTCAATATAGCTCTTCAGACAGTGACTAAGCACATCTTGGGTATTACATAGTCACCTTTTATCTTTGCAGATAACTCAACATTCTGAGAAAAAGACAAACTAAGCAGAAGAGAGAGTATGTCTCACTTTCTCCAAGGAAGACAGTCAGTCTAATAAAAATTTACTCTTGGATTAGTCAGGAAGTTTGCTCCAAATTCTAGTATTTGCACTGTTATTGCTCTGCTCAAGTTGAATAAAGTCAGCGTGCTTACAGGTAAATCAGCTCAATAGCAGAGGTTAGACAAGAAAAAAAAAATTAGTCTTTCTTTAAGGTAATTTTTCAAGGTAATTTCTTTCGGAATTAGCTCTTTCAAGTATTTCTTTCAAGGTTACTCAAGAGTTGAAAGAAGGAAATTGATAGTGATTCATATATCCTAATCTTTCTACTTATTGCACACTACATGATGTGCTGGTTCTTTGGGGAGAAACAATACAACATAGGGACAATTTCGTAATGTTTTGCTCATATAAGAAAAAATCCCAAGTGACTCTAGTCCCATACTTATTGCATCCCTCTTCCATGTTTGAGTTGTTGGGGGTTTTTCAGGCTAAAAATAAAATATTAAGATGAACTGATTAGATGAGCTCATAATCATGAACATCAAGGAGGATGGCTTAGAAAGGCAACAAGAAGGTTAGTGTTTGTTGGATTATTGTGCATTGACTCATGTGTATATAGAAATAGCTCTTTGGGAAAAATACAGTGGAAGGATTTTTTTAGTTAGTGTCTATTCAGTTCTTAAGTTGATTCCACAGAGTAAATTCCAGACAGAAACCCAACTACACAACTTCTGAGGTGTGACATAAATTGCCCCTACTACATCTTCAGGACATACTGTAAAGAATCAAACCTCAGAACCTGTAAAGGTTATCACCATGATTTGCCGTTTGCTACCTTGAACACATATTTTCTTTCTAAATATGTTTTTTCCCCAAGCCCTGCTCTCTTCCTGAATTTTATAGTAGTGCTTAGCAAAGACAATTTTAAGATTAAATCTTATCTGTGATGTAATAATTTTTTGCTAGTATTCCCAAATTACTTATCCAAAGTAAAAAAAGAAATAAAAAAGATAAATCCAAATCAGCATGCATATTTTAATTCAAAACTAATGCCATTAGTACAGATACAGATTTTCCATACAGTCTTTACCCTGAAGGCATCCTCTCTGAAGCAAAAGGAGAGCATATGTATGGCACAAGGCACCAGTGCCTTTTGCTGTCTGCAGGTGAATATGCTGTAAAAGTGTGATCCTCTGGATCTGAGTGTTTTTTAAGAAAGTCATTGGTTAGAAAGATAAAGAAAGTTAAACAGATGCATTGTTTGCCCTCATTGCTAGGCCTGATTTTTTGTTTAATTCCTCTTGATCTATGGCCTTAGGGATGCTTCTGTAAGATAACTCCATGAGCCTTCCCTAAACCACATTTCAGATTTTTAAACCTCAATGTCATTGCAGAAGTCGGCACATATTGGGAGAACTGGTGATAAATGTTAGGAAATTAATTTCTCAATCAGATCTGGAAGCTAACGTGGACAATTTACATTTCTGACTAAGACCTCAAAGGGAAAAGGAAAGTTTTCATCATACTTTTGATAATCTGTGGAATGCAACTCTTTAGCATTCCACAGCATATTAGTATGATATTGCTATTATCTGGAAAAAGTCTATGGAAATCTGTTTCTTGTGAGGTTACAGCTGAGCTAAAAAGCCTTAAATTTTGAATTTGCTGAAATAAATGTAACATCATAAATATGTGGGAATAAAATACTATCAAAGTGATAGTGTAGATTCACAGTAGCCATTTCACAAAGTAAAACAAGGAAAGAAGTAAATTAGTGTCAGAAATAAATGAGTATATTTGAACACTGGTATCATAAGCCCTAATTCAAAAGTCCTCAGTGAACCTGTACAATTTATAGTAAGACTAAAAATGAAAGACATGTAGAAAGAAATCAAATTTGGAGAAAAATCTAGTTTGATCAAATAAGTGATTTTTTTTTTTACTTTAAACATGTAAAATCTGTGAAGATGTTAGTTATTATTTAACTTTCTATTTCATTTAAGAATTCTACAGCCAACTTGATAAAGGGCATGGGGACTTAATTTGTCCAGTGGGGAATTATCTTCACTCTACAGGGAGGAGTAAAGGTTCAGGGACACATTTCCTGGCTCAGTTTGTCCAGCCTAGCTGGTGCCAAGGGAACAAAAATCTCTCACAAATGCTTGAAGGCACATGGATATCCAAATTTGTTCCTTTGCCTCTCTATTCACAATCTCAGTACAGGGACATTTCAAGGATGGGGGAGATTAGGAGCAGAGGAAAAGCCAAATGACATGCTTCAGTGATACTTCAATGATGTATGTTCCCTAGTGAGTGTAAAGGATTCAAATGTAAGTTTATTTGAATTTGTTAAAAATTGACCTTAGAAACTGAAACAAATTACAGAACATTTCCCATTAGACTTACTTCTTCAACTTTTTATTTTTAATTGTCATGCATTTCAATAGCATTGTCTACATTCAATGCTCATGACCTCTCTATAAGGGAAAGTGTTTGCCCTTTTACTATAGATGGTGTGCCTGTAAATTCTGCTAGTTAATTCTCATGAATGTCAACGCAACAGATTTCAGAAGAACTTGACCTAAAGTGATTGAGGGACTGCATTTTTTTCTCCAAAATAAATGGGTTATACCTAGATTAACAGAAATGGATGTGAAAATGAAGCAACAAAAATTATTACCTTACTCTCTTGTTCCTTAAACAAGTTGTTTTGTTTAACTTGTTATTAAAAATATATTTTTTCTTAATTACATAGATGTCAATTTTGAAAATAGAAGGTATTTCATATTTATGTGCAAACAAGATGTTTAGAGATCAGCTGAATTTGGCCACAGGAACCTCTTTAAAATATATTACAGACTTTAAACCCATTCAAGCTATTCCCTAAGTCTTTGATTAGATTCTGATCTAATCTTTAACGCATAATTCTAGATTTCTTGTGAAAAAATTAAGTCCACACTGTTTACCATCACTAACTTAATTCAGAATTCAAAATCTTCACATCAGCCACCAGATGTAAAACTACACAGTGGCTACTTGTGAGAGAGTTAAGAATATTCCCAATTTTAAAATACTGATAGGGCCTCATGTAACAACTATTTCCCCCTACCTAATACAGAAGGTAATGTTCAGGGGTTTTGGGTTTTTTAAGATTTGAAACAAGCACAAACATGGTTTATGGAAATATCTTTACAATAACCTAGACTGTGAGATCAAGTGCACCTTCAGCAAGTTTGCAGACAACACAAAACTGAGCAGTGAAACTAACACAACAGACAGAAGGAATGACGTCCAGAGACACCTGGACAAACTTGAGAAATGGGCCCATGGGAACCTCATGAAGATCAACTAGTCTAAATAAGAGCTGGGGGGGTGGGTTGGCTCAGTTGGTTAAAGCATGGTGCTGCTGCCTGAAAACTGGGAGAAAAAAAATCACCAGACAATGTTAGTATAGATAAGACAGAGAGCAGGTCTTTAATGAAGGCCTTCTCGTGCAAGGAGTACAAAAGTGTGCCCCTGAGTCCAGGGGATTGGACCAATTTATGGTCCAATCCGAGAACTATCCTCCCAAATCTGCCCACCCAGCAAGCCTCCTCAGTACTGAGTCAGATGTCCCAAGACCCCTTTCTTCCTCATCTTCCTTTTCTTCACGGCACGTACTGTCTTTGGAGCTTCTCCAGGGTTCCAGGATTGAAGGATGGTATGAATGTGATGGTATCTTGTGGTTCTTGGCATGAAAGTGCTCTTAAACAAGAGATTTTTCCTGCCCTGAAAGGAGCCTAAACAAACCTAAAGAATTTAGAAAATTCAGTATGGAGTGGGGAATAGGGTTTGGTAAGTGTTAACTACTATTCTAAAGAGTGAGAGAATGAAAAGCTGAACATGACCCAGCAGTGTGTACTTGCAGTCCAGTATCCAGGGATGCATCAAAAGAAATGTGACCATCAGGTTGAAGGAGGTGATTCTGATCCTCAACTCTGCTCTCATGAGACTCCACCTGGAAAACTTCATATAGGTCTGGGATCCTCAGTGTAAGAAGGACATGGGCCTGTCTTAGAGCAAATCCAAATTAATGCCACAGTTGATTTGGGGGCTGGAGCACCTCTCCTATGAAGACAGGCTGAGAGATTTGGGGTTGTTCATCCTGGAGAGTAGAGGGCTCATTGCAGCCTTCCAATACCTAAAGGGTGCTTATAAGAAAGAGGGGAGCAACTATTTGCAAAGGTTGATAGTGATGGGACAAGATAGAACTGTCTAAAATAAAAGCAGTGAGATTTAGACTAGATGTTAGAAACAAATTCTTTATTCAGAGATTGCTGAGGCACTGGAACACATTGCCCAAAGAAGTTGTGGATGCCTCATTGCTGGAAGTGTTCAATGCCAGGTCAGATGGGTCCCCGAGCAATCCGCTGTAGTGGATGGCATTCCTGACCATCATGGGGAATTGGAACTAGATGACCCAAAACATTCTATGATCATATGATTATATGAAAGGAGGCAAATGTGAAAATTAAGAGGAGTTTATTTTATTTCCAGGTTAGGAAAACCATATTGCTCTTAAAATCACATTGTTTTGGAGTTATAAGATGGAGATATAACCCCAAAAAAACCCTGGAGCAACCTAAAAACCCATATCAGTATCAACAAAATAAAAAAGCACCATGGTGACCTGGAGATATTTCTTTTTTCAACATCCCCTTTCACCTTCATATATGTAGAGGGTGGTAAGTCTACCAAACACCCATGTTAAAAGTCCAGAGGGTGTAGGTTTTCAATGCGGTGGAGTTTGCTCTCCAGAAAGTGGACATAATTAAGATGACCTTCATAGTTCCCAGATGAGTTCATAAAGAGACAGTCTCATTAAGTCACAGCCCTTGCATCTTGTCTTCTTTCATGTCTGGGACAAAATCTAGTTCTTGAATAGTTTGTACACTCCACTGAAGAGAAAGAGTTCCATTACATTTTAATGGCTACTTTCTACAAACTTTGCTTTTGAGTCTTTGTTAATCTGTGTCATTCCTCTTTTACTGAGCCAACCAAAAGATATGTGCCTTGTAATGAAAGATATACCCTTTGAGTGCTTTCACAAGAACCCCATCTTCTATCATGATGTTGTGTTAGGGCACAATTGTGGGCAAGATGGAGCATAGTTGTACTGATTCCAGTGTCCTTGCTACCCGGGAGTTGCTTTCAGAGTGCTAAAAAGATGAAAGAGGCAATCAAGAAAGAGATTCTGTTTCACTCTCTAGTGAAGGAACATTCAGTTTGTTTTTGTGCAGTGTCTTGCTGATGACTGCTGACACATAAATAAGACAGACCTTAAGGCAAGTCCACATCCTCTTATAAGATGTAACAAAGGCCACAATGCTGGCTCAATTTTTTCTTACCATCTGACTTTGTTCAACTAGCATTCCAAGTAAAGCACCTCATAAGAACAAAATCTGTTACAAAGTATAACTAAGCCAGGAGGGAAAACTCTTCATAAAAGAGGAGGTACAGGAACTTGGCAGGGATATACACAGCTGCATTTTTGTCTTGCTTGCTTAATACTGTAAACAACTTTTGTTGGTTAGCTTTGTATGTGACCATTCAGGAAACCCTCTGTATAGACAATGTATCTTGTCAGCCATTTCCTCTGTGGGTAAAATGTAATTCGTCACCCTGCACTGCCTTGGTAGCAGCCTTGTAAAGAGCTCACTGAACTAATGAATATTTCATAAAGATGTGATTTATTAGCATTCCTCCCCTTTAGCTTTGAAAAAGATCCATCCTTCAAAAGCTGAGTGCACGAAAGCTATCTGCAGGTATGGAAAGGAAACTGAACCCCCTGAAGACAAAACCAGGATTTCTTAATAATCTCTGGGCTCTATAGACTTTAGAAGAGATACTTAGTCAATCTTTTATTAATATTTTATATGGTAAAGAAATGCAGTACTAAGCTATTGTAGTAAATTTGACTATCAGAACCATGAGCTATCACAACAGAAAATATTATTATCAACTCAGAGTCTTTCAGCTGCATATATTTGGATGAATATATAAAAAAATAAGTCATAGTACAAATACCTCCAGGCCTTCTGAGCTACCCAGATTTCCGTACTGTTATAGAGCGCTTTTCCTTCCAGAACCTACAAGCAAATTCATCACAGGGCCATGTTATGAAGTTGCATGTACCTGTGCTTTTATTCTAATCACTGATGTCCTTGGGTACTATCTAATATAATAACTGCTGTAAAAACAACTGCAAATATTTATTGTGCACAGTTAATATGTATAGTCCTGTTGCTTATAGAGAAACATTTATTTTCTGAGAATTTGCAGATTCTGACACAAGTTGCAATGTAGGGGGAAAAAAAAATCGAATGTGTTTTTGATATCTCAAGCACCTGATGCTTTCTATCAGTGGCAAAAAAAAAAAAAAAAATTCAAGTGGTTTGTTTTGTTTGGGTTTCTTTTTTAATAGATATTTGTGCTGTTTTTTTTCCTAACAGACATCCCTTATTGCAGTGCTAATGCAATCCCAGTACTACTTGTCCTTTGTGTGTTTGATCTACAACACCTGTTACACTGGATTATTAAGCTCTTATCTTCAGCTGTAGGAATTTATGCTTTCAAGTCTTATTCTGTGAAGATGGCAAATGCTGCATAATATCAGACCATGACAAAACAATACAGAACTAATTCACAACAAGAATCATCCATTATGGTTGTGATTAAGTCTCTTTGACTAAAACTTTCTTATATCTCCTTCTCCAAGAAAATATTAATAGCTCAATGCATAACTTTAGGATGTGAGATCAAAGGAGAAAGATGCATGTATGTGGCAAGTTATAAGGACAGGGTGATTTTCCCAGGTGATAGATGATACTTTTGCTGTGATATTTTTAAAATCTCTCTTAATTAGTTAATCTAATATTTTTTAGTAGAAGAAGTATCTAGTGTGTTTGTTTAGACTTCAAGGAGACAAATATGTATGAGGGGGAAAAGGCTTACATTACAGGAATAACATTACAAACAGAAAAAGAAAAGCAAAGAACAGCTGAGGCATATTCAAGCAAATATGATATATATGAGACAAGGAGCTAGCAGGACTTCATGAACTTAACATCTGTATAGACAAAATTCCTGCAGCTTGTTTCAGAACTCAGAAAAATTGTTTTGCTTACCAAGCTACAAATCTAAGCCTGAAATGTTAAGGGGAAATATTGAGATATACCTCCTAGAAGCTGGTTCTTGTGCAGAAGCATTCATCTAGGAAAAATATACCTATAATCCATCAAGAGCATGTATGAAATATCCTGCATAGCTCAGTTAAAGCTTATAAAATGCTTAATCAAATATTGGTATGATGGGCATAGAGAAATGAAAAACTATTAGATATTATTGGAAGTGAATGTTGTCAGACACATAAGAAATCAAAAAAGGCTTTTTTTTGAAGCTGGTGTTACCCCCTTCCAGGAAGCAATTCCCTGGAGTCTTAATGGATATTGTTGGTTTATTCTATGATCACCACAAAAGGGGTAAAACAACAACTGTTTATGTGGTTTTACTGGTCATGTGATATTATTTCCTCTGCAGACACAACCTCTTTTTCCCAAGGCAGAGGTTGAAACAGCATCAAGAGTTATTTTTCACTGATTATCAAAGTTGGAGAAGCATACTGTCAGACAAGGTTTTAAGGATTTATGGAATTTAATGGGGTAAAGCAAATAGGCTGAGAGAGTCAAATGAACACTTAAGTACAGGCTACTAACATGTTGAAGCAGAAAGTGATTTTTAACAATTTCACTGTACTTACCCTCCCTAGATAACCTGGCACACAATCTGATTTGATCACCTACCTAAATGAAAACGTTACTGAAACTTTTGGAGATGATAGGACTGAACAAGAAGTTGAAGCAGGCATTGTATATACTCAGTAGATCAATAATAATTTACTTAACATGATGAATTTATAGAGCAGTAGCTCATCAAGGAATTTGTAGTAAAAACTTAGGTAAACACTCACTTAGGGCTTGAAGTTCACTTTCTTAATTTGTACTAAATATTAGCAGTTTTAAAATTGTTGGGAAAATTCCTTTGAAGTTGTGAAAAAGGTTGATAACATTACCAATGAAGTTAAAAAATACCCCTTTTGTAACCAGGTCACACCAACTATGCATGTCAGTAGGTTAAAATCCCATCTCAGCAGGGAGGTTGTTGTTAGCTTCAGATGCAGCAGAGAGAAGGGAATTCAAACTGAGCTCAGGATGAAAAAGTAAAATTTGAAGAATCAATTCCAATGGATTTTATGATTCTTGGCATCATCACCGAAGAGTGTTACAGAGTCAAACATGGAGGTTTTGTAGTCATTTGTGAAGTGGATGCATAAGAAGAAAATGTCAGAGTAGGAGTTTGTAACCAAATCACTGGAACTGAATTCTCAGATAAAATTCAGATGCAAAACTGTGAGGAAATAGCAAGATGAGGTTGCATGTAAATCTCTGGAGAGTTAACATGTCACTGTCATGGACATGTTTCTTTTTTGAATGGCCCACCACAAAGAAAAGATAGCCAGAACAATGGATTTAACTGGAAAACCCTCTTTGCAAAGAGAAAAAATGAAACTTGTTCTGATCACTGATGTGAAACAAAATGGTTTTAAAAGGCTGACTAGTCCTTCAACTGTATATTGAGGAAGGTCAGCTAAATGCTAGTTGAATTAGGCAGTCATGACAAACTCACATTGATGCCATTACTACCATTTGAAACTTGAAACAGAACAAAGCAAGCATGGGATTATTTGGGGAAACATACCTACAGACTTCACACTATTCAAATGGATCTAATGTAGTTCAAAAATAACTTTGATGATAAAGGAAGAAATTTATCCTAACCCCTTAAATACAAAGGCAATTATAGATTGACTCAAATGCCTAAAATCAGTCTTTCACAGGCCTTTCAGGACATTCCAGAAGCTTTGTGGAAAATTTCAATGACATTATTGCTCCTATTTCTGCACCATATAGAAAACAGACGATTAAAACAAGGTTAGTTGAAACTTCTCAAAGAAGCTTTAAGCAGATAAAGGCATTCTTGTCTTAATCTTTCTTGCACCACCTTTGCTGTCCCAAACTTTGAGAAAATATTTGAGCATATCTCCAATATTTGAGATGTGCTTGTGAAATTTGGGAAATATAGAGAAGGAAAAGCCACCTTTTTTGTTTTCTTAAGGGAAAAAAAAGAAGTAAGCAAAATTTTTCAAATATAGAGAAGTTATAATCTCAAGCAGCAGAACCATTATGTGATTGACTGTAAATGTAGGCATCTCTCATACTAGTCCCCTTTAATCTGGTTTAACAGAATGAAAGAAATATATTCTAAATTGCTATAATAGAGCTTTCTGCTTCAAGAATTTAGTAGGAGAGTTGTTCATAACAAGGCAAAATGTGCATATCAAAGTAGTAGATTATTTTTGTCACTTTCCAAAATAGTAAATGAGATGTTTACAATTAAATTATGCACATATAATTTTTCTTTTCTTTCTGCCTTAACCTTTGTCTTGTGTCAAGAGAGACTTCAGTATAGTTGGCAAACCTCAAAGTAGTCTTGTCCCTACCTGTGCCATCTTTGAAATAAATACATTAGACCACTTAACAGTGTTGAATTTCTTGCATAGGTTTCAAGTCTACAGGCATGGCAGAGAGAATAGGAGGGAGAAAGCTTTAGAAACCCACAAAGGTTTCTACAGAAACTATTTATGTAATTGGTGTGACAGAAGTATTTCCTAGTGTCTCATACTAGCCATAAAACCCCTAATAAAGTGATAGAAGAGAGGGAAGATTCTTTGAATTTTGGGAGCCCATACAAATTCATTATAAAAGCAAAATATATTTGTATTTTAAAATTACATTATTTTTACTTTAGTAAAAAGGACCAATTGCCTCGATTATTACTGTAAAACTTAATGCTAAACATATGACAGAAGATGCATTTTTCTTTCTGATTTTTTTTCACTCTGCAGTTACTATATGTGAGTTTTATTGCCACATTATGACTAATCACAAAGACACTTTCATTTTTTCTATAATTTCCTGAGTTCATCACAGTACAAATTTGTATGATTTAGCATATTGACCTTTAAAAAAAAAAAAGAACTTTTTTTCATACATAGTTTAAAATGTGTGGCTTTTCATTTATTAAAAACGCAGGGATTTCAATCACAGCATTTTGGAGAGTTAGGTCTGGTGCTTTATGATGCTACATGGTGTTTAGTAGAGGCACTTCTACGGGGTTGAGGGGTTTGATTCCTATTGGGGTCATTGTCCACCTGGTTCTGGGGTAGGGACTATGCTGGAGTGGAAAAATGCTCAAAAAATTGTGGAAAATAGGCCTGGGGTCAAGAGCTGTATGGAATTGTGGTGGAACAATGAGGTAGAGAGTAGGGTAGCAGCTGCCCCAAAAATTGGTCAGAGGCTTGGGTCTACTACGTGGTAGGAGTGTGCCTGGTGGGCTATTAGGAATTTTTAAATATCTTCTTGTAGGTGTAGGTTTAATAAAAGAACAAAGGTGTAAGATTGGATTAAGGCCACTGCTACTTCTAGAATAGTTAGTAGGAGTAGGACTGATACAGTTGCCCTGTTTCTCCTCTGGAGAGTTATCTACATATTACTTGGACAGCTGGTCCTGTGTTCCAGAGTGTCTGCATACACACACACAGACATATATTTGGTCAGCTGTATTATATCAGCTGCTTTCATCAGCTTTTGCCCTGAGACTGTAAAACATGGCTGCTGAAAATCAGACACATTCCCTATTTTGTCACTTTTGCTAAAGAGGCAGACATTTCTGTGAGAATTAGGTGAACATATCATGGAAAAGTCACATCTTCAACTGCCTCTACTGAGTCTACCACATCTCTCTTCTCAGTTACACTGGCTATGTAACATGAAGACAGGAGGGAAAAGGGAAATACAATTGTGGAATAATCATGTGTTTTGTTAATTGCTGGTTTGGGTTTTTTCCCCTTTTAATAGTGTCAGTATTTCAATAGTTTGCTGTATTTACCTTTTCTAATTTGAATGAATGGAAACTCATTTCTCTGTATTTTAAGCTCCTTAGGTCACCTGCAAAATTTAAGAACACTGAGGACTGACATTTTAGACTTAATGCTCAATTTTCTGCATTCTAGTGATTTAAAACAAATTCTTTTTATGTGTTTTTTTTAAAGCATACTATTCTAGACTCTAAAAACATGAATATTGATTTTCATAGTAGAATAAAAATATGCCTGTGGACTGATAGAAATTTATCTTTGGATGTAGATTTAATATTTTATCTTTACATATGTGGAGAGCATATAAATAGTTACACTTGGTGAAGAATACAGAATTGTTTAGCAAGCAGCCTGAAAATTTTCATATATTATAAACTTATAAAAGTATATTGCTGAAAAAGAGAAAAAGCACAAGAATACTGTGCATGTCATTTGTGAGTACATAAAACTTCGACTGTTAAATGTCAAATTTGCCAATTTATGATGTCATCTGCTATACAATTCATAATGCCTATATTATGTCTAAATTCTCCTATAAAATATATGTCATGGTGAATTTGCATGAGAAGTTCAAAGCATTTTTAAATATTCTAAATTTCATGAAAATGTATTTATTTATCCTCAATAATTCAGTAATATTTTTATTAAGTTTAGATGTATAGGTGTAAATCTGCAAAACTTTCATAGAGCTCCAGGTAGTCATACGCTTCTGAAATTGTTTACAAATATTTTTACCCTGTAAATTGAATGTATTCTGATGTAGTCTGATTTGAAGGCACTTTTCTATTTTTTTTTACAAATAAATAGAAGTAATACCTCTGAAAGAGGTGAATAGGAAATTCTTGAGACTAGTGGTCTGTTGATTAGACAGGAAGGAAACCATAGAAATGCAGAAAATATAGCAGGCAGATTGTTTACAAGAGTTAAAACTAATGACCCATCAAGAAGCTCTCAACCGTGTCTTTCTTACATTGCATATGTGATGGTTGCAATTCATTTTGGTTCACTTTATACATCTGAAATCTGGTTCTCTAGAGCTGAGAACAACTATAAGGTTAATGTAATGGTTATTTATGATATATCAACTGCTATACACTTCATGCTGCCTATGTTATATCTTAATTCTCTTTTAATATGTATGTCATGGTAACATATCAAGATTTTTGGAGCTAGTCCTGTTTAATATCTTGATCCAGTACAAGCTCAATACATTTACAGATGACATTAAGTTGGGCAGGAGTGTAGATCTGCTGGAGAGTAGGAAGGCTCTACAGAGGATCTGGGCACAAGGGAACAATGGGCCAAGGCCAAGTTGAGGTCCAACTCAAAGAACTATATCATAGATATATCATTTTGTCTCTATCTATAATTATGCTCTATTAATAGAAATCAGTGGGTTTGGGCTGTTAGTAGGCTTAAACAGGTATCAACTTTGATCAGATCTCTTTTCTTTATGAATTTTAATTTGAAAAAAATGCCAGTTTTGGTGCTTTTACCAAGGGAAGCATTTTGCTCATTTGTTTTATTTACACTGAGAAATTTATTACTCCATTAGTGAATTGTTTTGCTAATACACATCTGCATTTATAAAAAGAAAGTCATAGCTGTTCTTGACAGTTTACCAGTTTGCAGAATATTTCTTGACTCTCAAAGTTATATCATTGAAAAGTATTGAAAAATATTTTTCCAGACATGACTTCCAGATATAGTTTTCTTTGTATGATTTTCCAACTTTATTCTTTTCTTTCTTTTCTTTTTCTTGTGAGACATCATTACAATGTAGTAGGCCCTTAGGACCCAGAACCTAAGATAAACCTTCTTCTTAAATTAACATAATCAAAGTAAAGATTTCCAGACAATGACCATGTTGTGTATAATGGAAAAGTATTTATTTCAAAAAGGGTTTCAAAAATGCTGAAAATTGGACCATGCTGAGACAATAGGCAGGCAAGAATGGCACTTGATCTATTGCTTTGGTACAATAAAAATTCAGTACTAACCACAACAGAGATCTGCATTGCAATATTTATGTTTTACCTGTTAGGTACTTTTGGATTAGAGTCTTTAATAAAGATCAAAAACATCTCACACTAATTTTAGTGAGATCAGTTCTCTCAACTTGCCACATCTGACAAATTCATTATATGAACACGTAATATTCACAAGTATGAAATTAAATGAATGCAAAATTTGAATGAATTTTAGATAAGGTCTTGCAGAAAGTAATTATCCTCTCAGAACAGCAAACATTAGAGTGATGTGCATAAGAACAAAATGTTTCATGACTTCCTCTTTCAAGGTGGCATCCTTCTTTAAAATTGTGTTTGGTAGTAGTCCTGAGCCAGTGAGTTTGCCTAACATATTTTTTAGAACTATGCTGGAAAAAAGCATTTCAGTGAGGAAAAATTCCTATCAAAATCAGGATACACAAGGCAAATATTTTTCTATTTAACCAAAATGACAACTTGTATTGTTATTAATGATAATAATTAATAATATCTGTATTTATATATAAAGAGAATTTATTTCAGGACCTGTTGAATGTTGATTAACTAATCCCAGAGGTTGGCTGGGCACTGCAACAGGCTCCCCTGGGAAGTGGTCACAGCACCAAGCCTGCCATAGTTCAAGAAGCTTTTGGATAATGCTCTCAGGCACATGGTGTAACTCTTGGGGATGGTCCTGTGTGGGGTTAAGGTTTGGACTCAATAATCCTTGTAGATCCCTTCCAACTCAACATATTCTGTGATTCTGTGATTCTATTTTATAGTTGAGATAGTTAGGAAGACAAATAGTTTCTATATTTTTCCTCCCATATGTGGAAGTCATGGAGAAGGAAGAAAAGTAGGACAAATGAGGAAAGTATAACTGTGATCTGGCTACTGTACACCATTATAACAGTTTGGAACATAACAGTTATATACTAATGTTATATGTTATTTAAAACACTAACCTTGGTACTTATTTAATAAAGAATACAAAGACCTTCAGCTAACTTTGAAATATGGGATGTGCAGAGGTAAATCTGAATTTTATCTCCATTCTTGCTGTTCGTAGGAGAAAAATGTAATAAAGCTAAATAATGGTTTCTGCATTCCATGAACAAAACTTGTATCCTTCAGGTTGTTTCACTCTTTCTTCACCTTTATGAATGTGTCTAATTTTAGTACTGATGCTGTTTTATTTTGTGTGTGTGTCAAGCCAGTATACCTTAGAGCTTTGTCTAACACTTCATTTATAATTCTGCAGTCTTATAAAATTAGATAATAAAAGAAATTTAAAAAATGAAACCTTTATAATATATTTACATTAATTTTTGCTAGAGAGTATTCTCATTCTAGAGAATTTTTTTTCTTCAAGAGAAATTAAGAGTAGTACATTGCTAAGGAAACCTTTTTGTCTTCATATTTTTCCTACTAGAAATGTTTCATCACCAATTATGTTGTATTTTCTGTGGCTTGTAACTTCTCACATATATCTTGCTTTTGTCTTAACTTCTGATTTTAACTTTTTTAATATTTTAATATACTTCTCCTAAAATAGTAAAATTCTTGTTCCATAAAATTTATTTTTGCACCTAAATAAATTCGAATCAGAAAAAAATTGTATTATCTTTTTGCTCATCATAAATTCTTTTCAAATGTGTGTGATGTATTTTCAATGTATTTTCAATAATTAAATGCAATTATCATTACATTGGCAAAAAAAATACAACAAATTAATTTGTTCTATTTTACTTAAATTTTCAAAGGAATGCAAATTTTTACCAGCAAACTGTCTTTCAAGCTTTGTTCTTCCCCCAGCCTTGAAATGAATATAAATAACTGTCATAAACTGTGTCAACAAACCCCTGAAGCAATACAGACTGCAAAAGTGAGGTTCTTTTACTGTGCTGCTGTGCTTATTACTTCACATACAGCACAAGCTCTCACATTCTCATAATGTGTACCTGCACACACTTGCACATCTGTAACATTCACAACTGCTCTGTAAAACACCTTTGGTTACTAATGATAAGGCATGTACAAGTTTCTGATTCTTACTGAAATAAACTGATATTTAAGTGAATGAAGGTTCAGAAGGAGACCATAAAAAAGAAGAAATTTTTCAGAGAGTTGATGAGCCTAATCATAATTACAGTAAGCTTAATATGGTCTCAGATCAAAGATGAATTTATGATGGATTTTTTTCCTATAATAACACAAACTTTTAAAAAAAACACATATATATATTTAGATGAATATATATAAATTATTGTTGTATACATAGTTATGCTTAAAGTATTCTAATATATAAAGTTATAGCTATATATAAATGCAAAATAGAATATGAATCATCAGATACATATTTATTGCAATATGAAAGCTATTCTATCAAAGCTAGATGAAAGTTAGAAATAAATTCTGCACTATATTTATTACTAAAATATATACACAGAAATTTCTGTGTCATTCAAGATTCTATTAGCTTTCCAACCTCTGAAGTGCTATGCATTGATGTGCAGAAATAACTGAAGTAGTTCATCCAGCAGAAACAGCATAACTAGGCTAATATTGGCCTCTGCCTGCAGTGTTCCTGCCAAAACATAAAATGGGAAAGTCTGAAATATTACCACTGTAAGAAGGTCCTTGGTACCCTTCTAGACCAAGATGACAATCTGTCTGTGAAATGCTCACTAGTCCTGACTTAGATAAAATACAACAAATCATCTCGAACTTCAGTTTAAACTAATGTTGCTTAAATTGATCTTGTTGATTAAAGACAAAAAGACAGTCAGATGAACCAGTATCATCACATCTTTTGGGATGGCAGAACAAAAGAGAAGCAGAGACAAGTGGATCTTTGGTAGTAATATCTTCAAAAGCTGGTTGTTTACTAACTGAATACCTTTCCATAGCTACTAGTTAGTCTTTTTTACTGAAGCAACTTTGATTTTTTTACTTGAAATAGCACAGTATTAAATACATAACTGAGTTGGTTTTGATAAAGCTATTGGATGTAATGAATGTTTTTAGAGCTGCCCTGATCTGCCTATTTAATGGCAGGATCCATGGTCACTGAATCTGTGGCTATGTTAACCAAACAGCAATTCCAGAAACTATCTGATGGTTCTCCATCCTCTTGCTATACACCGCTTTTGCATTTATCTTTAGCTTACTTGTGTTCTCACACTTTTTGTAGACACCCTATTGTTCTTCCACGTGTATATGGATTTCTACATTTTATCTTAACAAAGTAGCACTGCCAATCAATGTCAAAAATGCTCTTAACATAATATCATGATCAGATCACAATATCACAGAATTATTTTCCCAGATAATTTGAGGAATCATTTTGAACACTCTTAAGCCTTGGCTTAACATACTCCAAGGAGGTATTTTGCTGTAGAGCAGTTTCAGCACCAGAGTATTTCTGCAAATATTGACACACCAAAGATTAACCATCAAGATTTATGCAATTGTAAGTTTGAATAACTGCTGAAAAGCAGCCTTGGAGGCATTGGGACTTTAGGAAAGTAAAGACAAAGGTGCATACATACCTTTTGAGATGCAAATCAGACAGTTTAAAAAGCCAAGCTGTGAAATTCACCTATGGACCAGTCCAAGTGAAAGAGTTATCCAGATAAAAAGCATACATGTAAGGATAAATCAGTTGTCTCTATTACTAGAGTATAATTTTGCCAATATATAGGAGGAAATTGTTCAGGAAATAGAATGCTTATAAAATGCATGTTTTTAACATTTGATCTCTTAATTTCATTGTTTCCTAAAAAATCAAAGTAAACAATTTTCAAAAAAAATTTTTATTTCTACAATAAGATTATACAGTGAATATTAGATTATTTTTCTTCAGAATATATTTTTAGAGCACTTTATTAAGCAGTAAACAAGTGGCATTATTGAACATATACTTTCTATCCATAGATACTTTTTCATAAAGTTATAACACTGTACCTTTGATAATGATATCATGTTGCTCAGAATGTTAAGATGACAAGAATTTTTGTGAATATAAGCATAGCAGTCTCATTTTAGACCTCTGAAATCATTACCTTTATTGCTGCCTAAAGACATAATGCATCACTTGCAACAGAAGCCAGCAATGGCATTTGTCTTCCCTTACTTCCAGGCTTGGCTTCAGTTTTTGTACTAATTTATGTACTATATCTCTTGGATCTAAAAAAGATTAATGCATAATGGCAAAAAGGTGCATCACATGCTATAAAATGGCATACTTTTAAAGTAGATATTATTGGTCTAGGTATAAAAAATGCCATACTTCATATTGTTGTTTTTATCAAGGAGCAGTAGGTGGTATCTGGGACATCATACTCTCTTATTGCCTTATTTAAATGGTTTCATACACGGTAATGCCTAGTAAAAATTGATGGGGTCTTTTAATGATGTAAGATCACCCTCCACAGGAAATACCTGCAGACATGGGTGTCACGTGCAGGATCTAGGGACAAAAGTCAGTTGTTTGCAGTGGGCCCTGAGCCAGTGCAGAGGGAGCAGGGCACCAGCCCCACCTCCCCTCCCACCTGGAAGCTGCACAAAGTCGCTGCTGGCTCCAGAGCTCCTGTTGATCCTCAGCAGGCAGAGGAGCAGCAGCTCTTCATGGCTGCCAAAGACAAGACAATGAGACAGATAATTGGCAGGTGTAAGAGTAGCAGCTATAACTGCTTTTTGATATGCCTATTGGCACTAGCATTGTACACACCATGCCTTGAGACCCTTTTCAATACGCATTTGAATGAATATAATTTCTTACCATTAACATTTTATTTTTCATTTGAACTCTCAGATCAGTGATCATCTCAGTCCTATAGTTTATGCCCATAAACTGTTACTCTTTGTCTGAATTTCATAGAGGCATGTATTTTGGAGAGAAAAAAAATGTGTGTCATGTATAACCAAATAAATACTTTTCTTAATATGAAAACAGTACTTGTAAAGTACATTAAACAAAACATCTTATGAATTTTATGAATTTTATGAATTTTATATTTTGAACATTATTTAAATTTTCAAAGGTTTTGGACTGATGTCCCACCTTAAAGAAAGAAAACTTTCAAAAGTAAAACTATTTTTAAAAAACCTTTAAAAGAGCAAATTTTTTAACATTAAGTTTATTTTTTATAGCTATTATTTTATATTGGGGGGTCTTAACATTTTGTCTCTGTAAAGAGAAAAAGAAAATTACAAATTTGGAGTGTTTATCCTCAACATTTTATCTATGGTAAAGGGAAAAAAAATTATGGAAACTTCAAGAAAACTGAAATTCAAAATTATGTATGGTATGACTTGTAAAGAAAAAAGTTAAGGCAAGAGATAGTTGAGAACCAATAGATTAAATTTATCTAACCTTATAATTCAGGTAAAGATTGCATTGCTGAATTTTACTGGCATATCTAACAGTAAGAACATAATAAAATGAAAGTTAATTTACTAGATGATGCACTGAAATACCTACCTAAGATTCTCAGAAAAATGAGATGTAGCGCTCTATGTAGAATACACAGTTTTGGTTATACCCACATAGTGATAAGCTGGTCATAGCCCCTGTAACTTAAGACAGTTCTGCAGTCATAAGAAATGCACAAATTATTATCAAAATAGATACTTTGGTAGATAGACTAATTCCAAATTTTGGAATTTGCTTTTTCTCTCTTTATTTCCAACTGTGTTTTTTTTCTTCATGTATCTCTAAAATGATCCTTTCCCTTTCAAATATGGATGATATTTAAAAAAACCATTGATTTCTTCATTTTCTGAGTACTTTCATTCACTTTGATAATTTACAGTCAAAATTTCTTCAATATGGACTACAATGCTTCAGCAGGCTGTTAGAAACTTTGTTAAAAACAAATTTTCTGGATTAAAAAGAGAAACAAATTTACTGGAAGAAAACACCCTGCATATTTGTCTTGCTCTTTATAAAAGCAGTTTAAAATCTATCCAGGGAACAGGTGAAAATTATTTTGCAAACTATGATATTTGCAGTATCTTGGTTTCCACACTGAAATTAAACTCAGCAATCAGTAGATGAAATTCATTCAGTTTATATTTCTGTGGTTTGGTGATGTAATCACAGCTGAAGTGTAGGAGAGTCTTTGTTTTCAGCCCAAGAATGAATTTCATTGTATCTGAACCATTTTTGAAATCAAACTATTCATACAGAGCTTTGCAAAACGATTAAAACAATAGTTAGCATGTGTTTTTCTTTCTAAGAAGAGGTTATATGCATATATCACAATAATAAGAGAAAATTTGATTCTATATAAGTCTGCTGAAACTGGTTGTACAGCTGCTTTTCAGTGTTTACCTCCTACTTACTGCTTTCTAAAAGATTTTCCTCAGGGTTCCATGTGTCCTCCTTTTCATCTCATCTCATCTCTACTGCTGACTGTTTAATATAGAAATGAATTTTCAAGAAAATCTGAAATCAAATTTGTCTGAAAACAGAGAAGATCATCCAAATAATTCCTTCTTCAGTTTTATTATTTTTATATCTATAACACCTTTAATAATATTAGTGTTGCTGTCCAATGACTATACTAACTATAAAGGAAAAAGATAAAATTATACTAAATTAACAAAATTTAGAAATATATTTATCTACAGTATAACGTCAATGGCAGATATGCCACAAGTCATATGCATTACTCAACTTCGACATGAAACTGAAAAACTTTAAGGTATGCTCCTTTACGGAAATTTACTCCTATGTAATGTAGCGGTGATCTGAATTGAAAAGTGCACTGATGATGTTATTTACATTCTGGTTGCTACTTCAGCTAAAAACGGCAAGAAAACATTTAAAAGGAATTTTCTATTTCTCTGAGGACAAACTGGTTTTGTCTTAGTAAAAGATTTCTATTTTTATCTCTGTTTCACTCTTAGAAAAAACATATTTTGCAGGAGTATGTTTTCATTATGCTTCTTGCCACACATTGCCAGCATAATGATTTTGACTACCTGCCTTTATGTCAGATATGTGGGGTGCAGTTTCTGCATAACAACGTGAGGACGATAGGAAGGGTTTCATGCTCAGTTTCAGACAGCAATGAGACAGACTGTCTAGGATGGGGTGTCAAGAAGACTGTTCACTTAGTTCCAAATATGACAAGTGCTTCATATTGCTACTTCTCAGGTTTTTCAAGTTGTATCAGCCCCTATACATGTGGAGTTCACATTCATGAAGCATCTTGAAAAGCTGTAAAGGGTGTCCTCGTGAAGACCATGACCTTGGTTTATATATAAAATTAGAGAGAGCAACCTTATTAAAGTCTGGGGCTATGACTGAAACATTCTGCTGTAGGTTGCAGTTAGTAAAATCTAACAGAGCTTTGGCTAGTAGCTGGGCAAATAAAAGATTTTTTAAAAAAAACAGACAAAAAATCATGTTATCCACTTTATCATCACAATTATACAACAGATTGAATCATTTGGATGGACATATCCAAATTCAGAGCTCTGGGAACAACCTGGCCTCCATAAGGGCTTGCTATCTCCTGTTCTAACTGAATGTATTTACCAGCTTAGGGTTCATTTAAAGTCATCATCTTGAAATTGGAATGAGTCCTGAAGAAATCTAAAATGATAGATACTGGAGTACATTATGACATAAAGGGACTTTCTTGATCATTGAGATCATTCCCTTGCTAGTGTTAGAGCAGATAACCACATTACATAATCCACTGATCAAGTTCCATTTTTAAAGAAGCTACTTTTATAGGGTTCGTTATTTCCTCTTCCCTCTCCCTCTCCTCTTGTGACTCATACTTCTTTCCTATACTGCAAAATCCAAACTCTTCAAAGGGAAATCAATTGTGTTTTCATCTTGAATATTTCAAATACAGAAACTGAAAAAAAATATTGCTTGGTATAATCTTAGTAATTGTAGCTTTAAGTAACTGTTTTAATTTAAAAAAAAAAAAAGAAATAAAACAAGGAATAATGTTTCTGTTTAGTTCTGTTTTTGTGTCCTATTGAAATAGTCTTCTAGCTCTCTCTTTCCAGCTTTTTTCTTAGAGCTTTTTTTTCTTTCCTTATTCCCACTAGGACTTCTATTTTTGAGATGTTTATCTTTCAGCCATTACTAATCAGCACTGTAAAATACACTAAAATTGATTAAAATTAAAATTTAAAGATTATAGTAATATTTTAGAGAGCATGAGATAGCATCACAGGAGTAACAAATTACTCCATCCATGCTTTTACTCATTATATAAAACTATTGATAAAAGATGTTTGGCTAGTAAACCTAGGTTAGGTACTGAAGCTCAGGTTTCCTCAGACTTTTATCTGCATGTCCAACAGTCACTTCAATTGTGAGTTTATCTTGTCTGGATTGCTGTGTCTCTTTTCAGATAGATATTTTTCGTGTATAGTAAAATGCTATATTACAACCTCTTGCAAATGTGGATTTCCCTTTTTTGTTTGAAATTATGAGATTTTAAAATGTAATTCATTGATACATTAAGATATAATGTCCAAACACCCCTCAAATGTATATCACCTATGTAGAGATACTGTTAAAAAGATGTATATGCATAACTATACATGAGGATAAATGTGTATAGGCATAACAGATATAACCAATATTTTACATTTTCAGCTTTTATAGTTTCTTTTAAATACATCATGATTATAAAGTGTAAAAGCAAGCGTCAAGTTCTAAATATCAGAAATAATAACATAATATCCCATGAAGATCTAATTTTACTGAAACCTAATTTTTACTGGTAACTTCTTAGTCAGTTTTAAGCTTAAATTGGGAACTTCTTAGGTGCCTGGTGGGTATTAAAGTAATAAATCATCTCCACATGCTATGATACCACTGTTGTAGTTGATAGTTGCACATATATTTAAATCTGCAATATCAATCATGTGTTTAGACCTCAGTAGGTGCACCTTCAATACACACTTGACACCAGTTTAACCAGAATATTTTGTTGTAAAAATACTCAGATTTCCTCAAACAATTCTAGTAAAAAATTTTAAAAGACAGGAACAGTTATATTATGTACAATCTATTTTGGAAATCTATTTTAAAACCAAAATATTTATATAATCTGATTAGGTAACAGTCTATAGACATTGCTTTTTTCAAGAATACCAAGCTATTAAAACCCAAATAATTTTCATGCCTGGCTGAATTATATGTCTGTGTCTTTACATGAAATTAAATCTATCAGAATATTCCAACAGAAACATCAGTGATTTTCATGGATTAATTTGGGTAACTTTAGCAAGTTCATTCTATCATTTTAGAGGTGGTTAATTTCAAATGTTCTTCAAGTTAAATTTTTGTGGCACATATGGAGAATTGTGAAGTTCAGCTGATTTTATGAACATTTGTTTCGCAAATGCCAAACTCATTATGTTTGTTTTTATGCTTTTCTTCCTCTGATATTGCCTTCTAAGCATCTAAATATAACATGTAAAACCAGCCTATATTATAGTAAACTTCTCAAAAGTTCTCACAGTGAAAAGAAAACCTTGCTTTAGAGTGTAACCTATTCTATTGTAAAACATAATGTCTTTGTAGTCAGCATCTGTCATGTAATTCTATTCATTATTTTTATGTGTACATTTTATAGAATTCTAGCAAAACTAAAGAAATGAAAACAATTTGTTCTCTCTTTGTTTCAACATATAACAAATGGGGTTATATATGTACCACCCAGACGAAGAAGTTACTTTGAATCCTACTACACACACATTTCTGTTGATGCTTCGTGGATGGTCTATATGGAGACTTAAGAACCTTTCCCACTGTGTTGGATATCACCTCCAAAAGTAAAAAAAAGGCAAATTGGATAGTCATGGACCTCAATATCTTCTAATTATGCAAGACCTGTTGTCTGCAATTAGACTTCTTTCAAATAACCCATCAGTACTGCAAAACTGAAATAAAAACATAAGTCTGTTCCAGCCATATGCTGCAGTGTAACAGTTTATGCAACAGTTCAAAGAATGAGAGATACAGATAGAAAGGTAAATAAACTAATGGTGCAAGCTACGACAGAAATAAATTGTTGGAAAAGCAGAAGGATTCTCACTCTTTTGATATGTCATGGTCAAGATATGAGGCCAAATGTAGGTTACTGGCTTCAGTACAGAGATTAATGTAATATAACATAATGATGTGGTCATGCTTGTTCTCGATATTAATGAACCTAAGCCACTCAGTTTATACTCTCACTCAGACAAGAATGTCACCTGAATGATTAGCTACCCTATCTATTGATATGCTTTTATCCAAGTATAGTAGGATAAAACATGAGTGTGGTTCTGAGCTTTGTGCTACAGCTTTTGCTCTGGGAAACTACAGCATGCTATGAACTCCATCCAGGTGAAGAAAAAATATTAATTAATTGTATTTGAAAGAAGAACCTCAGAGAGATATTCCTTTTCATGTATACTTTAATAAGTCAACAAATTAGGTTTGAAATTGATTTGACTATTAAGATTCAGACTGAACTCTGTGTGAGACCAAAAAATGACATAATAGAAAATCCAGTGTATGTTCTGGGGTGCAGCACAAATGAAAAATGTTATTCATCTGTGGCATTTTAAAGTTTGGTTGAAAAGCTGAACAAAAATAGCAAAGAATAGAAGTCTGTCTATAAAGTGTGTGTAAGTAAAGAAATCTCAGTTAGATCAATTAAGCTGCCTAATAAAACAGTAGGACTTTGATTTATAGATGTATCTTTTGTTTTAACAGTCTTTGTTAAATAAAGACCACCATAGTAGTGTTATTTAGTTTATGCAGAGTTTATAAATTGTGAAAGATGGATCAAAGGATTTCCTCTGAGATCACACTGAAGGCTAAGACTAATTCTGAGAGATTCCACTGGCTCTTAGGCCACATGGTGAATAAAGGCTGATCTCTACATAGTCAAAGGCTAGACACTACTAGACTGGTCAGTCTGTCTCCTGGGGTTAAACTTTGCCAAGGTCTTTTCCAAACTCCCTGTAGTGTCCCTCTGAGCTTAAAACTTACTTTTTACTGTACATATGTTTCCAATAATGCCATGAGCAACTAATAGAGAGTTATCACTTCAGGAATAGGGGACACAACTATCTACCAATGAATGCAAGACCTCTGTGGATGACCATGAAGAACTGTGGAGAGTTAAAGGAACCAGACATTTGTGATTAATCCATAGAGTCTATCAAGAAGGAACCCAAGAGGGAACTTCCACCTAAACAAAGATTTGTCTAAAAGGGAGCTAGTTGATTTGCTCTGACAGGAAGCTTGGAACTAATGTGTAAATTAGGAGCAGAGAAGTAGTTGGATAGAGTCTGATGGCCAAATTACTTGATGACGAAGAAGTAGCCAGAATCTCCCACTCATCTGAGAAGTAGAGCTCCATTACATGATGGGAAGGGAATTATCTTGGCAAGCAACTGTATCTGCACTTACACTGGTGACTTCATGCTTTGGAATGGCTCTTTTTAGCTGTAGATTCAGTTTATATCTGTGTCTGAATTAACTGTTTGCTGAGCACTGTAGAACACTGCAATGGTCTTGTTAAGGTTTTCCTCATGACTAAGCCAAGACTTATTGTACCTCCCTGCACCATCCAGAAGCCACCACTTGCAGTGTAGAAAAATTACCCTTCTGGCACTTTGCTCTCTACATAAGTTCAGGATTTTAGCAATGGCAGCAAAACAGCCTGGAATATATTTACAGAAATCTACTTACCATTTCCTATTAGGTATAGCTGCACAGCATGGTCCTATAACCATAATGCGAAGTCAAATCTTCCTACCTTCTTCTCTGTACAGCAAGAGTCAGTAATGTAGGTGCACCCTATGTGGCTACACTGGAAGTTTTATCTGTGTTTTGAAGGACATTGTGGCTTTTAGAATATAGTGAGGTACAATACAGACATTTTGCTTTCATCCTTAGATCTGCTCAGGACTATAGGACCTAACCTTTATTACACATAGAAAATGCCTGTATAAAAAAAATTGGACTGTACATAATATCATTTGACATTTCTCCATACATAAGGAAATTTTAAACAAAATTTATTTATTTTTATGTAATTATTACTAGCAAAAGTTAAAGACACTCTTCATTCATTCATAAATATTTAATAAAACTCAGGTTTTCTCTCTTTGGCAGAGAAAATTGGTTATTCCACTAGTTTTCTCATTCTCTGAATCTGAGGCAGTATTGGAAGCCTAATTCTATCAAGGATTTGGCAAATTTAGTAATCTGGCTTTACAGCACACAGGCTGGACAGCCTCCTTCTAGGGCTGTCAGGGCTTCAAGCCATATTGCCATACTCTCATCTAACGAGTAATCTTATCCTTTTCTCTCTTTTTCTTTTGTTAGTAAACAGATGGTGTTGGTGCCTGACTGTGTCCTAAAATAGTTTCTAACTTTACAACCAATTCTACAATTTCTTCACACTCAAATACATTTCATCTTAGCCCTTTGCTCTCTATCTCAGCACATATTCAAAGTACACCTAATGGTAGCTTACATCTCATTCCTTTTTGCATTTCTATTCACTTTGTTTTCATTGGGTATATATAGTCTGAAAACTCCTAAATTAATATGGCCCTACTAACTGAGTGAAGAAAAAGATTTCAGCTAGAGATTATGTTTCTGTACAGAATAAAAAAGAAAACCTACAATAAACTTGCTATAGCAGCAGTCTGATGTTCAGTCATGAGTCCCTGAACTATATTGCCACATATAAAAACATGAGATCGCAACAAAAGAAAAGCACTTTAGCCATCTTGATATTCAATGAATGTGCTAACTGCTTTTGTGGAATTGCAGTGTTCTTCAATGTGTTACCTTTATCAGACTGAGACCTGCATAAAAATGAAATGTCAAACTCCTATACAATTCTAGTCAGTCATACAGTTTATCTTCTTGTCCCCTGATAGAGTTCACAAATTTAATAACTGTCCTTTATCTTTGTCTCAGTCATCTTTCAGCTTTCTCTTTAGCTTTCTTCTGTTCTGACTTGAGGGAAATGCTTCATCTTCATACAGCAATCGCAGTAGAAAGAACAGAAAGACCCAATGTCAACTGTCATTTCGAAGTGTATTGGGGTGATCAAACCATTCTGATGGTCAGAGAAAAAATGTTCATTGCTATTCTGTCACATACAGTTTAACCTATTTAGACATTAGCTGCCTAAATTAGCTGCATAGTTTGAACTGAAAACTTTACAGAGATTCTTATTAGCCGTGTTTCACATTTTGTGTGGAAAAAATATATAATTTATCTTTAGTTGAAAATATGGGATTATTTGCAAGAAGCTGCTGATAACACAATTAAAATTATTTTTCATCTGATTAGAAAGTATAATGATGAATTATTCCCCTTTTTTTTTTTTTATTTCTGTGACTATAATTAAAAATGACCCTTCAGGTCTCAACACGGTCTCTAAATGACAGCTATAGCACTATTAATATCAGTTTCTACTTCTTCCAGAACATTCAAAAATGAGAATAAACTGAACTTATATTTTCTCTAAATTGAAAGTACTAAAAGAAAATTTGCTAAACCAACCTGCTACAATGTCATATGTGCCTCTGTGGAGATACATGCAGCCATTAAAGCCTTGGCCCCTTGAAATGCTGAGCGAGGTTCGCATGTGAAACAGTAGCTAGCTCCTTTACAGCTGTGAACTCTCAGCTTAATTTTCTTCCTAGTAGCTGGTACAGTGCTGTGTTTTGGAATCAGTATGAGAATAATGTTGATAACACGCTGGTATTTCAGTTGTTTCCAAGTAGTGCTTACCCTGCCTAAGTCAAGAACTTTTCAGTTTCCCCTGCTCTGCCAGTGAGGAGGTGCACAAGTAGCTGGAACAGAGCATGGCCAGGACAGCTGACCCAGACTGGTCAAACGGATATTCTATAACATAGAGCATCATACTCAGTATATATAAACTGGGGAGTTGGCCAGAAATCACCAATCAGTGCTTGGGAACAGGCATCAGTCAATGAGTGGGGAGGAATTGTTTTGCATATCACTGCTTTTTTACATTTAAATTTTATTTCTCTCCCTCTTTTTATTATCTCCTTTTTCACTACTATCATCATTATTAACTCCTACAATATTATTTTACTTTATTTCAATTATTAAGCTGTTCTTATCTCCATCCAGGGGTTTTTTCAGTCCTCCTCTCCATCCCACCTGAGGGGAGTGGGGAATGAGTAAGCGTCTGCACAAGGTTAAATCACCACATTGCTAATGTTTTCACAGGTCTTGAGAATAGAGAAGTCTTGTATCTCTACATATTTAGGAAGAAGGGCATTTGATGAAAGAACAAAAGTATAAGAGATGCTGAAGTATTATTTGGATAAATAAAAAACAGATACAGTAAAGTAAAAGAGAAAAAGTAGATGTGGGCAGGTTGAACTCTGATGACATGAGTGGAAAGGAATATGGGAATGACCCAAGGGACACAGTACTCCCTTCAACTTAAGGAAAACTGTTGATGAAAACTGAGCTACCAGCTAGAGTGAGATAAAGGAAGCTGAGTCTGTTGAAAAAACATCTTTTTGTAGTTGAACTAGAAAGTAAAATGAAAATTTAATCAAAACCAGAGCTGATGTTATAGTATGGAAGATAAACCAGACAATATATACAGTCTGAGAGAGAAGAAATGTGCAGTACAGGGAATACCTTTATTTCAGGCTTGAGTAGAATATTGGGTTTGTCAGTGGTCACTGACCACTACAGAAAGAAAAAATGGGATCTGAAAATTTTAAATGTAGTCTGATCATCCAAACAGTAGCTCCCTTTTCTATCAGCTAAGGCACTGGTTTAAATTTTTGGTTGAGAAAATATTACTGTAGAGATTTATCAACAGTTTTTAACTTTTGAAATTTCAGGACTAAATTTTCTTGACAGACACTTTTTATTTCTTTTCAAGTTGTAATAACTTGGATTCCTGTAACAATATAATAAAATCAATCTTTGAGAAAATTATTTGTATTGGGGAGTAGTCTACACAGTGCAGAATATTCTGTATGCAAAAATTGACATGAACTTTATATGATTTTTTTCCCAAAATCCAATTGACTTTTTATTATTCTTGAAATTATTTTCCTTCCATGTAAACATCAATTAATTAGACAATGACTGTCATTAGAAATACTTTTGTATCATTTCCTGTTCCTAGCATGAGTTCACAGAAAGTAGGTTCATGCTGTTATTCTAGGTAGCCATTCAAAGACTGGATACATTTGGTGTAACATCACTACTAAACAGCTTGGATTTTAGGTTTATTTTTTCTCTCCCATTAGAGAGCTAACATAAAAAGAGAGGCATTGCATTATTCAAATTATTCCTAATTAAGCCTTTTTCTTTACAGATACCACAAATAATATAGAACAACTACTTTGAGGAAAGGAAAAGTAGCCTGAGGAAAAAAAAAAAAAAGAAAGAAATCTGAAATAGCCTGCTACAGGAAAAAGGTAGATTTCTAGTTAAGGTGTTCCATGTAGCTTTCAGAAGACTTCTCTTTAATTCATACCTCCCTAAGAAGTTTGTGACCTTAGGCAAATTGCTTCATTTCTCCGTGCTTCTTTTCTCTTCACATAAAATGTTACCTTTCTCACAGCATCCTTTTTCAACACCATGGAACTGATGGAATTCATCTTAACTGTGCAAACTCCCAACAATGTGCCAACATGTCTTGCTAAAATAATAGCATATAACTAAGGGAGAAAATAAACTAGAAGACGTGCTACTTGTGGCAATTCCACTGCTAGCAAGTATGCTATCACTAATAATTATGTTCATATAAAAAATGCCTCATAATAAAATGCCTCGTAATTACTTCAGGTTGCACATTGTTGACATTTATGACAAGAAACAAAACAGCAATAAAAAGCAAATATCATGAAAACACATCTAAAAAATATGATACTTTGGACCATGATACTTTACTGAAATATTGATCCATTTCTTGAAATGTTGTTTATGTAAAAGTTACATGTAATTATTAAATTAGGGTAGCAATCTGGTTTTCTTATTAATAAAAGAAAAAACTTATGAAAATTACTAAATCAATTTATTTTCTTCTAGTTTATAATTTGTTGTAAAATCTGTGAGACATCAGTTGAAATGCTTCACTAGATCCTAATGACATCTCAACTGTTGGAACAAGACTGAAAAGAGAAATATCCCTAAAATGTACATAGATAAGATAGCTGTGGTCAATTTCATAAATATGCTTTCTTACATGAGTAGAAGTTTGTTGAATTAGAAAATATTTACCTCATAAAGCTTTGTACTCCAGGTTTGTACATATATTTTAGTTTTTGCATATGTTACATCTTCTTCTGCCACTGCCACTGAGAAACAGCAAGCCCCCTGTTACATCTTCAGGAGGGAGCCTTCTTGATTGTGGTTTGTGTGCCCATAACCTCAGTGAACCCTGGAATCCACAAAGAGTCTCCTTGTGCTGCCACATGCTCAATGCAGATGGCATCTTCAGAGAATACCTGGCAGACACACACAATTTAACATGTGCAAAGAACATTTTTTCATGAGTTTGTAAAATAGCCAAAGGCAGGTGTCTTTCACACAGATAACAAAACAGCTCTCTGACCTCATGTTGATACTTTCTATTTCTCCAGCTCCCCAGTTCCAAAATTTTGCTCAAAGTATGAAAACACTAGGTTTCTTCATCCAAATGAAGAAACATAGTTTCATCTTTTTTCATAAAGATGAACTTTTTTTTCTATTTCCAAAGAATAGCTGATCTGTTTTATCTGAAATTTAAGTTATGTTCAATGTTCAGCCAAAAACATCACTTTCAATTCAACCAACAGCATGGAGAGGATAACCACACAGTAAAATTCACTAAATTTAACTTGAAAATGTAAATTCAGATGTAAACATTTAAGAATGTGCAAACAGTTTCAGTAGCATTTGTCCCTAATACATTCTAGTTCTTTTGCAGTAATTTTCCAAAAGCTTCAAAAGTCAAATGAATGTTGTCCCCAGTTTATACAGATTGCAGATCTGGCTAAATGCACTTTAAAGTGATGCAAGATAAAATTTCAAAACAATATGTAAAGTTTCAATAAAATGAATGCCCGGAGTAACCTATTGATCATGCTTTGTCTTATAATCCTTCTTTTCGAAACCAGCGTTCATATCTGTATGTGGTTTATAAAGTATATACAAAATATGTTTTATTCAAACAAACATTTTACAGGAAAATGAAAAAAACTTACACTCCTATATACTCAGTTATACCTATGCGAGTAACTGTTTCAAACAAGCATCTTTATGAAGGCTTCTCATTTAGATCAGTCACCAGTGAAGACTAAACAAATATCCTAACAAACACTAAACATCACTGTAATCCCAAACTGATTTTTCTGTTGCTCAGATGTTGCATCCATGGATTTTGATTAACTCAGTTTGGAAAGCTTTAACCTATACTGAATATTTTTTCTTCTAAGAAAAAAAAAAAAAAAAAAGCCAGTATCTCCTTGAGTCCTTACTAAAGTTGTGAAAGCATTGGCAGAGCTGAGGAATAAAGAGACTAAGGGTCAGGACTCAAATGAAAAATTGTGATTAAATGCATTTTTTTCCCTTTCTCTCTGCTTCTCAAAATGTGTAATATATGTTTGGTAAGAAGTGTCTTTTTATTATATTGATCTACATTCTGAAAATTTGAGAATATAGCCTAGTTGCTTAAATGCATGAATTTGTACCTTACTTTGTGCATATTCTGTATTTGCCATTCACATCTTGTAATAGTAACTTCACATAACTTATTTGCCAAACACACATAAATATTATTTTTATGTGTGAAAGTACAAAGCTAAAAGACTTATATATTTAATGAGATAAAGTTAATTATATTTATATACATATTGGGTTGAAAACATGGACCCAACATTATCAAACTGTAAAATTTTACCAACGTGATCAGTAATTTCAACTTTTAACACAATAGCTACTAGATAAAAAAATCAGTTGGAAGAAAGAATGAAAGAATATGCCACCTTGCATCTACAGATGCAAGTACAGATAAAGAATCTAATTTCAAATATTTTCATTGATCTTCTATGTGAAGTTGGACAAGTTAGCTAACAGCATATTCCTTTCAAAGATATCAAAACGGCAAGTTGAAATGGAATACAAAATGTCTTCTCTGGAAATAAACTGAAAATAATCCTTTTACCTAATTTGGTAAACAGTTAAGTTTGATTAAATAACATTTATCAGTGGAATGATATTTAACCAAAACATCCCCCACAACATAGTACAATTTCTCTCATGTTTCAAATATATATACTTAAAGGTATGTATCTATGTCATTATATTTACCTTACTGCTCTCAAATGTGCGTATGTGGTAGACTGTAGAAAAATGTAGAGACTCCTGACCAAGCTTCCTAAAAGCAGTGAGAGAATGAGCATTAGTATGGTTGTCCCACCACATGAACCATGTCACATCATGTAGTGTTGCAGCCTGTTCTGCTGGGCAGCTGGACCACCAGTGGCAAGCAGACCAAAGGCAGCCCCCAGTAATCCAGGACCCCTTCTTGGATTCCCTGTTTTGTCTTAAGATCCAAGATATGTCCTGGGGCCCAAATCTAATAGCTAGTTCTCTAGTTTCTCTGCCATCACTTCCTGGATGGGTACAACACTCAAATAACTTATTTTTCATCTAAACTGAAATATATTTCTAAATATTTTAATTTTTTTTCAGAGCTGAGAAAATTGCAAACGACAGTTGGAATAGTCATTACTGTATCTCAGAATGGTCACATTAGCTAAAAATGGAAAATATCACATCAGTTGTTTCACTTTCCTGCATTATAGAAACCTCTTCGAGAAAATACACCAGTCCCTACTCAAAAGCAGATTCTTTCCATCTCCTAGGTGTTGTTCAAAGACTAAAAGAAATAAAGAGAAAAAAGCTGAAAGGGAAGCTCTTTAGTTGATGGTTTTGACAGGAATTAATGTCAGGTGGGCAGTCTTGCTGCAGGTTAGAACTTGCAAAGATTTCTCCTTAGTTGAAAGACAAGAGCACACCCTTTCAGTGTAGTCATCCTAACTGTAACACTTCCCATAATCACATAATAAATTTCTCTCAGCCTTGTAAGTCTTTTAGAAAAGTGAATGATGGTATCCAGTCACAAATTGGATAGTCTCTTTTAAATAATTACATTCCTGCAGGATAAAAGAAGCTCCACAATACAGGTCAAGATAGAAGATATTAAGTTCTTTTACACATGCTATTGAAGAAGAGTATAGCCAGACTTGAATAGAATAACACAGAGAGAGCAGAAATAAAATATAAGTCCATTTCATATACATTACATACAAATGTACTAGATTGCATGGAGGAAGCTGCAGAGATATGCTGATGCAGCCCATTATATTCTTAATGCAAAACAACTGGCTACTACTATAAAACAGTTTCATTTTAAATACTCTGAGAGGAGTATTTTAGTGTGGTAGTTTAGATACAGACAGTCGTGATGGCACACATACAGAAATACAGAGCAGATTTTTTTTTTACATGAGCAAAGCCTGAGGGCATGGCTTTGTGTGGTAGCAACTGCATACGCATTTGATAGGATAAAACTAATCAATTTTCTTCAAATATATTGATGCCAGGTAATTAACTAGATCCAATTATTTACTGACAGAGGCAAATATTGATGATTATACATTGATGTCCGGTTTTACACTGCTATGCTACATGTATAGGACAGAGAAAATTATGGTGAGCATTTGGGTTAAAATGGCCACATTCTTTTCAAATAAGTAAAGCATCACAAGATGTGAATGTATTTGCCGTGTGTTATACTGCAAAAAAGTAAGTGTAGTAGCTCTTTAATTAACTCTGTACAGTAGGATATCAGTGATAGAATTATTTAACGGAGGTTTAAGTTTTGTTTTTAAAAGCTATCAACTTAGAAAGTAAGACAGACAAAACTCACACAAAACAAGAATTACATAATAACTGTTGTGGGTTTATTTCCTGCAACATTTAATTTGTTTTGTTTCTACAACAGCTTTAAAGCTCTGCAGATCTCTCTAATTGGAGGATAGGGGAAAAAAATAACAACAGTAAGTAAATAGGCTGAAATTATGTGCTCATAGTGTTATGAATGCTTGCACAAAGGTTACCCTGGTAACTCATTGACAGATTGCTGGCTGTCTTGTAAGCTACCTCCCAGTAAGTCATTCCAGAGCTTTATGTGCTGGGCCAAAGAATACTCACTGATTCTTCAAATGTCTAGTATTTCCGGGCAAGAAAACTATAACATTGACATTCTCTGTATATATGATGTGTCCTTAATTTCTGGTTTAGATAAACAAGTTTTTCTTATCAGCAAAATCCCCAAACATATAGCTTTGAAGTAGCTCATCAGAGAACGCTCTTCTTCAACTTAGGGGCTACATCTACGACTCAACTTTTTCTTATAGATAGCACATTCACTTGGAAGCTGTCTGACAGTCCTCACTGAGAAATGAATAGGAGATGAAATTTACAGGATGGTTAAAATAGACTGCACAGTAATATTTAGAGCAATTATACAATGCATTCCAAAGTAACTTTAGCTACTCAGTTTATTAGACTTTAAAGATAAAAAACACCATTAAATTTGTATCACTACATTACATTTTATCCAATTATGTCTGCTTTGAACTCAATGTCAAAAGTTTGACTATATTGTCATCACTTTGTGAATAAATTGTACCTTCTAGGAAGGCAACCAGGTTTAATCAGGACTTTACCAAGGGAGGAACAAGCTAACATCTCCCTTGGTAACTTACTCCAGTGGATTGTCTTCTCCCTTTTTTAAAAAATGTACAAGTCTACTTAATAAGTCTCAACTTCTCTGATTTTAATTTCCAGTAAATGGTTCTTAGTTTTTCTTTCTCTACAAGGTTAATAGCTATTTACTAGGCAGTCAGTGATATGACTGATTGTACACTGCAATTAAGTCCCTTTCCAATCTTCTTGTTAAAAATAAGCAGAATGATTCTTTCAGTCACAGCCATAATATAAGCCTCCTTGTTTTTGTTTGAGAAGCTTTTGCATGCATTTCCTCACTTTTTTTTTTTTTTTTAAAGTCCTTCGGGAACTGTGTACATCAAAACTTTTTGAACTATTGCAGTGTATCTTATGCCAAGGTAAAAATGTTGGTCTGCTGCCTTTCACTTACTGCTCCTCCATTTTTCAATTTCCTTGGCTTATCAAAATTCATGTTAAAATTTCAGAACAACATTGAAATTTAGTCTTCCTGAAAGAGAGCATAATGTCAAGGATGGTTGAAACTGATTCAAGACAAATGAAGGTTGAAGGTTATAAAAGAAATATAAAAATCCATGTAACATAATATGTAAACAGGAAGATGTACTATGTCAACTGTAGCAAAATTAACCAATTTGGAAAACTCTTTTATAGTAACCAAAGAGCAAGCATCAGCTATGTATAGCATTGTACATTTATACACAGAGAAGAAAAGTTGTGATTGAGAAGATGGCAATAAACTTCATCTTTTAGACAAGGGCCATGGGTTGCATAGTAGGAATGGCTCCTATTGGTTCCCTGTGTTTTGGATCAGACCTTTTATACATACACAGAACAAAGAGCACTTTTGCTTTGGGGATCTTCAATAATATTCTTAAAGTCTTCAGTAGCCAGGTGGAACTCATTTATCTGGGATAAATGAACACTGTCATTAAAAAAAGAGAAAGACCATTTGTGGCTGTTTCCAGCATCACAAGGAAGGATTGACCTCACACAGTCATTCTTTTGACTTAAGCTCTTTAATTAAGACATGATGCTTTTTAACAGTATTGTCTTTCTTGAAAAAATTAATATTTTCCCCTCAAAGTAAAACAGTAGACTCCTCAGAGGTTAAATATGATGCACACATGGAAAACAGATGCATTTGCTAAACAATAAAATGTATATGGGTAATGACATGCTGTTCTACAAGCAAAAGAAAAGTGAAAAATGCTTTTGGAATTACCTGTATGAAGAGAAGCAAAGAAGTTTAACAGATTTACTAATGTCAGCATATATACTCGCTCAGTTCATGAGAGGTTAAGCCATTTTGCATAAGCCATTATCAAAGGTGCACTTTCATGTATAATTATTGGTAAGCGCTCATGCAGCAATATGTTTTCTTGTATCCTGACATCTCTCTTTGGTCAAGTTTAGACTTGTTTGCAAATGACTTACATTGAAATGCTTTGGCACTTATACATAAATCTCATAAATTGCTGATGGAAGACCAACAGACTCTTTTAAATGGACTGTGCCAACTTCTTTGCTTTCAATATGAAAAAGACCATGCATAAATAGCAGAAAGTGCTGCATAACGTACAATGAAAATACTTGTCATATTGTAAATATTCTGCTGAGAACCTGATGGGAGGGCAAACCCAATCCTTGACTAATGAGACTGTTTCATCCAGGTTACCAAGTCAGGTCCTTGTAAGCTTACAAAAGGGACAGCTGAAGTACCCAGTGCCTATTAATATTATGGTCAAACAATGGCAGCTGAGAAGGCATCCTCAGATTGGATCTCTTTAAACAGAAATTTTCACTAAAATTATCTGTATTTGAAAACTCTTTCTTGCAAAATCAGCAAAGATGGTTGCGATAAAATCAAGGAGAATGGATTGACTTTTCAACAACTCCCCCTGACTAGTATCTTGAGCAGAGCTGATTGATGCATACCTTATAAATAATGGGTCTAAAGTGAAAATTCAGCTGATTTCAACTTGGTCTAGTCAGAAAAAAAGGAACCCTCATTCTTTATTAACTAGGAATGCTATCTACAACTTACCTCATTTTCTGAAGAGGATTTAAACTAGAAATAAAATCACTGCTGAAATATGTGTAATACTTGGTAGATAGGTTTTAGACACTTAGAATTGCATATTATTCACACACATTTTCTCTCTCAGTTTTTCAGTCCAAGCAGTACTACTTATTGTTATTCTCAAATGGTGGCTCCAGTTTAACTGTTTATTTCATCTAATAAGAAAAAGAAAATGAGAAAACAGTAAAGAAATATTTTTTTGGAGAAGGTAATGTCCAACTACCCTTGGCAATTATTTGAATCTTCATACATGCTCTGTTGATGATGTAGAGTCAGACCTTTTCTGAGTGGGAGTAATCCACTGACTTCTCTCAGCTTCTAGAAGTTAAAAATGTTCCTCATCATATCCCTCCTTAACCTTTTCTTTAGACTTGTCAATTCCCAGTCTTTTATCTTTCTTCACAATTTTTTTCATCTTTCTTCTCTAGACTTTCTTAATATCTTCTTAATAGCCATAAGCTTCAAAAACTCACTGAAATTTTGTTCTGAAGAACTTATAAATTGTCTAATATTAATGGGAAATTTCTACAGAAGAAGCATTGTCCACTGTGTGTGCCTCTATGGCATTATATTAGTCCAAGAATTTCCTAGATTCTCACTGAATTTAACTCCATTTGATTTATTTTTTTTTTTAAGATTTAATTTGGTCTTCACCTCACAAATATTTGCACATCTACCTATAATAATTCAGCAATTTCCAAGAAACTTATGTCTGTAACTTTTAGAAGAAAAGTGTTTTTCAGTTTGAAATAATCAATTTTAAATAAACACAATTGTGCAATAACTGATTTTACTTAATATTATTATTTCACAGTTACCAAATCTCTAGTATGAAGAGAAGGAAGAGGAGGAAGACAAGAAGGAGGAGGAAAAGGAGTAAGAAGATGAGGTATTCTTGTTTGTTTTGATATTTGTAACTTTATTTCTGCATCTTTACTGTGTGTACACATCATTAAGTAGTGAGTTTTTGTTTGACTGATAGCTCAGTGTGGTAACACATACATAAATTATGCACAGCTATCCCATGAATGTAGCATCTGCAGGTGAGGACTGCTGACAGATAACGAGGTTATAATGGACTTCTTTGTGTTTGACTCAATTTTACATACAGTCAAAAAAGTTTTTGGTTTGTTTTGTTTGGTTTGGTTTGGTTGTTGTTGCTGTTGTTGTTGTTTTGGGTTTTTCTCAGTATTGCAGGACTGTTATAGCCTTCATCCTTCATTGCAAATACATTTATCCTACCTACTGAAAATATAAACCTTGTGAAAAGGGCACAGTGATAAACTAAAAATACATTACTACAACTTTCTTTCCCAACTTTTATGGTACATACAGTTACTGTTATTTTATTTGTAGTTTTGGATGTCCTCTTTCACCAAGTAAATACTTATCCTTCTATTTTGTGTTTCTACACATTTAATGTAATTTTAAAAGATGTTTCAATTTGAAAGTTGACTTTTTTATCTCTCGATATTTGCAGTTGCACTGAATGCAGTGATTTCAGCTAAATGCCTCTAAGTTAATAGTCAATACCTTTCTATGTTAATTACACTTTGTGCTGTATAAATGGAAAATTAAAAAAGATATTTTTATTAAGCCATCAGCCAAGTTATGAGTTCAGCACTGATGTCTTTCCCCTCCCTAAAAGCACTATGGCTGCAGTAACTAGGCTCACTTGTTAGAGAGTTAGATGACGTATCATATATGGATATAATTTAAAGCATAATTTACATGTTTGGTTATTATTTCTTCTCTTGGCTTCAGTCTGTCAGACTGAGAAGGATTAAGAACATAATTATAGGTGCTTGTACAGTTGGATTTGTGTTGATATAGAAGATGTAGCACTGGATGGCAGACAGCCAGGCAACAACATGAAAGTAGATGTATCAGATGTTCTGCACATCAGTACTTGAGAAAATACAGAGCTGTAGTTGTATTCCCTATTGCTGCTGGTGAGAGTCACATTTCTATGATTTACAATTTTTCCACCATTTGGGAGAATAGAAGTTGTTTCAATGCTATTATGAAGTGGAAGTAAAAAGACTAACTACAAGCTTGTTTATATTTGAAGTCCTCTTCATGTGTTGGTACTACTACAATAACTACTGTTTACATATAGAGGCAATATATTTATGGTGAGAGTTCACAACTCGAAACACAATCCCCAAATTTTCAATACCATATTAAAAAAATAATTAGAAATAAAAGAAAACAAAAGAAAAAAAAAGATGTCAGATGGTTAGAATTTTTATTCTGACAATATTTTTGAAGCAGTTGATTTTTCTTATGGTCTGTTCTTCATGGATTTTTCACTATATATCTGTTGCCACAGCAAAAATTTTTCATGTTTATGTTGCATCAAAATGGATAATATATGGTCATATATGTGTCATTTTTAAGTTTTTAGGTGATATTAATCTGCAATTCATTTGCTTCTGATCACATTGCAATACACTTCCTTTCCTCTTTGTGAATAATGAATTAAAAATTACAAATTGTTTCACATTTACATAAGTGTTTAATAAGCATTTATATAACTACAGCTCCAGAAATCACTGATCAGTTTGGGTAACATAAATGGCATTGGTGTACCTTCATAAAATTTTAGATGTAGAACACAATCATGCAAGACTGAAAACATGAAATCGAACAGAAATAGTATATAAGAAGACAAGGTATTAGAGGATTGTAAGGAAGAAAAGAAAAGGATAAAATCAGAATACATTCTGTGCTATTGTTTTCTCTACTCAATTTCCATCCAAATCCTAATTCTTATATCTGCTTACTCTTAGATACTAATAAAAACAAATTTATCTAAGAGTCACATAAGGAAGGAGTTCAGGTGTCTATTTCAAAAGTACATTTTACATTAAATGAACTCCAATGTTATTTTCACATTCACTTCTTAGTTAGTCCAATTATCAAAAATTATGCCAATTAACTTCAGAATTACTTTACCTACAAAGATATGCTGAAACCTCAAGACTAAAATATTTATTTATAAAATACATGTCAATCCTCCTAGGGTCATAAGAACATTCTGCAAGATGCTAGTATACACTGACCCATTTTTCTCTCATATCTCTTCTTGTTTCATATGAAAAGTGTGAAATTTGTAAGTTTTCAACACAGAAAGACATTTGAGATTCTGGACTTTCTGGGTTGCAAGGCAAGTGCTTCTCTGAGATGAACTCAATGCCTGGCTTACCAGCAGACTGCTCATCCTGTTTGCATCTGAGAACAGAGGTTAGTTGCTTTTACTTGACTCTAATTAGCAGGAGATTTTGTGCCTTTAGTGGCACTACGGTTTGTGTTAATAGTGAATATTACAGCATTTACCTCTGCAGTGCATGAGTCTTTTTGTGGTTCTAACAATAAGCATCTCAATAAGCTTTGAATGTGAATCCACTGCCTAAAGAATTATCCCTTTCATTATTCTTTATCCCCTATCTTTTGGCATGCAGATGAAAAAAAGTACTGAGGAATTACTGTCAATAATAACTAATGTAATAATATTAAGTATGAGGCAAATGTCTAAAGTCAGGCATTGGAGTACAAAGATTGTTTCATTGGATTCTTTAATCTGAACACTTTTGGCAACGTTTTGAAAAAAAAAAGTATGCAACTAGCTTGGGAGAAATTGTGTTTTGAACATATGTGCTCTAAAATATGTGAGCACTTCCAAAAATTCTATTCCTTGATTTCTGTATCCTTTTCTGTTTTCCTAACACCATTGTTCTTTGCTAGAGAGAACACTGTGTGAGTCCCCTAATATGGCAAAGGCTGATGGCATGACATTTCTGTCTTTGGCCTTCCTTTAATTATGTTTCGTGTCGACCCTCTTGCATGGAGCCAGTACCAGAAAGCGCAGCTTTGATAGCAATGTTTACATGAATGTTTGATAAGCATCTGTCAGCCTTTAGCACTCTACAAGACTGTGTAACACAAAAGACAGCCAGGAAACCCTGGAGCTTTTACCACCTGAAAGCGTAATCTGTGTGTTTTCTGAATTTCAAATGAGGACAGAATTTGTTCTTTTGTAACTCAAAATGTAATTTACGTATTATTTACTCTAAGATTATATTAATCAAAAAAGATGGTTGATACTTTTCATTAAATGTAGCTTTCAGGAGCAAGATCAAGATGTCTTTTAATACATGCTTATATTAAATTGTCTTTGATCCTGCTAGATGTAAAAAGAGACATATATCATGAAATAATTAACAAGACTAATGCCTACATCAATATGAGAAGTGAGAAATTAATTGCAAACATTTAGACTTACTTTTTTAATTTCAACTGTGTTTTCAAATGTTTTTATTTGCTTTCTGCGGAAATTTCAAAAATCATAGAATAATAGAATTGCTTGGCTTGGAAAGAACCTTGGAACTGAAAGAAGCAGAGATTTGTTTTAGCTTGTATTAACCTGTTACAGTGCCTCACTATCTTCACATAAAAAGTTTCTTTGCAATAACTTATATAAATCTACCCACTTTCAGCTCTGCCCTATCTCTAGATGCCCTTGTAAAAAGTCCCTCTCCAGCTCTCTTGCTGACCCCTTTAGATATTGGAAGGCTGTGATAAAGTGCAGTTGGAGCCTTTTACACTCTAGGCTGAACAACCACAAATTTCTTCAAGCTGTCCTCATAGAGGAGATGCTCCAGCCCTCAGATCATCTTTGTGGCCTTTATCTGGACTCACTCCAGCATTTCCACGTCTTTTCCAGAGCTGGATGCAATGCTCCAGGTGGGGTCACATGCAATCAGAGTAGAGGG